>CM046880.1:321323483-321923483 GCA_025667525.1 Glebionis coronaria | reverse complement strand
CTTACTTTTGGTTACAGTTTGAGTGGTAGGTGCAGGTAAAGTCAAAGTAGGACTCCTAGCAGGGTATGCGACATTTCTAGACACAAATGAACTTGACTTAGGTGTAGGAAGGACAGGGGTATACCTCTGCTTGAGTAATGACTGAGCAGTTTCCTGTAAGTTTGACAAACTGAATGCATCTGCAAGAGTCCTTGGTCTAAACATTCTAACATTTGTCTCCATGGTTGGTGGAAGACCGGAAAGATAAATGCTAATAGATTGTGCCTCTGTGATATCAACTTGAGTAAAAAGTACCTCAAACTCAGACTGATATTGCTTCATAGTAGTTTTGTACTTAAGTTTGGTGAGTTCCGCCATGGGATCTTCACTTGCATCCCCAAACCTTCTGAGAATGGCAGCTTCATAGACCTCCCACACCACATTAGCATGATTTCTCATATACTGTAAATGCCAAGCCAAAGCTGAATCATAGAGATGAACAGACACTATCTTAAGCTTATCCTCCTCACTCACATCATCAATAGCAAAAAACTGTTTCACCCTATACAACCATCCTTTGACATCATCACCATAAAACTTCAGAAAATCCATCTTAGTCAACCTGCTAAACCTGCTAGTACCTTCTCCATGTCGGTTATGAGCAGGTGTTGCAGTGGCCAGAATCAACTGATTTATACTACTATTCATTGCCTCAATTTGTTCCTTAAGGGGATTAACAATAGAAGTGATCTGATTCGTAACCCAATTCCTAGTAGATTCATCAACTGGAATCTCCATAGCATTATTTCTAGTATTCACCATTGTAACTAACTAACAACTTGTAACTAACTTTGACCAATTGTAACAAATTTTTGACCAAATAACAAACTTTGACCAAAAACAAGACTGTTATCAAATCCTAATGTTACACCAAACGGAGCAGAAATCACTACACAGGACGTATTTTGGAGATGAACAGAAATAAACGTATTTGAGATATGGACAGATGATCTAGATTGATCAGAATTGATGTGGTGTAGTGATTTGATCTTAAGATCAGAAGGTTGTTTGGTGTAACTAACGTAACAGATTTGTAACAGGATGTAATCTCGTAACTAACTCCAACAACCTCACCGGTTTCACAACTAACTCACCAGAATTGTAACTAACTTTTTCCAAGGACTGAGAAAAACCGATAACAAGGGCGGAACAAGGTCGCACGACGTTGCTCTGATACCAAATGTAACCTTCTTAAGTTCAGCTTATCAATTAAGCAAGAACTTAACAACACAATTAAGCTAGTATAAGCTGTAATAAGCTAACACACAACTTAAATGGTCAAATGATTTGTTATTGAACGATTTGGGGTGTTTCACACAGTTACATGAGAGAGAAAGAAATTACATCCAAGCTAAGAAATGATAAAATGAAAGGAACAAGTATTTATAGGAAGGAGGGAGGGAAAATAGGAAAAGTAGTTTGAATGGTTGTTGGCTTTTCACATGTGCATAATCTTTCACATGTGAACATATAACAGATATCGAGACCAATGTTGTTGTTCATCAATAACAAACCACCAAAAATATGTTTCCAAACAGTGGTTCAACACATCAGTCTGGTCATCGTTTTCTGAATTACATATGCACTACTAATTTTTCAAGAGGTTTCTTGTAGGTTTAATAGCTCACAATAAAACTGACTCATAAAGAGGGATTTTTTATCATTAACAACTGATTTAGCCAATCTTGAGACTCAAAACAGACCATTTTGCACAACTCATATCTTTCTAATCATATTATAAAATTAAATTCAATAGAAAAATTAAGGTATATGTGGTCCATTAACCCAAACCCGGCCGTAATGAGTTTAAGACCCGTGTAATACACGGGTTTTTTTCATGTATTTTAGCTATAAAAGCAAATAAAACGAATAAATTACTTCATATGATTTTTGAAAAGTCTTTGGAGCTTAAATATTTTTGGGTATGTTATATAATAATTGATAAATAATATATGAATGAATAAGACTATAGATGTATATTCGTTTGATATTATTTTAATTAGTGTTATATAACTCAATAAAAATATTTAAAATCAAAGTTGAAAAAAAAATGACCGTAAAAATTTAAACTAAACACATAATATGGGACGAAAACAGTATTCATGTAATAATTATGATAGTTTTCTTGTAATTACTACTTTATTAGCGGATATTAGAAAGAACAATGATTGTTAAAACTAATAATCATGCTTACATATATGACCTATGAAATTTTTTAAATAACTTAAGTAATACCTGAGAGTAAATATAGAGGATGTTTAGTTTGGGGAGTTTGTGAGAAATTTGGAGATATTCATCATTTATGGCATTTGCATTTTAACTTTTTTGAAATATTGTGTTTGGTAACAAATGAAGGAATTTAAAATTTCACGAATTGCTAAAAAGAAAAAAAAAATTAAAAATGGCTTAAAAAGTGAAAAATCTTCATTTCGTGAAAATTATTCTTTTTAAACATTTTTTTAGTGGTTTTTATTTATATTTTTAACCGTTTCAATAGAAAATTTATAGAATTAAAAAGAAATTTATAAGAACTTTTTTATTCGATTTTAACTCACTTAAATAAAAATAAAATTTATATATAAAAGTTGAAATTTTCCATTTTTTAGTCGTTTAAAATAGAGAATTTATAAAACTAATACAAAAATGAAAAATTCAGTTTTTACCCGTTTAAATAGAAAACTTGTAACATTATAAAAATTATTTATTCGTGTTAATTGAGTCGACCCAAACCAAAATTTCAAAATATTAAGAATATTTATCAACCAAACATGCGTAAGTATTTTAAAATTTAAAATTTAAAATTCTCAAGAATTTAAATTTTTTTAAATTTAAATTCTGGAATTTTAAATTATACAACACCATAGATAAAACTTTGCATATAATATGAAGACAAAACAACTATATCAAGCCTAACAACACGTACAAAATTGCAACCATATTCCATGACTGAATTATATTTTAAAAAAACGTGAAGTATTAACATGAAATGTATTTAGTTTTCCTTTTATTTCTCACTAAATAAACCTCAGCTATTGTAGTATACTTTTTCTCACTTCATTTGCATAATTTCCCACAACAAAACCGTAAAGTAGAATGGGTTCAAGAACTTGATACAAAAAAATAAGTCGATGTGCAGAGCCATTTTAGTTCGGCTGAAACGCAAAACATTTTTTTGAAATCAACATTTGGTAATATTTTGTGGTTAGACATATGATAGTGCATCTAAGAATCCAGAATGCTAAAGAGTAACCAAAAATCTAACTGCTACATAATGATAAACAGTTTCCTTGTTGCTACTCCAAAACTAATTAAGGTATCAATGAGCAATTTACGGTACTCTTAAAATTGCTCATGTTTATAAGCAAAAGATAATGCAAAATGAAAACTAATACAAAATATAGTTCAATGTACAATCATCACATGAGCTTGATAGTTGGTACCTCAATAAAACTAATGTGTTTCACTTGCGCAATAAAGAACATGCACAAAAAAGATTGAATAAAAGCTGGATAGAAAAGCATACAAAGCTGCATTAAATCTATTAATTGTATCAAGTATACAAAGCTGGATAGAAAAGCATCTAGTCAATGTCTTTGTCAAATTGTGTGACTAAAGGCTCCATCTATTCATATTATGCCCCTCCCTTCATGCTCAATGTCCAGCGCCAATATCTCACACATATAATTTTCAAAGGGTAAGATACTAAGATGAAGAACGGTATACCTTTTGGTCTTGCAGAACTTAGTAACCACATATGCAATATCCCAACTACAAATTGTCAACATAGTAATTGAGCTTATATTACCAAGAAACAAAATAGAAATTACGGATGATGAATGAAAATGCGCAATTTACTATGCATAAAACTTTCATAAGTGGCAGGGTTGATAGCTCTGAATCACACCACTAATTTATTATGCCTTTCTGAGTTTTAAGCAAAAGGAGTGCATGGTAAAAAATATTATAGATACATATATCAATGAACGGAAAAATGATGCTTACCAAAATGCCACCACATATGCAATCATCCAAGGATTTCTGAGCATTCTTGATTCCATATCTAGCTTGGTCAAGGTCTTATTGCATTCAATGGCTATCAAACACCCCCTTAGCAAGCCATAACTTTCAATCTGGACTGGAGACAGTTCATAAAAGACCATGATAAGATGAACCTTATAATATCAAGTGAAGTGTCTCAAAATAGATACTTATTACTAAGTTATTTCAGATAGTTATGGATGAAACCAAATAACTTCTGAAGGTGAAGACTCATCTAATCACTTCGCATACCATATGTTTCGTTTACATAGAATAGCGTTGTGTGTTAATTTTACCTTATTATGACCCATAGCTAGAACAATTCAAATAACTTCTGCTCTACGCTCATGTGTCTCGCTAGACGAACACAAAACATATAATCTCGAACACTTTGTTTGTGTAGTTTATTTTTTTTTTAAATAAGACCACTTCTAATGAACCGTGCTCTAGTTACAAAATAGAGTCCATAACAAAAGGTCATTCTCAAGTTGAGCTCACATACACAACACCATTTAAAGATTTATGGTCTTGTGGAATAACAAAATGGCATCAATTCAGAGGAATTTTCTTCCTTTTCATTGGAGACTTTTAAATGATTTAGCTGTTAGTTATTGCAAGTTGTGCCTAACACCAGCAAACTTGATCTTTCAATCAGGACTAAAGCCAAACCACCCAGCCACAATATCTATTTACTTGTTTCCTTTGTTTTAACGAAAAATTCATATGGAAAATAGAAGGTTTTTATATACATTACAAAAGAGTTCATGTTAACAAAATCTACATCAAATGGCAAAGAGTCGAAACAATTTTTTTAACTGACTGAAAACCACAATATAATCCTAGCTAACGTTTGAAATGCTCAAACTTGAGAACTCACAAAATATAGATTTGCTCAAATGTAGCTTTTATTATACATAGACATTTTCGAAATTAGAATATATCAACTTAACACATGATCCAAGTATTGGTACAATTTTTTCTATTGAACATGGTCCCTTATTCCTAAGGATAGAAGTTTAAATCGCCCTCCCTTATTCCAAAGGACAAATGTGAATTGCCCCTCTGAAATAAGTTGCTCCAGTTTAATATTCAAATAAATCTAAATCTAAGGAAACAATGACATACATAAATGGTGTACCTTGAATCTTGTTTCCTCAACCAATTCAAGTACCAAAGCATTATCTTCTTCCACTTAATTTCTGATACAAAAACGGACTATTTCAATTTGTCCAGAAAAATTGAAACATAAAACAGTTTAGTAAATCAAGTAACCATGTTTACAATAAGATCATAACAATGCTAAAAGTACTTAAACACATCATATCCTATAGTAATACATAAGATTATCAAGTTTGAAAACATGTAGAACCAGCATGACTGTGAAATAAGAGGGACATCTAGGACCAACTATTTTGGTCGCAAAGCGTCCATAGAAAGCAAAACATGATTATGAACAAAATATATATGGGTATTACTTTTTAGTTTCCCACGATTTAACTTCATAATATGTCTTTCTAGTCTTTGACTCAAAGCATATAAGTATGTTAAACATCAATTAAAATGAAGATGTAGCTTGTAAAAACTCTCAACCATTTAAAATATTTATTTTAAGGATACAAGTCAAACGTTTAGACATTTGGTAAAAACTACTTGACAACACTGTTTAGAAATAGTAGGGCAGCCGCATTAGGTGGTCTTTGTTATAGTAGAAAATAACTACACAAGGAGCTTCCAGAGAGTACAAATCTTGCTAACTTAACATAAAAGAGACTGTTTAAAAGACACAATTACATATTTAAGAAGCACATACGAAAAACTTATAACTAATCAAAAACACCACACATAGTTTCATAAGATGGAGTATATTAGTAGCCATAGTAGAATAAACATCATAGAGTCTAACAGGTGTGAATAAAATAAAGAACCATGCCAATGAACCATCCATGTCATAATTAAAAGTATCCAGGTTACACAGTCCTAGTCCACTCGAGCACTGAAAAAATATAATCAAACCATAATCTACATATCTATACATAAGCCAAAGAAGAAAAAAGACATAGAATTCCCCAATTTTTTTGGCAAAGTCGACATTATTTGTATTAAATATAGCATTCACATTAAAGAAAGTGTAAAATGAATTTATATGTATACACTTTTCATCAAGCACTTAGTAGGCATTTAAGAAAAACCAAAGTGAGGATGAGTGATGCATACCTTGGTCAACTAATGAAGATGAAACGGTTGAGTTTGGAGTCAAAAACCATCCATTAGTCTCACAGTACAACTTTCATCCGAAGTGAACAGGTTCTTCATCCGATGGATCGATTTGTTAAAGAAAAAGTCACCCAAACAGGAAACGAAAAAGAAAAAAGGAAGTTAAAGAGTAGAAGCATATAAAACGAAAATGATCTAAGAGGAAAAAAAAAACTCAAAACTCATGGATAAGAATCAAGATGAGGAAGATAATAGTTGAAACTAAGTTTGAAGTGAACCCTCATGGAAGAAGATGAAATATTCAAATTAGTGCACAACCCAAGGTTTTGAGGGGCGGCTTCATTTTCTGATGTATAAGATACGTAGTATTGTGTAGTGTATTTTACAGGATAAAAATTTATACATGTATTTTGAATATAAAAATATTTTCTTAAGCATATGACATCATGATTTTAAACGACTTGATAGTATTTAATTAAATAGACCAGTAGAAGATGTCCACCTTGTTCAAAATGAGGTCAGAAAAACCTTCTTTTAATTGTATTAATAGATAATAGATTAGCATACAAACATATTTCACCACAAACATATTACTTAGGATACAAAAATATTTCATCTGGTAGGTTCATCATTGTAAACTTATTCCCAGTAGTAAGCTGTTTGCCTGCTTTGAACACTCATATTGACCACACTCGTAACCAGGACATCATAGTGAAAAATCAAGAGTTGGAAATCTCGAACTAACTACAAATAGTTATGATAATCAACAATGGTTACATACCTAGTCATAAGCAATAAATGTTCCAGGAGGGTTATTCCTTTAAGTTAACTTTTGGATACTTTTAGTTCCTCTTAAACGGGTTGGGATGTTATCAAGCTAGACATAAGTAAATGATTCAAAATTGACACTTATAGTTAAAACGTAACCAGTTGTGGTGATAATTTGGGAACTCTTATTTCTGGGTTGTTTCCTGAGTATCTATATATTCTGATCTTTTCAATACCGGATGACTTATATCTTGAAAGCTAAGTCGTCATAGTCGGCATTGACTTTGTAAAAACCTAGTAATACCAAAAAGATATGCATTTTCCGCACATGGACATGAGAATGATAATGATAGCGATCATCAAGAAGATGTGCACAATAATTACTGCTTAAAGAGTGTTGCTCGACGATGTACAAAATGTGACAAAACATATCCACAAAGAACTTGATCAGTTTTCATTCAAACATTTAAGACTATAATAAAAATCATAAGGCACACGTATATTATCGACCACAATCAAACTGGTCCATATAATCAAGTTATAAGAGTCCACCTAAAATCTAATTAAGGCTACAACTTTCCCTCGAAACCGAATAAAGTGTTTGTAAGTGATTTTTTGTGTTAATACGTAAAGTTTGATGTATTTGTACATTTGGGTTGGTTAGGAAAGGGGATTGCGTTGATTTGTGAGACTTTGAGTAAAAAAAAAATTGTCCTCCCATAAGAGTCTGAATAAGAAAATCCACATCCGTTTTTACTTAAAGTTTTGTCATTGTGATGCGTTTAGTTACGTGTTCACTTAAGGGTCTTGGTATACAAAAAAATATTTAGAAAAAATATACTCCTTCCTTTCCAAATTTGTAGTTCAACTTTCCACTTTGTGTTGTGCCGAAGTTATTGTCCATTAAAAATAGATATGAAAGTTTGATCAAGTTTATTATATTATAGTTATTTGAAATTATTATTAGAAATAGCTAAGATTAAAACAATTGTAATAAATATATTTGTTTTTTAACAGGAAATAATTTATGTAGTTCATTTTTCTTAGTTTTGCATTTCCACTGAATCTGACTAGTAAATACTTGATTTCAAAAGTCAATGGTTTGTCTCTCCACATATCAACATTGCTATCTGTTACTGTTAAGACCAATCTCATCCCTTTGAAATTTAGAAAACTAATCATATGGCCACTCACAAGTACTATGATGTGTTCTTGAGTTACCATGGTCGAGGTAGTCGTAACAACTTTGTAGATGACATCGTGTATGGACTCGGAACAAAAGGAATTTCCACATATATGGGAGACATGTGCATACAAAGACCTGAGGGCCAGGAGCGAGTTGAGATTCTACACTTGGAGCATAAGGATATGATCTATGAATCAGTAGAACACGCATCATTGACACTGATTGTTTTCGACAGAATCTATGCTACTACTCCCAGCTGTTTGGATAAGCTAGTTAAGATTATGGAATTTAGTAAGGATCATATGCAAATGTTCTTCCTCTGTATTCTGGAGTCGACCCTTTGGAAATTCGCAACTCTGATTGGCCGATACGTGGAAAATATTCAGAGGAAAGTGTGGAATTGTGGAAACGATCTGTAATGGACCTGACTACTTTGCCTGGATTGAAGAGGAAGAACATACCCAGGTAACTAAATTCCTACATCTTTGACTTATTAAATATGTCACACAGATTATACAAAATGGAAAAAACCTCGAGATTTATCATTTTGACCTCTTCATATCACGAAGCCATGAAACAGAAACTCACTATAGGTGACAAAATGATAGATCTCTTTATTATTCCTGTAGAAAAACATGATCAGAATAGCCTTAAACATCAAAACCTTTTATTTATTAAAGATTCAAAAGATAAAATTAGATAAACGAAAAAAAGTTACTAGTGCTAATCACTTGCAACTCTATTATCTATTTGATAATAGTTTTACAATCAAAGCATAAACAAAACAAGATCAAACTAGGGTTTACAAGATCAAGATGAAAGAGAGAGAGAGAGAGCACTGTGTGTAAATCACACACAGTTTACATGATAAGCGATACAAACAAAGTGAGACGCTCCTCCTTTTTATCTAAACAAAGAGGCTAAAAGAGCCGTTTGGCATATGGGCCAAACACATGGGCTTGGGCTTGTCCAGCTATCAACAAAGGGAGAAAGTTGCAACTTTAGTCCTCAACGTTCACCAAGCAAAGCATCCACCATCCAAAGATATTACTGCAAGAATAAAAACTCGCACAATAAGTCCTTGAGGTTTAATATGGGGTGACAGATTAAGTCCTTAATTTTAACATCCCCCTTAATCTGATATCCCATATAGGTTAATCATACCAAGTTTTGTGACAAACTTGTTATGCAGATATGTTTCCAACCCTTTTGTAAGGATGTCTGCAATTTGATTTGCAGAATCCACTTTTTCTGTTTTAACAACTCCACTCAAAAAATTTTCTCTCACAAAGTGAAGGTCAATTTCTAAGTGTTTTGTTCTCTCATGAAACACAGGGTTGGCTGCTATCTTGATAGCAGAATTGCTATCACAGTGAAGTGTGATTGGGAGCAAGTTATCACATTGCAAGTCATTTAGGACTTTGAGTACCCAGATCACTTCACTGATTACTGAGGCAAGAGCTCTATACTCTGCCTCAATAGAGGATTTAGAGAGAGTGTTTTGTTTTTTGCTTTTCCAGGAAACTAAGTTTCCATTTATAAACACACAATACCCAGTCACAGACCTTCTAGTGACAACACATTTTGCCCAGTCAGCATCAGAATAAGCATCAAGAGTCATACCTGAGTTCTTTGTGAAATGAATACCCAAACTTGGAGAACTTTTGAGGTATCTTTAAACCTTAAAAGCAATTTTAAGATGAGAGTTCAAAGGACAATGCATGAATTGACTCAAACAATGAACAACATAAGAAATGTCAGGTCTGGTGTTAGTCAGATAAATGAGCTTACCCATAAGCTTTTGATAGTCAACAATGTTGTCAAGAAGGGGGTCCTCACTAGTGGGCTGATTAGTGATGACAAGTTTAGAGGGTAAAGGAGTTTTAACAGGTTTACAAGTAAGCATACCATACTCAGATAACAAGTCCAACACATACTTTCTTTGGTTTAAACAAACACCATTCTTAGTGTCAACAACTTCAATTCCCAAAAAATACTTGAGCTTACCCAAGTCTTTGATCATAAACTTGGTTCTTAAAAAACTCTTAAACTTTTCAATTTCAGCAATGTTGTTCCCAGTTATGATTATATCATCAACATACACAAGTAACACAAGAAATAAGTTACCATGAGATTTAGTGTATAAAGAATAATCAGACTTGCTTTGAATGAAGCCATTTTCACTAAGCACAGATGTAAGTTTGGCATTCCACTGCCTAGGAGCCTGTTTAAGCCCATACAAAGATTTTTTGAGCTTGCAAACCAAGTTATCACCCCCAGGAAGATATCCTTGGGGTCGTTTCATGTATACAGTTTCATCAAGATCACCATAAAAGAAAGGCATTATTAACATCAAGTTGGAAAATAGGCCAAGATTGTATGATGGCAAGATTAATCAAGAACCTAATAGTAACCATTTTAACAACAGGGGCAAATGTTTCATGATAGTCAATGCCCTCCTTTTGCCCAAAACCTTGGGCAACAACCCTAGCCTTATATCTTTCAACCTCACCACTAGACTTAAACTTTAATTTCCAAATCCACTTACAACCTAAGGCTTTCCTACCTTTAGAGAGTTCAACAATGTCCCAAGTATCATTTTCAAGCAAAGCTGCAAGTTCAGTGTTCATAGCATCAAGCCAGTGATGATTCTGAGATGCTTCAAAAAAACCTTTTGGTTCACTCACTTTGTTAAGCTGAGTGACAAAGCAAAAATTTTCTTTATCGAGTTTATAATATCCAACAAATTTTTCAAGTCCATACTTGACTTTAGATTGGACAACAAAATCATTATAATTTTGGGAAAAACTGAAGGTCTTGAGGACCTCCTCAAACCTTGACCACCCTGAACATTGTTTATAGAGTCATTCCCATGGTTTCCTTCCATGTTTTGAATGTGAGGGGAAGGAATGGGATGAATATCTAAATTTCCCTCAGAGTTTGCACTTTCATCAAGTGTGGTAGCCTCTTCCCTATTCAAGCTGGCATCACTGGTATCATTGCCTGAGGCAATGTATCTAATACATGAGTTTTAGCCAAGTATAAAAATTTGTTCGTCTCGATTCAATTCGAATTGATTTCCGGTTAAAAGTGCGACTCAGCCGTTCTTGGTGGAAAATAAAATGGTTTGGTTATCTATTCTACTTAAAAGGTAAATGCACAAAATAATAACAATAAGCTAAAAGCAATTAACTAATAAAAACAAAACAATATAAATAATAAAACATAGATTTAAAACGAAACAATTAATAAAAATAAAACTAAAAGACGAAATTAATTATCGACTCGAAAATAAATTTACTTAATGAAAAAGGAGAAAATAAAACTAAAATGGTACTTTAAAGCTAAGTGAGGCAAAACCTAAAGCGGGTACTAAATAAATGAAAAAATTTAAACTTATAGAAAAAAAATTAATACTAAAAATCGACGAAAAATTCAACTAAAAATACGTAACTTTCAAAATTAAAAACGGAACAACTTTCAGATAAAACTAAACAATTACGGAACAATACTAATAAATAAACAAGCTAGTAGGCATCTAGCTGCTTATTTTTGGCGGGAAACGAGGGAAGCAGGCAAGCTAGCTGCTTAATTATTTTGTTCGGAAACTTTATTCGTTCGGAATCTTTTTTTTCTTTTGTTCGGGAAAATAGTTTTGTTCGGTATTTTTTTTTATTATTATTTTTTTAATCAAACCTTCGTTCGGTATTTTTTTTTTGAAAAATGCTTCGTTCGGTAAAAAACTGGTTCGGAAAAAATTGCTCATTCGGGAAAAATACAAAAAAGCTTGGTTCGGTAAAATTTATCAAAAAGCTTGGGTCGGAATAAAAAACTGGTTCGGGAAAAATAGTTGGCTCGGGAAAAATCTGAGAAAAATAAACAGTGACGAAAATAGGGGAAACAAAAACACGAATTTAACCAAAATCAACCATAATCAATCTAAAAATTAAACTAAACTAACCACTAATAATCAACTAACAATAATAAATCAAACCAAATCAACAAAACTAACAATAAAAACCAAATTAATCAAAACCCACTTAATAAAATAAAACTTAAATCAACCAAAAACAATAAAACTAAAAACAATAAACCACTAATTGAGATCTTCCAAGCATTAAAACATCTAAATCAATGAACTTTATGGAATCAAAATCAATAAAACTATGAAACCCACTTGATTAATCAAAAATAAATCAACAAAATCAACAAACCAAACACTAAATTAAACCAAACAAGAAAGGAAGGATGAGAGATTAATAATAAAAACTTGATTAAAAATAAGATTAAGATTAAGATCTAATACAAGATTAATGAAAAAGATTAAATCATGATATGAAAGCTAGAGAGAGAAAGTATTAAGCTACTCCTAATCCTAAACTAATCTACTCCTAATTTTCTAACCACCTCCTAATGACACATTAGGAGGGTATTTATAGGAGGAGTAAATTGTTGGTGCTTTCTTCCTTCTTTCTTCTTGTCTCGACTCGATTTAAATTCTTTGTCTTTCTCGACGTCGTCTCGGGATTTGTCGATATAATTTGAACTCGTCTTATAATTTTCTTCTTCAATTAGACTTGGTTCTTCGACTTCATTAAACTTCCGACTTTAGACTTTTTCTTCGATAAATCTTCAGAATAGGCCTTGGACTTCCGTTCTTTTTGCCCTCTAGATCTTTTGACTTCGTCTTTTCTCGTTTTCTTCGATAAAAGCCCGTGAAAGCCCGTGTTTTCTTCCTTTTTCATCTTTTGATCCTAAAACACAATAAAAACACAAACCACGCATAATTCCGACATTTACGACATAAAATACACATTTTGGCTTGGTTATTATTATAATTAAGTGGTAAAAGGATGGGCGTTTTCACACCTATCAGTATCCAGTGTCACCTAGACTTGGAGGTGGGCTACTAGCACTTGGTGACAGATTGTCACCATTATGTTTAGTTGCTCTCTCTTCATCATTGGGAAGTTCAGGATTATCAAAGTCAAAAAAATTCAACAGATTTAAGTCTTGAGGAAGATTTTCTTTATTAAAATTATTTTTATTGAAATTAAAAGTAGAGTCTTTAAAAAGAAATATGGTTTCAAAAAACTTAACATCTCTAGAAACAAAAAAATGATGCCTATCAAGACTGTAAACCCTATATCCTTTCTGAGAACTAGAATAACCCATCATAACACATTTTTCAGATCTGCTGGAAAACTTATCTGAACTATTAAGAATAGTAGCAAAACACAGACATCCAAACATTCTAATGTGAAAGAGCCTAGGACAAGTATTGTAAATCATTTCAAAAGGGGTTTTTCTATTTAGCACAGAAGAGGGCAATCTGTTAATAAGATAAGTAGCAGTTAGCACACATTCAGTCCAAAATTTAAGAAGAATTCCCCCCTGAAACATAAGGCATCTAGCAACATTCAACAGATGTCTATGTTTCCTTTCAGCAATTTCATTTTGTTGTGGTGTGTAAGCACAGGAAGTTTGGTGTATGATGCCATTGTTTTCACAAAAAACTTTGAAGTTTTGATTAACAAATTCAGTTCTATTATCACTTCTGAAAGTTTTAACATTACCTTTAATTGATTTTTAATCAAATTGTAAAAGTTTTGAATGTTGGAAAACACTTCATCTTTGGTTTTTATAAGAAACAACAAACAGCCCTAGTATAGTCATCCACAACAGTCAAGAAATATTTATGGCCAGAGTGACTAGTAACCCTATAAGGACCCCACAAGTCAAGGTGAACAATATCACCAAGTTTTTTGTTCTATGATCACTTAAAGGAAAAGGATTTCTGGTTTGTTTAGCTCTTTGACAAACTTCACAAAAAAAAGGTTTTCTCATCTTTATCAATTTTTAAGGATTGTTTAAGCACATTAAGGGCAGGGTCAGCAGGGTGTCCAAGTCTACAATGCCAATCATAATGAGACAGAGAGCAGGTAACAAGTTTGTTTTGATTTTTACAATTAATACCTTCAGTATCTATATAGCATAAACCACCACATTGTTTACCAATCCCCATCACCTTTTTCAGATTCAAATCCTGGTTAACAAAGAAGCACTTGGTTTCATCAAACACAACAAAAATCCTATTATCTTTAGCAAGGTTATGCACAGAAATCAAGGTAACACAATACTCAGGGATAACCAACACATCAACAAGAATCAGACCATTAGGAAGTTTAAGGTTACCAATTTTAGTTATAATAGCCTCAGTATCATTTGGGTGAGCAACTTTGATTTTAAGATGAGAGATATCAAACACATTATCAAGATCCCTATCACTATCAGTCATGTGTTGGTTAGCCCTAGAGTCAATAACCTTCCCCTTGTAAGTCATCCCAAGTTTAGAACTGGTATTAGAACAATAGAACTTATCAAAATTTTCATTAAAAACCTTGCTAGAGTTAAAAATAGTACCTGCCATATTGGCTTGTACATTCTTTCCAGTTCCACTGTTATCTTTAAAAAGAGAGAGAAGAGTAGCCATTTGTTCATCAGAAAAACCAGTAGCACTATTAGAACCAACAGAGTTATTAGCCATATTTTTCCCTTTGAAATTTTGATTTCCCCTTTTTTTATGAACAAAATATCTTAAAACACCTATCATGGTGTGACCATTGTACCCACAGTTCTCACAAACCAATTCAGCATTAGAGGTGAAGTTGGGTCTCACAACATTCTGATTATTAGGTCTAAAACCAGTATTACCATTGTTAGGTCTAAAGTTCTCTTGATTACCATTCTGATTAAAGTTGTTGGTTATAGGTCTTAATATATTAGCATTAGGGTTCTGATTTCTTTGAACATTGTTTCTGGTGGTCCCATTAGACAAGAAAGCAGTGGTCTGAGCCCTTTGAGAGTGACCAGAACCTTGCTTGAAGTCATTCTGTGAGATTCCTCAGCAGAGATGATGACATAAGCCCCCTTAACATCAGGAAGGCTTTCTCTAGACAGTATAGAACTCCTAATACTCATATAAGAATCATCCAACCCCATTAAAAACTGCATAAGTTTCAATAGCTGATTATGTTTTTTAAACTTACTAGAAGCAGAACAAACACAAGCAGGTAACTCAATCATAGCATCATATTGTTTCCAGAGAGCATTCAATTTGTGATAATAATCAGACAAGTTACAACCATTTTGTTTCAAAGTATTTATCTTATGATGCAAATTAAACATGACAGAACCATCAACCTTATGATATGTTTCTTTTAGCTCTTTCCAAACATGTTTGGCCTTTTTTGAAAAAAATTGTCCAAGGAAAAGTTCCTCAGAAATAGAGTTAAGAATCCAACCCAACACAACAACATTGACCCTGTCCTATTGCCTTGCTAAACCTCATCCGTTACAGACCTTTTACAAGTACCATCAATAAAACCAATTTTATTTTTCCCTTCCAAAGCAAGTAACATGGCATTAGCCCAAACTTGATAGTTTTTAGTTCCCTTAAGTTTCACAGTGATAACAGTTAAAACAGCTGAGTCATTAGGGTGCAAGTGCAATGGGTCACTCAAGTCAAGCTTACTAATAAGTGTAACTGGGTCAGTTACACTTATAGCATCATCATCACCATGTTCAGACATGGTGAAGGGTCAAGAGGTCAAAAAAGAACTCACAATACTGCCAACAAAGTTCCCGGGAATCCAAACCACTCAAGGGTGGTAGGTCAAGGGCAAGCAGCAAGTGAGGATCCAAATAAAGGGTATGAATGAACAAAAAACTACCAAACCCCCAAATAACAAGCAATAATAAATAAACAGACAAAGACAAATAGCAATCAAAGAGAGAGAAGCAGAGGTGTTACAGTGCAATAAACCAAAGCTCAATCGAATTGTCACTCTTAGATTCACTTAGTCTAAGAAGTGACAGAACCTCCAAGTCACAATCCCCAAAAGATTTCTTCAAGGAAAAAAATTGGGGAAAGTGACAAAACCAGCGAATCAACAAGGAACCAGAGTGAATCACCACCAATCGAACAAGCCACCAATAAGATGAAACCCTAATTTTTTTTTTGAAAAAAATTAGGGAAAATCACTTTAATCAATGGACAATACCACCAATCTACCCAATCGATAATAATAATGAATAAGAGAGCAGATCTCAGAAACCCTAATTTTTTCTCAAAAAATTAAAGGTTCAAAACTTTGATTCAACCAGTAATATTAACAGATCTAGCTATTTCAATAGCAGATCTTATCAAAAAAGTATAAATAACCAAAAACCCCCAATTTTTAAACAAACCCTAAAAAAAATTTCATCAAGATTTAGTAACCAGGCTCTGATACCATGTAGAAAAACATGACCAGAATAGCCTTAAACATCAAAACCTTTTATTTATCAAAGATTCAAAAGATAAAATAAGATAAAAGAAAAAAAGTTACCAGTGCTAATCACTTGCAACTCTATTATCTATTTGATAATAGTTTTACAATCAAAGCATAAACAAAACGAGATCAAACTAGGGTTTACAAGATCAAGATGAAAGAGAGAGAGAGAGCACTGTGTGTAAATCACACACAGTTTACATGATAAGCGATACAAACAAAGTGAGACGCTCCTCCTTTTTATCTAAACAAAGAGGCTAAAAGAGCCGTTTGGCATATGGGCCAAACACATGGGCTTGGGCTTGTCCAGCTATCAACAAAGGGAGAAAGTTGCAACTTTAGTCCTCAACGTTCACCAAGTAAAGCATCCACCATCCAAAGATATAACTGCAAGAATAAAAACTCACACAATAAGTCCTTGAGGTTTAATATGGGGTGACAGATTAAGTCCTTAATTTTAACAATTCTAGAATCTTTTCATGGATGCAATAAGTTACAATTTTCCAATGAAAGGTTTCTTGTTGACCTTAGATGGTCAAAGAATCATCAAAAGTTTGACCATTGAATGACATTTTATGTATATGTTTAAGTATATGCCTAAATCAATGTGTCAGCATCATTCCTTGTAAGGCCAGATGTTTTTTTCTACTTTGGTAGAACCGGAACCAGCCTCTCTACCTTAGATAGGGGTATGACTATCTGCATCTCAACCTCTCCCATACACTGTCCTAGACGGTGGAAAACGGCATTGGGTGTTACCTTACCTTACGTTAATGTGTTAGCATCGTGTTGGTGACTGTCACATCTATATAGGCATATAATTATTCACATTTTTTGGTTAAATGATTTCACGTTAAATGGTTTATATTGAGCCCACGTTGTTGGGTGAGGTTTATGATGACATGAAAAGACTTCATGTTAATGTACCTTTGCATTAGAGAGCAAAAGGAGTGGTCACACCACCACACTAAAAAAATACCCGTCACGTCAGCTTTTTCACTCCACATCCATACCACATCCACACAAAAAACAACCATCTTATCATCACACAATTTCCACACCAATTTAACCATTTTTCACTTTTTTCCAAAAACTACCCGCAACAATTAAATTTATTCAAATCCTAATTTACTTTATTCATTCAAATAAAAAACATTACACTCTAAAAAAAACATTCGGATAAAAAAATATGAAAAAAACTAATCTTCACTTTCATCTTCGCTTCGATCAAGTTTGTTTTTGATTTCTTCCTTTTTCTTATTGATCAAACGAGTTGTTCCTTTCGTCACAACCCCGAGTCGGTGTCGTGAGAAATTTTTTTCTCCATCACAAGCCACTCGTTGTCTTTGTTTATCGAGACTTGATATGCTTCTTGGGCGGCTTGCCTTTTGAGTCGAAACTCGTGGGTTAAGGCGTCCCCTAATGGGTTCGTCTTACTACTCGCTCACGTGCTCGTTGACTCGGATCTTGCCTTATTTCTGGTTCTTTCTTTGTCGGATGGGCGGGGTCTTGCATCGTCTCTAGAAAAAAGAGCCTCATTTGCAAGATACGGAACGTCGCCGGTTAAATCAACAGCTTCGGGAGGGTCCCATTTCGCATGGGCTCTCAAAATATTCCATGCGTCTTCGAGGTGGAAAGTGTTGTTTTTATTTTCTTCCCGATACATTGTTCGAGCCCTCGCCATCACATCCAAATCACTTTCGCCACTTTTGATTGCCGCCTTGCTACGTCGGTAACAACCATTGAACTTTTGGCAAGCGTGGTTCAAATCCCTCCATTTACTAGAAATCATATCCTTGATACGGTTTTGAAAATTTTGGTTATTAAAAGTACCCATAACCCTTTTTGAGATTTCCCGACATTCAGGTCCTCCGAAATCTCAACATAACACGCGGCAAGCAATGCCTCCTCCGATGCAACCCAAGTGACCTAGTCTTCGACACATCCGGGTTTTTCTCAAAATCCGACCCTAGTTGACTCAAATCAACATTCTTCTTTTTGGCCGCCCATTTTCGGGTTTTTTTTGTGATTCGGGTGTGGGAAGTGAGGATTGTGGTTCATCAAAGGAAGGTGGGTTTTGTTGAATCTTTTGAAATTGAACATCTTCTTCGGATTGGACTTGGGTATATCTTTGTTGTTGGAAATTTAGGCTTGTCGTTGTATTTCTAGCCATGCCGGATCATCCGAATATAGGTCTTGAGAAGACGGACCTCCTGTGAACGTGTTAAGGAGACCAACGAATGAAGGTTTGTTAGGGTTTCCGGACATGATTTACGTTATGTGTTTTGTAATAGCAGTGTGTAATTTTAGAAGTGATATTGTTTTGTATATATAAGGGTTTAAACAAAATATTTTTGGGATTCAAATAAACTAGCCGTTTGGGCATTTAATGTTTTTTTTTAAAACTAGCCGTTAGGCTTATTTGAAAATTCAAAAAAAAGAAGAAGAATAAAAAATGGGCTGTTGGAATAGTTGGTGAGTTCAAAAAAAATTAAAAATTTTAAAACCTAGCCGTTGGCTAGATTAATTTTTAAAAAAAATTCAAAATTTATTTTTTGGCTCCAAAGTTTAAAAGGGTTAGGGTTTATTTGGTTGGGTTAAATTGAAAAGGGGGTGTTTGTAAAATGAATTTTTTTTATTCAAAGTTTCCACGCCCGTGGGTGGGGGGACGCCGTCTTCCACGCTTCTGATGGCGGTGTGGTCACGCGGGTTAACGCCGGGCAAAAACACCCTACGACGTTACCACTCATTTCCCTCTTACAATCAAATGTGGTTAACAATTTATAAATGGTTTGTGTTATGAATACCCTGTTAGAAACTTTGGTGGATCACAGTAATTTGAGAGTCGTGTCAAACACTTTCAGATCAAAGTATTTCGATGGTTCTATCGAAATCTCCAATCGGATAAAACTCAGATTGCGAACTGTATTTGTATTTTTGTTGTTATGAGATCAGAACCAAAATGAAAAAGATGACCAAATAAAACTGAAATCGGTTTTAACTGTCACAGCAGTTACCAACCACAAAACAGTTACTTTGACAGGCAAAGCCCAGGGGCGCTGCCCCCCGGACCCCCGTCGTATGGAGGCTTCGCCCCCGTATGATAACCGTATATGTCATACAAGTGTGCACTCCGCACAACCCGACTTGATGAACGTTTATCATGATTACACATTGGTCAACAAAGTAAATCCATTACACTTAAATTATTATTGGTAACACAAAATCACCAACATACCCCTGGCCATTATCTACAAGACTACAAGTAACATTTCTTTTATGAGTTTATGTTCTGTATTATTTTTGTTAGTTTAATGCTTTTGACTTATTCGCTTTTAAGAATTTGTCTCTATATTATTGTTAAACTTGTAATTCTTTGGTAAAAATATATTGGGGGCGAGACCAATATTGAGCAAGTTACTCTTCACACTGCAGGGGTTACTGTGATTTTATTAAAGAGATTGTTGCAACCCTATTGAAACATTTAGGTCGTATGCCTATATCTAATGCTGACAAAAACGTTGTAGAACTTGTAAGGCCTTACAACAGATATGCAAAATCAGTAACAGTCAAATCAGGTGATGTTCGCGTAACTTGGACTAATCTAAAGCTCTTTCATTACCAACTCCTATATATTTAGTGCTTAGTATATTATATAACCATAATATTTCTAAAATCAACTTTTTATTATATTGTTTAGAGGTATATTCTAGCAAGCCTCCGTCATCTTATTCAAAGGGGCAGAGATTTGGGTAGACTTATGATGTATTCGTGAGTTTCAGAGGAGAAGACACACGCAAAAACTTTGTTGACCATCTTTTTGCTGCTCTTAAATGGCATGGAATCAATACTTTCAATGATAATGAAAAACTTGATAGAGGAAAATCGATAGCCCCTAAACTTTTAGAGTCCATTGAAGAATCAACTATTGCTATCGTTATTTTATCGAAAAATAATTCTTCTTCCACTTGGTGCCTGGATGAACTTGTGAAGATAATGAGTTGTCATAAGACGAAGGGACGAAGCGTTTATCCGGTGTTTTATGATGTGGATCCCTCAGAGGTCCGAAAACAACAAGGGCATTTTGGGAAGGTTTTGGCCAACACCGCAAAACAGATAAAATACAAATATGGAGGGAGGTTCTTGTCGAAGCAGCTAACTTGTCTGGCTGGGACCTAAAGACCGTTGCAAATGGGTAATATTTTGTTCAGATAAAGTGTTTATAATTTCTTGTGTCTACATTTTAATTTTGGAATGAAAGAGAAAGTTTTGGGGTGATAATAAAAATAAATTGTGTTCCTGAGATTTTTTTAAGAGAGTAGAGGGAAGTAAATGAAAGTAAATTACCCTAGAATTTCATTCCTAATCTTCTTCCCAATTTGGGATGATTTGAAAAGAAAGCAAGAAAAGTGTGGTTGACTTTTTCTAATTTAACTAAGATTCTTTATGTTTTCACTCTTCTTTCCAACTCAGGAAAACAAAAAGTTTATATACTGTTTATCTTTCTCCTCAGCTCGGGAACACAAAAGTTTTAATCCTTTCCTTTTCACTACACTCTCCATCCTCCCAAACACTCTGTCTTCTTTCCTCACTAAACTAGGGAACAGAGTGTTTACTATGCCAAAACATGTTGTCCACTATTATAAATTAGGACTTAAAAGTTACTAGTTTTTCATATTATATTTACGTTGAATCAATGATATTATGGATTATTGTACCTTAGAATTTATTTTATTTTGTGTCTTAATTACAGGCATGAAGCAACATGTATCAAATATATTGTTAAAGAGATTCAGAAAGAAGTGAATAACATAACTTACATCACCATTGATGAGAATTTAATTGGATTAGGATATCGCGCACAAGAGGTTATATCATCATTAAATAGAAGCAATGGGCGCGATGATGTTTCTATGATAGGGATATGGGGAATGGGTGGTGCTGGTAAGACAACTCTTTCAAGAGCCCTTTTTGATAAAATGTCTTGTGATTTTGAAGGTGTAAGCTTTCTTGAAAACATAAGACAAGTATCACAGCAGTATGGTATCGAACACGTGCAAAAGTTACTTCTTGAGGATGTTATAAATGATGAAAACTTGAGAGTACGGAGTGTTGTTGATGGAAAACGAATGTTGATAAACAGGTTATCACATAAAAAGGTTCTTGTTGTTCTTGATGATGTGGATGCTCTTAGCCAAATTGATGCTTTAGTTAGATCATTAAATTGGTTTGGTAAAGGAAGTATAATCGTAATTACTACAAGAGACAAGCATGTACTAATTGGGCATGGGGTAAAACGTAAGAAAATTTATAAAATCAGTTTGCTAAATGACAGTGAGGCAAGTCAACTCTTCAAATGTTACGCTTTTAAAAGAAGTATTCCCTCAAAAGAGTATGAAGAAGTCTCACAGCAGGTGGTACACTATGCAACTGGTCTTCCTTTAACTCTTAAAGTTTTGGGTTCATTCTTATGTGGCAGGAGTTTGGCTGAGTGGAAAAGTGCATTGAGTAAACTGAAAATGATTCCAGAAAAAGAAACTATGGAAATATTAAAAATAAGCTACCATAGCCTTGACAAAGAATAGCAGGAAGCCTTCCTCCATATTGCGTGTTTCTTTAGAGGGTGGGAGAAAGATACTGTATTCCAAATACTTGAAAGCTGTTAACTTTATCCACATATTGTTACTAAAGTGCTTGAGCAGAAGTCCCTTATAAGCATCTCAAACGAGTGTTTGGGAATGCATGATCTTATACAAGAAATGGGAAAAGATATTGTTCGTAGTATGCAGACCCACGAGCTTGGCAAATGTACCAGATTGTGGGAGCCTCATGATATTCTGGAAGTTCTAAAGGGAAGTACGGTAACATCAAGTTTTTCTTAAGCTTTATTTATATATTCTTATCAAACAAACTCACACCACCCTACCTACACCTTGTCCCAATCGAGACCTGAACTCTAAACCAAGTGGTGCTGGACACCTTGGATACAGCTATGGCAAAAGCCCATTGGTATCTATCACTTCATCTTTATGTCTAGAGTAAATCACATCAATGCGAAATTATGTTAGTTGTTTCGCTTTTATCGCTATAGTTGAAGGGCAAGAGACTAAATACAAAAAACAAACGATGTTTCTAAAGACCTAATAGTTAGTATTGGCACGGGATGTAGTTTACTATTACGCACTTATGCTTAACGGTGAGCATAACGGACCACGGACCGGACCGAACCGAGAAACTGGTCCTCGGTCCATAGTTTACCTCATGTTCGGTCCTCGGTACGGTTCGGTCCTCAGTCCGGTTCGTTCTGGGCCCAAAACCGACCATTATGCTTTTTGGGGACCGTACCGACCGTAGAACCATACTGACCCGGACCGAACACATTCGATCCAGTCTTTGGTCCATGGTTTTAGCTAAAACAGCCTAGGTTTGGTTTAGCTTTTTCCGGTCTGGTCTGGTTTGACCCGATGCTCACCCCTGCTTTATGCTTTTTACTTTCTTTGCAGGCGGGTAAGGAAGATATCAAAGCGATTGTAGAAGCAAATTTGAATGAGGTGAATTCAGTGGACATTTCAGAAGCATTTAGAAACATAGAAAGACTTACCCTCCTTTATTTCCACGCTGTGACTGAGCTAAAGAGTCTTTGTGGACCTGCATATCTTCCTAATGAGTTACGGTGGCTTACTTGGAACTATTTCAGTCTCGATTATTTGCCAGATAGTTTTCATGCAAATAAACTTGTTGGACTTGAATTGCCTCGCAGTAAAATTATACAATTATGGGACAAGACAGAAGTAAAGGTACAAATATACGATGTTACACACTATCCTATAGCATACTCTACTTTAAACGGTTTTAAAGCATTTCTTTAAACTCTCTTTGTAGAGGCTCTAAGTTACGTTTTCATTAATAGTAATTTCGATTTCTAAATTTGGGATTTACTTTCTTTATTGTTTTGTGTCAATGAGCATCCTTGGTATTTTATTTTATTTATCAATAAACTAACTTATCTATTGCTGTAACAGGTTCTTTACAACTTGAAATTTATTGATTTGAGTTACTCGAAACTAACCATGACCCCGGATTTCAACCAGATTCCAAACCTCGAGATACTAAATCTCGGATTCTGTTTGAATTCGTTGGAGGTTCATACTTCTGTTGGGGTTTTACAGAGACTTGTTTACTTAAGTCTTTCGGGCTGTTCAAATCTCAAGAAGTTACCAGAATCATTAGGATTATTGGTTTGTTTGGAAGAGCTTAACGTCTCTCACTGTACGATTGAAGAACTGCCTCCAATGATTGGTAATCTCTGCAATCTTGTGCTGTTAGACCTTACTTACTGCCAAAATTTAAAGTGTCTACCAAACACAATCAATAGATTATATCGTCTTGAAACACTTGATCTCCACCATTGTTTTAATCTTGAAGAACTACCTGAGAATTTGGACAGCTTAGAATGTCTCGAGAACCTTACTGCTTCTAGCACAAGTCTCAGACATCTTCCCGACACCCTCACTAGGTTAAAAGCTCTTAAAACACTTGATCTCCATCATTGCTTGAGTATAGAAATGCCTCTAAACCTAGGTGCAGTTGCGGTTGGACAAAATCTTGTTTCATTACACCTCTCTTCTTGCATACAACTTGCAGAATTCCCAGAATCCCTAGGGAATTTAAAGAGCTTGTTGAAGCTCGATTTGTCTCATAATGTGATACAAGAACTACCCTCTTCAATTGGAAATTTAACAAAGCTTGTTCGTTTGAATCTCACTTATTGCCATAATCTTAAGAAACTTCCACCCACAACAAGTAGATTAGAGAGTCTCAAAACTCTTCAACTTCACGGGTGTGATAGTCTTGAAGGTTTGGCTGAGAATATCGACCAATTAGTATCTTTGGAGAATCTTATCGTATCAAGCACCGACATTAGATCTCTTCCAAACAATATTAGAAGGTGCAAACATGTGAAAAATTTGAATGTGAGCGGCTGCAAGAGTCTCACATACTTACCTCCAGCACTAGGCGATATGGAATCTTTAGAGGTGTTCCGTGCTTCTAACTCTTCTATAATGGTCATCCCAGACAGCATTTGCTTCTCTAAGTTGTTGAAAGTTCTTGATCTCCGTGGTTGTTCAAATCTTCGAGAACTTCCTATGCAGCTAAGTTACATTGACAGCTTGGAGGAGGTTTATATCTCTGGTAAGAGTGTGTGGAGTTGCCCCCCAATAACGACGGATTCATAGCGCCTACCTTTACAATATTACATGTATAGCATCATGTTGGTATGATCTATGCCATTGCCAAATGCGTAACATTTACAACTACACTGTAGTTCCAAATTGGTCCATTCATTTGTACAACGATACCTTATGCTTAGGGACGGACCCATATGGGAGCCGGGTTTGACACAAGCCACACCCTATTTTGAGTCACGAGGTGTATTTTGTTATCAAAAAGTGTCCACCTCCAAAAACCTAGTGTTTCACATGCCCTTTAATCACTACATTGTACACGAATAAGATACGCTTTTCTATAGTTTCAGATACCCTTTGTGAGTTAAGTTTCGAGTAACGAAAGATCTTTTTAGTAGCATCTATATTTTGAGAAAAGCCAAGAGCATATATTTGTGGTTGGATTTGTTTTAAAAGATCCATTGATTTGCATGTTTTCTTTGTTGGGAGTAAAAAACTGATGTGATCAACAATTTAAAAAATGGCGAGAAAAGAATATGATAAAAATTTGTCAAATGTCTCGTAATGAGAGTAACAAAAACATGTTACAATGTATCTACTAACATTTATGTTCATATATCAACAATATCAAAATTTGTATGTCAGTACCAAAAAAAGTAGTATTGCTATGTTGCATTCCAACAGGATAAACAAAATTTAAACCATAAAAATCAATTTATAATCATGCTCTAATCAAGAAAAATTATAAAAATCAATTTATAATTTTATATAATCCGGCAAGTCTCCAAATAAGCTCTAAAAACTGAGGTTTATGAAATATAAGCCAAAATATGGCTTATTATTTTCGGTACATAAGCTCTAATTTTGTTGCTTATTTTGAGACTGAAGGGCTTATATAAGTTTATTATAAGCCCGCAAGTCACCAAATAAGCCACAAGACTGAGGCTTGTGTTACATAAGTCAGAATCTGCTTATATACCAAACACCCCTAATTCAATTCCAATTTCCGACATCATAAGATAAGAAGTTAAGAAAAACATAAAATGCAAAAGCTACTTCGTTGCTAACAACACAATTCATAAATCTATTCTAGCCACTAAAGGTGCAACCACAAAGGTAAACTGTAGCTCTTATGCTCTCCCAACCGCATACATTCCATAAATGGTTTTCCCCCATGCTGACATTTAGAGTCTTCTATTTGGTAGTACAAAAGCCAGGCGTAGAAAAGATTAATAATTGGTAGAGGTGGTAATTTTTGACCCATGGTTAATTTTTGGGTAAACTTGGTTAAATTAGAAAAAGAAAGGGGTCTAGTTGGGTTTCCCTTAAAATCTTAGATGGGTCTAGATGGGTCAAACAAGCTCCTTCTTAAAATTATAAATGGGTCTAACTGGGTCTCCTCATTTGTCACATGGGTCTAGATGGGTCTCCCTTTATATTACTAATGGGTCAAGATGGGTCACCCAATAGGTTTAGTAATATCAAAAGTGTTTTTTTTTCTATTTTTCACAAGCTTGTCAAAATTTCACACACTTGTTATTTTTTACGTATTCACCGTATTTTTACGTTTTCATCATAAATTTACGTTTTGGTCAAAAAATTTACGTTTTCGTCAGAAATTTTACGTTTTCATAAAAATATTCTACGTTTTCGTCAGGAATTTTACGTTTTCATCAGAAATTTTACGTTTTCGTCAGTAAATTTACGTTTTTGTCAGATATTTTACATTTTCATTAGAAATTTTACGTTCTCGTCAGAAATTTTACGTTTTCGTCAGAAATTTTACGTTTTCTTCAGAAGTTTTACGTTCTCATCAGTAAATTTACGTTTACGTCAGTAAATTTACGTTTACGTCAGTAAATTTAGGTTTTCGTAAGAAATTTTACGTTTTGGTCAGTAAATTTAGGTTTTTGTCAGAAATTTTACATTTTCATCAGAAATTTTACGATTTCGTCAGAATTTTACGTTTTCGTCATAAATTTTACGTTTTCGTCAGTAAATTTAAGTTTTCGTCAGTAAATTTACGTTTTCGTCAGAATTTTACGTTTTCGTCAGTAAATTTACGTTCTCGTCAGAAATTTTACGTTTTCGTCAGAAATTTTACGTTTTCTTCAGAAGTTTTACGTTCTCATCAGTAAATTTACGTTTTCGTCAGTAAATTTAGGTTTTCATATGAAATTTTACGTTTTGGTCAGAAGTTTTAAGTTTTCGTCAGTAAATTTACGTTTTGTCAGAAATTTTACATTTTTATCAAAAATTTTACAATTTCGTCAGAATTTTACGTTTTCGTTAGAAATTCTACGATTTTGTCAGTAAATTTTACGTTTTCGTCATAAATTTTACGTTTTCGTAAGTAAATTTAAGTTTTCGTCAGTAAATTTACGCTTTTGCCAGAAATTTTACGTTTTCGTCAGTAAATTTACGTTTTCGTCAGAAATTTTACGTTTTCTTCAAAAAATTTACGTTTTCATCAGTAAATTTTACGTTTTCGTCAGAAATTTTACGTTTTCGTTAGTAAATTTACGTTTTCGTCAGTAAATTTACGTTTTCGTCAAAAATTTTACGTTTTCGTCAGTAAATTTACGTTTTTGTCAGAAATTTTACATTTTCATCAGAAATTTTACGATTTCGTCAGAATTTTACGTTTTCGTCAGAAATTCTACGATTTTGTCAGTAAATTTTACGTTTTCATCATAAATTTTTCGTTTTGGTCAGTACATTTAAGTTTTCGTCAGTAAATTTACGTTCTCGTCAGAAATTTTACGTTTTCGTCAGTAAATTTACGTTTTCGTCAGAAATTTTACGTTTTCTTCAATTATTTTACGTTTTCGTCAGTAAATTTTACGTTTTCCTCAGAAATTCTACTTTTTCGTCAGTAAATTTTACGTTTTCGTCAGAAATTTTACGTTTTCGTCAGAAAGTTTACGTTTTCATCAAAAAATTTACGTTTTTAGAAATTTTACGTTTTCGTCATATGTTCTGATTACGTAAAAATACGGATGAAAACGTAAAATTTCTGACGAAAACTTAAAATTTTTGACGAGAACGTAAATTTATAGACTTAAACGTAAAATTTCAGACGAAAACGTAAATTTACTGACGAAAACGTAAAATTTCTGATGAAAACGTATAATTTATGAAGAAAACGTAAAACTTGTGACAAAAAGTAAAATTTTTGACGAAAACGTAAAATTTCTGACGAAAACGTAAAATTTCTGACGAAGGGGACGTAAAGTTTCTGACGAAATCGTAAAATTTCTGAGGAAAATGTAAAATTCCTGATGAAAACGTAAAACTTCTGACGAACACGTAATTTTTTTTTATGAAAACGTAAAATTTCTGACGAAAACGTAAAAATACGGATGAAAACTTAAATATTTTGACGAAAACGTAAATTTATAGACTAAAACGTAAAATTTCAGACGAAAACGTAAATTTACTGACGAAAACGTAATTTCTGATGAAAACGTAAAATTTCTGACAAAAACGTAAAATTTATGAAGAAAACGTAAAACTTCTGACAAAAAGTAAAATTTTTGACGAAAACGTAAAATTTCTGACGAAAACGTAAAATTTCTGACGAAATCGTAAAATTTCTGAGGAAAATGTAAAATTCCTGATGAAAACGTAAAACTTCTGACGAAAACGTAAATTTTTTTGATGAAAACGTAAAATTTCTGACGAAAACGTAAAAATACGGATGAAAACTTAAATATTTTGACGAAAGCGTAAATTTATAGACTAAAACGTAAAATTTCAGACGAAAACGTAAATTTACTGACGAAAACGTAAAATTTCTATTTATGAAGAAAACGTAAAACTTCTGACAAAAAGTAAAATTTTTGACGAAAACGTAAAATTTCTGATGAAAACGTAAAATTTCTGACGAAATCGTAAATTTTCTGACGAAAACTTAATATTTTTGATGAAAACGTAAAATTGCTGACGAAAACGTAAAATTTATGATGAAAACGTAAAATTTCTGACGAAAACGTAAAATTTCTGACGAAAACATAAATTTCTGACGAAAACGTAAAACTTCTGACGAAAACGTAATTTTTTGATGAAAACGTAAAATTTCTGACGAAAACGTAAAATTCCTGATGAAAACGTAAAATTCCTGACGAAAACGTAAAATTTCTGACGAAATCGTAAAATTTCTGATGAAAACGTAAAAATACGGAATAAAAAGTAAAATTTCTGACGAAAACGTAAAATTCCTGACGAAAACGTAAAATTTCTGACGAAAACGTAAAGTTTCTAACTAAATCGTAAAATTTCTGACGAAAATGTAAAATTCCTGATCAAGAAAACGTAAAACTTCTGACGAACACGTAAATTTTTTTGATGAAAACGTAAAATTTCTGACGAAAACGTAAAAATACGGATGAAAACTTAAATTTTTTGATGAAGACGTAACTTTAATTTCTGTCGAAAACGTAAATTTACTGATGAAAACGTAAAGTTATTAACAAAACGTCAAAAAGTAAAAGGCTAACCTCCTAAAAACCCATTTAAAACCAAAAAAACCCAAAAACCCATTTAAAACCCAAAAAACCCAAACTTTTCCTAAAGACCCATTTACACCCAAACGCATCTAAACCCAAACCCATCTAGACCCAACCCATCTAAACCCAACCTCTTAAAAGACCCATCTAAACACATACCCATCTAAACCCAAACCCATCTAAGACCCATGACTCAACCCAACCCAACCCAACCATTTTGCCACCTCTAATAATTGGAGACTATTTATGTCATGATGTATGACATGCATAACAAAAACTTCAGTGATATCAAAGCATAGTGGTATAAGTCGAGCCATTCCACCAACAACGGTCACATCTTCCATAACAAGCATAGTGGTCTCACAACCTTCATCACAAAAACACAGTAAATATATTAGCAGTTGAAAAAAAAAATCATAGGACAAGAAAAGACAAAATATTAGTTTGGGATTTAAAAGAAGAGGAATGCTATAGCCACATAATCTTTACATAAAAATCACTTGCCTCATCTTTACATAGGACAAAGAAGTTAATAATTGGTGCATATCACTTGCCTCATCATTATGTGGAAATTTTTATGTAAAATTTATGTGGTTTTAGTATTTCTCATTAAAGAACCTGGAGTGTGTTGCGTAGACCCACTCATCAAAGATCTCACTTGTCACTGAGTTCAGTAGCTAAACAAAAAGTGGTGGCTTGTGTTTTTGAAGTTATGAGATTAAGGTTAGGTTATGTGTATGTATGTATGTCTTTTTATATAGGAAACTTCTTTTCTTGGGCTGGTATTTAGTTAAAGATTCTCTTGGGCTAAATTGTCCAAAGCCTCAGGGAAATATAAAAAGTTGGTTGGCCCATTTTAGGTAATTGGATTGGGCAAAGAAACAAGCCGAATTTTGTACTGTGTGTGCCGAGCTAGTTCTCGTGACATTGACAAATCAAAATGATAATCGTAAAATCTTTTCCGATAAAACTGAACCTGGAATTGAACTTTTTGTAAATTTCAAAATAATTTTTTTTCTTCAAACATTTATCTTCAACTAGCTCATACCCCGTGTTTAACACGGGCTATAAAAAGAGACAATTTTAAGAGATTTCATTTGCAAATAATTGTGCATGCCGGAGATTTAAAACATAATTGATATTTATGACTCACTCAAACTTGTTGGATTGTTGAAACTAAAAAACTGAAGACTTTTATGTGACCATATTTTTGAAGTTTAAGAATGAAAGGGGGAAATAAACCACATTAAGGTATTATCTGATCAACTCCAAAATCTCTACTCCTTTATAAAGCAAAAATAGAGATGGTTGAAAGTTGAAAAAACTAGCATGGTTGAAAAAGTTTTGTGGGCCCTATCTATACTTTTATATACCCTTATAAAACATACATATCCCCAACCAAACCCCAACATTTCAAATTTAAAATTCAAACTTCCAACCCTACATTACAACCAAAATTTACACACATATCCATAACCTAAAAAAATTCAAAACTAACGCATATACCCTACAAACAAATATAGTATCCAACAAACTCTCATCCCCACATTTCAATTATTTTCAGTTTTTCCTTAGCAAATCACAAATACACACTCTTTCATACTCCAATTCTTTTGTTCACTCTCATCTGGAAAACAACCACCACCGGAATACACAAATGCGAACATCGCGACAGCGGAGCTCCACCATCAGACCTCACCATCATGCTACAAACTTCCAAGTTTGAACGTTTTGAAGGTTTTTTTTTTAATTTATAATTACATTTGTAGATCTGGGCATTTATAATTTTTTTGTTCTTTTACAGCCATCACCTTCGGCTTCATCCACCACCTCCGGCATCATCCAGCACCATAAAGTGGGTGACGACGCCGACAAACCCTACCCGACCTCATCACGACCACATAAGGTTTTCCATGTTTAAAGGTATTTTTGAACCTCTTAGTATTTACTAAGTTTTGAAGTTTTTTATCGACTTATTTTTATAGATCTACATGTATTTGTTATCTTTTTTTTTCTTTGACAGCGGTCACTCGTCGGGTCTGCCCCACTGCCGCTTCTTTGACACCTCTGGTCGACCACCGCTGCTGAAAGTGTCTAATTTTTATGTAGATCTACTTAGACACTACGGTTGCATCTATCAAGTCTGCCGCAGGGTTCTTTTTGTTTTTACATTAGTTTATAAATGTTCTTATAAAAAATAAAAATATTATGTATTTTTTTGTAGTTTATGTAAATTTGTTTATAAAGTGAGTATAAACTTTGCAATAAATTTTGTAACTGGTTAGTTATTTGCTATACGGTGTATGTAAAATTTTATTTCAACTTTTTGTACTTTGATCTTATTTTACGAATGCATATTTGTTTCCAAATATAGATTTTAATTTGTTTGAAAATTAGGATCATAATATGTGGCTATATTTGCTGCTGTTAATATTTGATGGGGAATTTGTTTTGGTAAATTATGTAGGTAAAATTTGTTAGCATATATTTAATGGTTGTATATTTTGTATATCCGAAAATTTAAAATTTATTATAAAAATATATTGACTGCTCAAATTTAAAAACTTTTTCAAATTTGAAATTTTCAACCAAATCTAAAAGTTAAATTTTTTTTAATTCGAATTATTTTTATCTTTTAGAAAACATTTAAAATCTCTACTCCTTTATAAAGGAAAAATAGAGATGGTTGAAAGTTGAAAAAACTAGCATGGTTGAAAAAGTTTTGTGGGCCCTATCTATACTTTTATATACCCTTATAAAACATACATATCCCCAACCAAACCCCAACATTTCAAATTTAAAATTCAAACTTCCAACCCTACATTACAACCAAAATTTACACACATATCCATAACCTAAAAAAATTCAAAACTAACGCATATACCCTACAAACAAATATAGTATCCAACAAACTCTCATCCCCACATTTCAATTATTTTCAGTTTTTCCTTAGCAAATCACAAATACACACTCTTTCATACTCCAATTCTTTTGTTCACTCTCATCTGGAAAACAACCACCACCGGAATACACAAATGCGAACATCGCGACAGCGGAGCTCCACCATCAGACCTCACCATCATGCTACAAACTTCCAAGTTTGAACGTTTTGAAGGTTTTTTTTTAATTTATAATTACATTTGTAGATCTGGGCATTTATAATTTTTTTGTTCTTTTACAGCCATCACCTTCGGCTTCATCCACCACCTCCGGCATCATCCAGCACCATAAAGTGGGTGACGACGCCGACAAACCCTACCCGACCTCATCACGACCACATAAGGTTTTCCATGTTTAAAGGTATTTTTGAACCTCTTAGTATTTACTAAGTTTTGAAGTTTTTTATCGACTTATTTTTATAGATCTACATGTATTTGTTATCTTTTTTTTTCTTTGACAACGGTCACTCGTCGGGTCTGCCCCACTGCCGCTTCTTTGACACCTCCGGTCGACCACCGCTGCTGAAAGTGTCTAATTTTTATGTAGATCTACTTAGACACTACGGTTGCATCTATCAAGTCTGCCGCAGGGTTCTTTTTGTTTTTACATTAGTTTATAAATGTTCTTATAAAAAATAAAAATATTATGTATTTTTTTGTAGTTTATGTAAATTTGTTTATAAAGTGAGTATAAACTTTGCAATAAATTTTGTAACTGGTTAGTTATTTGCTATACGGTGTATGTAAAATTTTATTTCAACTTTTTGTACTTTGATCTTATTTTACGAATGCATATTTGTTTCCAAATATAGATTTAAATTTGTTTGTAAATTAGGATCATAATATGTGGCTATATTTGCTGCTGTTAATATTTGATGGGGAATTTGTTTTGGTAAATTATGTAGGTAAAATTTGTTAGCATATATTTAATGGTTGTATATTTTGTATATCCGAAAATTTAAAATTTATTATAAAAATATATTGACTGCTCAAATTTAAAAACTTTTTCAAATTTGAAATTTTCAACCAAATCTAAAAGTTAAATTTTTTTTAATTCGAATTATTTTTATCTTTTAGAAAACATTTAAAATTTTAAAAATTTCGCATGTGAATAATAGAGAATTGTGTAAAAAGACTTCACATTTAAAAAAGCAATTCATGGGACATTTAAATGAAAAATGGACATTGAATACCACAAATTGTGTTCCCAATGATATTCTTCAACTATAAATCGTGTGGTCTTTGATAGTGACATTGCCGTAAACTTAGCTTCCCAATGTCTCTTGATATTAAATATTTAACATGATTATCAACTTTTTTAAGCAATAGTTTTAGATAGTTAAAATTTTGATATTTTAATTTCTTTTAAAATTTGAAACTATAGATGATACGGAGTACAAATACTTTTAGTTTAAATGTTTCAGAACTTTTAATATTTAGAATTTGGAAGTTTTAAAATTTATAAATTTAAATTTATGGTTACATAGTTTCTGTTCGTTTTATTTACTATAAAAAATATTTATTTTTTTAGATGTTGACCTATAAGTCATGATGGAGTGTATGAGTTGGTAGATTTGCATTGCAGCTGACTTTATTTGATATAAACATAATCACTTTAAAATCATCAAACTTTAAGCTTTTTAGTTTTTTAAACGTCGAAATATTGTGAAAGTGTAAAGACTTTAGGCCACTTAAAATCTTATACTAAAGTAACTAAATTGTTAAAAAAGAACTTGATAAGAAGGAAAGGCAACATTGCTTTCATAACTATATTTAAAACTGCTTTAACATTGATCTTTTTGGCCACCATGAAACATCTTTATCAAAACCATGTATTTACTCCACACGTTTCTTATAAACAATCTTTATATTTATCTTTACTATCTTATAAATGATATATCATTATGGTTGAAATATTGAAAAAATAATGGTTGAATGTGAGCCTTACTAAAAAGATAAAATTTATATACCCTATAAAAAAGACGAATATAGAAGTATAGATTTTAAATTTCAAATGTTGTGGTTTGGTTGGGGATATGTATGTTTTATAAGGGAATATAGAAGTATAGATTTTCAACCATTATATATTTTCAACTTTCAACCAATTTGATAAATGCTTTATCCTAATTGTTGAAAAGTTAAATATTTTCAACATTTCATCTAAACAAGAAAAATATTACTACAAAATAAGTTATTACGTCAATTATGCGCCGCTAGACATTCCGCCGCTATGCGCGGGTATTCGTCTAGTATAACATGAATAGGCTTTTGAAATACAATTAAAATTTTTTATGTTATTACATTATTTAAGGATTCTACTACACTATCAAGAAAAATTGATTGCACAACTATGCAGCAAGAATAAATGCAAACGAATTTGCAGACTTTGGTATAGAGTTATTATGTGCGTTTACATGAATTTACGAAAACATGCACAAATGGCCATTGTTTGCATTATTACTCGCTATAGGTTGATGTTACTTGTTAACCATGAAATTAAATCCACAAAAGTCATCGTCGAAATAGATACTGTAGAATGGTGTTACATCTTCTATAGAAGAAGCTTATATTACAAACTTCACTATTGTGTAGCAATGGGGCTATTACAAATCTAGTTGTATCAAAGATTCCAAAGGTTTACTAATCAGATTTACATAAATAAAATATATATACTATATATATGTTAACCGTTATAACCGCAACAGAGGATAATAATATGTTGGGAGTATTTTTAGAAAATGGTTCAGCAGAAGACTTCATCTAGTGATAGCATCCAATGCCAAGAAGATGGCAACCTACAAAATTTGACATTACATGGTTAATTAGCAATTAGCATGTACTATTAAAAATACAATCTCGTATGGTACCATATCCATAAAAAAAAACCTTAGAAAACCACACAAGAAGAGGTCTATAAGTTGCTGTATAGTTAGATTACATAGAAAACGCCACAAGAAGAGACTACACATAATCCGGTCTGATCAACTCTATGTATCTATTTAAGCTTCCTTCCTGTATCGGAAAAAAGAAAGAAATTAGAGGTGGAAAGATCTGCTAGTAGGGGAGGCGCTATAACGGGTCAAAACCAGTTGCTTGGTTGACGCGAAATACTTTTTGCTTGAAAGTCATGAGATTTTTTACAAACATAACCAGTGTGGCAAATATGATTACCGTAAAGGCGTAAATTATAACAAGGAGGTTTCATGCATTAAAAAAGTATACTTTGGTCTGACTTTAAACCCGTTTGACACATCTGATCAGTTTCCTTTACAAGTCTATCTTTTTCATTTATCGACCACTCAGTAGAGATTTGATACAACTAAAATCGACCCTTCTATAGTAATGAGTCGAATGTGGCAATTCAACCAAAATAGTCATGAAGGTTTTTAAGCATAATGGGATGAATCTCAAAAATTTGTCAACTTTCTCAGATCCTGCCAAGTCTACAAGAACAAGCTTTCCAGTGCTCACCCTGTTCATAGTCACGTGGCAGTAATTTCAGACATATATATAATTCTAGTAAACTGTAAATAGTGGAAGGAAGTATGATACCTCTTCTCATTAGTTAACTCTTTCTGAACAGTAAATATGTAGATGCAATGACTTCTACTGCTTGTCATGTTCATTTCTACATGAAGCAAAGTCCATTAAAGTACTAAGACAACATTAGACTGAGAGTGACAGAGAGAAAGAGATAGATAAATACGAGTCTCTCCAACTGCTCTGTTTGTTATCCCACTCCGTGTACCGATATTAAGAAGCAGAATATATGCAACAATTAGTTTTCATATGTAGTGTAATAATTAAACCAGACAAATTCACCAAAGATTCTATTCTTACTGATAGAAACTTCAAAGCTTCTTCACCATCGGATATCAACATCTGTAAAAAGGTAGGTCAGTTATCATCAACGGAATCTTCTATGGATCAGTTCTATAATCCTCATCAGGGGTACTCTTGCCTCTACATGGCATATTCAACAGCCTGCTCGTTTCTCATTTAACAAAACTGCAGGTTCATGTTTTGAAGTGAAAATCTAAAAAAGGTTCTGTAAGTTTGCTAGTTTGGGGTGGTTAGACCTCTCGTCTTCTATACTACTTTGAGGTTGGGCCTTTAATTCTTCTTTGTTGGGTTGTACAATACATACCAGTTCTTATTATGTTCAAAAGAGAAATACATGTTTATATAAGTACTGAGTGCATGTATTTCCAGGAAAGAGTTTCAGTTCCAAATGGTGATAGTTTACGTCACTTGATTTTAGGAACACAGCTGAACTAATGAAAATGGGAGAGTGAAATGTATAAGAATGCAAACTGCAGAAAACTGAGTCCTTGACTCGTTTTAAAGTTCAGAATACTCTCGAATTGGAATAAATCATAGTGGAAGCTCGAACCATATTCTAAGTGGCATATTCTATTCTACATGCTTGATAAGAAAACCAAGACTTCTTGGCAGACTTAATAAAATAGATATAAGGAATTGAGTTAAACTGATAGGAATCTATATGAAAGAAACTTAAACTTACCTCTGTTACTTCAGACAACAAGATCCCATGTCCTTTTTGCTCTTTGGTCTGTATATTGTCCTTTGATAAATCAAAAAGGTCCCTACAAGAAACACTCCAAATTGTGATAACAATATATAGTTGAGCATAAGTGATGTTCTTCGATTACAAAACACATGTGCACTATTTTTGTGAGAAGACACAAGAGATATGATAAGTTGGCAGTCACTAACCTCACTCTCTCCATATAAATCTCGACCTGCATGTGTCACAAAATGTAGGCTGAATGAGTAAATTTCCTGAAATACTTTACAAATTCTAATCCAAGTGGCACCCGTAGCAATTATATACCATAGACAGTTTGATTTTGTACGTAGTCGTGCCACCACACAGGTTTATAGCCTCAAAGAGTTCATCTACTACTCTAGGTAGTAATCCTTTCTTGCGATCGTCAGTTTCCAGAATGTTGCCTCCCTGGTAAAAAACAGTCAATTAAGGAGTTCGTCTGAAACATGCGGTTTTCAAAACTGTATTGACTATACGTGCATCGCCTCCATGTTATAGGTCTTCCCTGCTCCTGTCTGTCAAAGTGCATATGAGAGAGCATCAGTTAGATTCTGCAACTACAGTGCGATCTCTTTCAAAGCTACTTGAAAGCAGCGATATTTATTCAAAAACATTAACATTTTGCAACTAATCATAACTAATGAAAACTGATGCCTAAACATATTACACAAGTTCAGTTATCATAAATCACAAACTGTCAATAACTCCAGGTATTCCGATTTGCAAATGTCAGCCATCTAAGGAACATAATTGTGAACTAACTCGTAATAGTAGTTCCTTTACATTATTACATACCTGTCCATATGTGATTATGTGATGATCGTACCCCTTGTCACACAAGGCCAGAGCCTCACTAATTAACTTCAACACCTCATTTACACCTCACACGTCATTTTTTTTTTACTGCTCAATAGAGATATCGAGACCAATGTTGTTGTTTATCAATAACGTTTCCAAACAGTGTTCAACAAAACCCTAATATGGATCAAAGAACACACAACGGAAGCAAATTAACAAGATCTTTAATTAACACGATTATAATTAATCAAGGCTAGGGTTACATACCTTTATCCTAGCAAGATCTACAAGTCGACGGAATGGTCACCGGTAGAGATAGATCACGAACACCACCAGGATGTAATCTAAAGCAAGATTACACCACGATCTTTACACACGTGATACGGCGAGTTAACCGTGAGTCTAGCACGAACAAACCGAGCTTCCAAGTCTATGGAAAATCTACCCAACAACGCTAGAGAGGGGCTAGGACTAGGTCTAGAATAGCTTTATTGAAAATCAAAGAAGAACCCTAATTTAGGGTGTTTGGCCGCCGATTTTAGAGCAAGAGAAAGAGAGATGTGGAGTAAAAAATTATGAAGCTTTTGGTTTGTTTATATACACCTTGAAAACTTTTCTTCCAAGGTTAAAAAAAATAAAGCCACAAAATCTTTTCCCCTTTTCTTTTGTCTCCCCTTTAGGCCGGATATACACCACCCCAAAAAGAGGTTTCCGGAACTTTTCCGACTCCTTCTTTTAGCTTCTTTAACATTCTATAACGGTCGTTTAATACTTAACTTTTAATTACTTAACGATCGTTAGCTACGGTTTGATTTAATAAATATATAATAAATATATTTAATAAATAAATTAACGTTTCACGTAATATGTGCAATCCCGTGATCTCGAGTTCGATCCTATCACACGACTATCGATTTTCAAGTCCATAAACTTTCAGCTCCCACTTGGACAAAATTCGAATATCGTGATCACATTGATTAGCGTCTAGTTACACTAACAATGTCACTAGTACAACTCGAGCAAGGTCTCTTGGACAAAACCTTTTAATGATATATAATCATTATTATTATCCTTTCATTTCAAATACATCGTTAATAAGGATATGGATCTAAGTCATTCCTTCATTAACCATTCTGTTTCTCGTTTACGGATATAGCAAGATTACCAAAACACATTTGGGTGTGGCCACACAAAAATCTTACTACTCCCCCGAGGGGCCCAGCTGTATTTATACTTCAAATAATTTGAAGGAAACAAATCCCATTTTGACTACAAGCAAAACACATGAACTTCGAAACACTTCTGAAAATAACTCTTATAACTACCAGTTACGTTTAGCGTTAGGTTATCTCACAGAAATGCACTACATTCAATGCAGTTTTCTGGTATCTCAGGTCTAAGGATAACTATTTATGATTTACTTAATGACAAAGATCCATAAAGTAAAATCATATAGTTGGGATAAGTCCAATATTTGATCCATCAAATATCATCCAAAATTGACCAATATACTTTCAAGTATACTCTGTCACTATTTTGAATTGTCTTAGTTTAATAATACTCCCATATTATTAATCGACAACGGACATTTAGAAAGATCATAATGCTCACGGATTAAAACATGTAAAATAGGATACAAAATCAAATAACAGAAAAATAAACGAAATCCAATCTTTATTTCATCAATTCAATAATGTCTTACATCCTTTATCCAAATACTAATCAATAGATTTATTGCATGAATTCGCTAGCTAGTTGCAGCCCAATTGCCTTGGCATGCTTAACTACCTTTGGCCTAGATAAAGCCTTAGTAAAAGGATCACCTACGTTATCATCTGTGTGAACTTTTATTAATTTTATTTCTCGAGCTTCCACTTGTTCTCGAACATAGTGATATCTACGTTTAAAGTGTCTGGCGCCTTTCATAACTCCAGGGTCATTGGCGAATATTATTGCAGCAGAATTGTCGCAATATATATCAATAGGTTCTTTAATTGAAGGCATCACTCCAAGATCTCCAATAAACTTCCTAATCCAAACAGCTTCCATTGCAGCTTCTGAAGCGGCCATGTACTCGGATTGAATCGCATGCATAGCAATGGTTTTCTGCTTACTGCTCTTCCAGTCAACTGCTCCTCCATTGATGACAAACACGTAACCCGTCTGAGACTTCGTATCGTCTTTATCACATTGCCAGGACGCATCACAGAATCCTGTTACATTCAATTCTATGTCTGGTTTACCCCCGAATACCAAAAACATATCTTTCGTACTTCTCAAATACTTAAGAATATGCTTAACAGCAGTCCAATGGAACTTTCCTGGATTCTGTTGGTATCTACTGACCAAGTTCTTAGCAAACGCCACATCAGGCCTTGTGCATCTTACAGCATACATAATTGATCCTACAGCCGAAGCATAAGGCACCTTTCGCATGTAAGCCACCTCTTCAGGTGTTGATGCATCTTTCTCATGACTTAACTCATGCTTAACCTCCATCTGTTGAAAACCTTTCTTAGAGTTATGCATGTTATACTTCTTCAATATCTTATCAATATAAGCATCTTGACTAAGCCCAATTAACCGTCTACTCCTATCTCGATAGATTTTAATTCCCAGAATATATGCAGCATCTCCCAAATCCTTCATAGAAAAACATTTACCAAGATAATCCTTAACTTCCTTAAGTCTTGGAATGTTACTTCCCATGATTAATATGTCATCGACATATAAAATTAGGAACACTACATTACTCCCACTAGCTTTGCGATATACACATGGCTCATCACGATTTTGAATAAATCCGAACCTTTTGATTTCTTCATCAAATCGCTTATTCCATTGACGTGATGCTTGATTCAAACCATAAATAGATCTTTGAAGTTTGCACACACGCTTTGGATATTTAGGATCAACGTACCCTTCCGGTTGTTGCATATAGATGTATTCATCTAAGCGACCATTCAAGAAGGCAGTTTTAACATCCATTTGCCATATCTCATAGTCATAGTATGCTGCTATAGCTTTGACAATCCTAATAGCTCGTAAGTCTGCTACAGGAGAAAAAGTCGCCTCGTAGTCTACGCCAAAAGTTTGAGTAAAACCTTTAGCTACTAAACGCGCTTTATAGGATTGTATTTCACCATCCATGTCCGTTTTCTTCTTGTAGATCCACCTATTTTTCACTACTTTAGCATTTTTAGGTGCATCCACAAGAATCCAAACATCGTTGATTTCCATGGATTTCATTTCCTCATTCATCGCAACTATCCATTTTGATTTTTATAGATCAGACATTGCGGATCGATAGTTAGCAGGTTCACCAAGATCCCCTACTTCCTCTTCATCATCCTCTATGTAAAGACATAGTTTGTCTGGCGCACGTATAGTCCTTTGAGACCTACGTGGAGGAATTAATTCCGGTGGAACACTCAGACTTTCTGGTTCTACAGGAATTTCTTCGCTAATATTTTCAGAAGGCAATGTATCTTCTTGAATTTCTTCAAGATCATAATTTCTCCCACTGAATTCTTGATTTACAAGATCATTTTCAAGGAAGTCTCTATACCGAGCCACAACTATTTTGTTCTCAGCCGGATAATAAAAGTAGTAACCCATAGTTTCCTTAGGGTAACCTACAAAGATACATTTTACTGAGCGTTGTTGGAGTTTATCTCCAGAGTCACGTTTCACATACGCCTCACAACCCCAGACTTTTAAATAAGACAAATATGGCTTCTTGCCATACCATAGTTCATATGGTGTCTTATCAACCTTTTTTGTGGGAACCATATTTAGAGTACGAACAACAGATTCAAGAGCATAATCCCAAAAGGATAATGGTAAAGTTGTAAGATTAAACATAGATCGCACCATATCTAATAATGTACGATTTCTCCTTTTAGATACACCATTTTGTTGTGGAGTATATGGAGAAGTAAGTTTCTGAACAATTCCATTCTCACTTAAATAATCTTTAAACTCTTTACTTAAATATTCACCACCTCTATCAGAACGAAGAACTTTAATCTTCTTTCCGAGTTGTAACTCTACTTCTGCTTTAAACGTTTTGAATGTTTCAAACATCTCATGTTTATGCTTAAGTAAATAAACATAACTATAACGGCTATAATCATCTGTAAACGTCAAGAAGTAGCTAGCACCTTTCCTCGACACATGTCTAAGTGGTCCACACACATCAGTATGTATCAAACCAAGTAGTTCAGTAGCCCTTTCAATATTGCTATTAAAAGGTTTCTTGGTCATCTTTCCAGAGATACAAGATTCGCATTTATCAAATGATTCATCATTGATATTTTCCAAAAGACCATCACGTTGAAGCTTTTGTATGCGAGTCTTCCCAATATGGGCAAGTCTACAATGCCAAAGATAAGAAGAGTTCTTGTCTAACTTTCTCTTCTTATTCATGCTAAGAACATAATTATTTTCCTATTTCCATTATTATCATGCATGTTAATTTCAAAAACACCATTCACGGAAATTGCATCAAAATAGAATAAACCATCTTTGAAAACAGAAATTCTATTATTATCAATTGTGTGATTAAATCCAAGATCCAACATACAAGAAAAGGAAATGACACCCCTAACAATTGAAGGTGCATAATGACAATTATTTAAAAACAGTACTAAACCCGAAGGTAAAACTAATTTAAATATTCTTATAGCTTCAACCGCTGCTTTTGCGCCATTGCCCACTTGCAGAAATTGTTCCCCATAGGAAAGCTTCCTCTTCAAATCAAATTCCTGCAGGGTATTACAAATGTTAATACCACATCCCGTATCATATACCCAGGAGTTTGATTTGTATGAAAGATTAAATAACTCTATCATAAATAAGTTACCTGAAGATGCTGCAGCAGCTAGTTCAGCCTTCTTCTTATGTTCTTGCACTTCATGGAGATAGAGAGAGAAATTTCTCTTCCAGTGTCCAGTCATCTTGCAGTGGTGACAAGTCTCATCTTTCTGAGATTGACCTTTCTTGACAATGTTATGATTTGGTTTTGATGGAGTCGCAACTTGTTTGCTGTTATCAACCTTGCCTTTGCCTTTCTGTTTCTTATTCACTTGCGGTTTTGGTTTCGTCACTCTACCCTTTTACACATAAAGTACTTGAGGAGTAGCAGTGGATGCCTTATCTTTCAACCCATTTTCAAAGTCAATGAGCATTGCATGCAAATCATTAACCGTCTTCCCCGTGCAATGCATATTATAGTTACGAACGAAATCATTGAAGTCCTTATTAAGGGACCTATTGATCAAGTTAATAGCCATATTATGATCAAAGGGTTGTCCTAGTGCGATGAGTTGTTCCATATAACCCCTCATCTCCATATAATGAGCACTTACGGACTTTCTAGGAGCTTGCTTGCAACTGTGTAGAGCATCAACCAAATCATAGATCTCTACATCTTGCGGCGTTTCATACACATCCTTGAGTTAATCAAGCATTTGCTGAGGTGGAAATAGCTCATACTTCCTTTGAAGTGATGGAGCCATTATCCCTAACATTACAACAGCCACCTCATGGTGCTTCTTAACGTCGGCGTGTTGAAGCCTTTCCGCATCAGATGCTCCTTCAGCAAGATCCTCCAGAAAAGGAGTTTCCAAGATATTGATAGTACCCGCTGCTCTCAGAACAATTCTTAGTGAGCGATAACAGTCATTGAAATTAGGGTCAGTAAGTTCAGGCCGTTCAAAGAAAGCTTTGAACGCCGAGCTTATTGTCAGATTGCTTTCGGGTTGAGCCATTTCTACAGAAATAAGTTCAAACATTAGTATTTTTGATAATACAATTCAAGAAAATAAAATTACCCCGGTAATGAAACCATAGTATTTTCCTTGAACTAGAATCCATATTGACATAGATTTATCACATCAGTTGACCTGCTAGAGACAAATGTATTCAATACAGTAACTTGTCGAACAACAATTGACAAACAAATTTGCAATTTCTAGATACGTTTAGGGATTTACATTGCCAAAATTATTTGCATTGTAAACATGTTTCATCCCTACTTTATGCCTTAAGTTTCCAGTTCTCACTGAGTAACTTAATTAAGTCGACTAATCTAAAGAACGTAAAACCTTCATGTGCAATCTTATTCAGTCATGAAGTTTTCTCGCCATTACAACATCGTCCGATATCTTATATGACGACAATTGTAACTTCAAGTGTTCGTAAATTAGAGGGCATATGACTTAAATTTAAGGGTATAGATTTTGGTGTCAAAATCATGTATGGAGACGCATGCATACATCTCCATAACATAAGTTTAATAAAAAACATTTAGTAAACTTTTTGGTGAGACTAAAAGTTCATCATATATTTGCAAGTTGAGGTATTGGTTAAACCAATTAAAGATTTTACACACAACTAAATTCACACCGTACTTTTTCTAGAACTTAGCTAAAGCACAAAGCAATAACCTTATTCATTGTGTTTCGGATGTGAACTAATGTAGTTAAATCAACCTTAAAGAATTAAACAAATAACAACCGTAGGTAATTCCAATTTTGACGCACAGGCGAGCCGGGAATTTGGTCAGCGCTGAAGCATAGCACCTCCTTCCTTAACCGGGTACTTGACCAGCGGTGCGTTATACCCACTTTATAGTTTGCCAAAATTGAGTAGGCCGTTAAGTTGCTATTGCAATTCTAATCAACGCAAATCATATGTAATTTAGATCTCAAAACAATTCATTAATTTTGATAGGATTTAGTCCATATTATTTTTCTTAAAAAAAACTACCCTTGTTTACAACATACAATATAAAAAACGCATGAAAACAAGTAGTACAAAAAAAAAAAACTAAATCAAATAGCCACATGCATAACAATTTATTCAAAGAACATTAAATCTAGGGTTTTTATGAACATAAAAGTCTTCCCTAATTTTAAAACTTTGAATCAAATAAAGCAAATAGCAATCAATATTATATGATCCGTAAGAAACATGCATGTTTATTACGGATCTCCCACATTCTCTTAACAATTAAAAAACTACGGATCGTAACCACACATGACATAACAATTAATTCATGCAAAATATCTAAAGTTTAATTACCATGTAATTTTAGGGTTTACTAAAAAAAAATTATTTTTTTTATAAAAAAATTCGGCAGATCCGAATTTAAAAAACAAAAAACCTAATTTTTTTATAAAACCTAAAAAATAACATGTAATTATTAACACCAATCAATATTAGTTAAAAAATTTTAGATCTTGATAACTAAAATCATGTTAAAACGGCTCTCGATGCCACTGAAGGTTTATATTTACCATAACAATTAAGTAAAACCCTAATATGGATCAAAGAACACACAACGGAAGCAAATTAACAAGATCTTTAATTAACACGATTATAATTAATCAAGGCTAGGGTTACATACCTTTATCCTAGCAAGATCTACAAATCGACGGAATGGTCACCGGTAGAGATAGATCACGAACACCACCAGGATGTAATCTAAAGCAAGATTACACCACGATCTTGTACACACGTGATACGGCGAGTTAACCGTGAGTCTAGCACGAACAAACCGAGCTTCCAAGTCTATGGAAAATATACCCAAAAACCTTAGAGAGGGGCTAGGAATAGATCTAGAATAGCTTTATTGAAAATCAAAGAAGAACCCTAATTTAGGGTGTTTGGCCGCCGGTTTTAGAGCAAGAGAAAGAGAGATGTGGAGTAAAAAATTATGAAGCTTTTGGTTTGTTTATATACACATTGAAAACGTCTCTTCCAAGGTTAAACAAAATAAAGCCACAAAATCTTTTCCCCTTTTCTTTTGTCTCCCCTTTAGGCCGGATATACACCACCCCAAAAAGAGGTTTCCGGAACTTTTCCGACTCCTTCTTTTAGCTTCTTTTACATTCTATAACGGTCGTTTAATACTTAACTTTTAATTACTTAACGATCGTTAGCTACAGTTTGATTTAATAAATATATGATAAATATATTTAATAAATAAATTAACCCTTCACGCAATATGTGCAATCCCGTGATCTCGAGTTCGATCCTATCACACGACTATCGATTTTTAAGTCCATAAACTTTCAGCTCCCACTTGGACAAAATTCGAATATCGTGATCACATTGATTAGCGTCTAGTTACACTAGCAATGCCACTAGTACAACTCGAGCAAGGTTTCCTGGACAAAACCTTTTAATGATATATAATCATTATTATTATCCTTTCATTTCAAATACATCGTTAATAAGGATATGGATCTAAGTCATTCCTTCATTAACCATTCTGTTTCTCATTTACGGATATAGCAAGATTACCAAAACACATTTGGGTGTGGCCACACAAACATCTTACTACTCCCCGAGGGGCCCAACTGTATTTATACTTCAAATAATTTGAAGGAAACAAATCCCATTTTGACTACAAGCAAAACACATGAACTTCGCAACACTTCTGAAAATAACCCTTATAACTACTAGTTACGTTTAGCGTTAGGTTATGTCACATAAATGCACTATATTCAATGCAGTTTTCTGATATCTCAGGTCTAAGGATAACTATTTATGATTTACTTAATGACAAAGATCCATAAAGTAAAATTATATAGTTGGGATAAGTCCAATATTTGATCCATCAAATATCATCCAAAATTGACCAATATACTTTCAAGTATACTCTGTCACTATTTTGAATTCTCTTAGTTTAATAATACTCCCGTATTATTAATCGAAAACGGACATTTAGAAACATCATAATGCTCACGGATTAAAACATGTAAAATATGATACAAAATCAAATAACAGAAAAATAAACGAAATCCAATCTTTATTTCATCAATTCAATAATGTCTTACATCCTTTATCCAAATACTAATCAACAGATTTATTGCATGAATTCGCTAGCTAGTTGCAGCCCAATTGCCTTGGCATGCTTAACTACCTTTGGCCTAGATAAAGCCTTAGTAAAAGGATCACCTACGTTATCATATGTGTGAACTTTTATTAATTTTATTTCTCGAGCTTCCACTTGTTCTCGAACGTAGTGATATCTACGTTTAAAGTGTCTGGCGCCTTTCATAACTCCAGGGTCATTGGCGAATATTATTGCAGCAGAATTGTCGCAATATATATCAATAGGTTCTTTAATTGAAGGCATCACTCCAAGATCTCCAATAAACTTCCTAATCCAAACAACTTCCATTGCAGCTTCTGAAGCGGCCATGTACTCGGATTGAGTCGCATGCATAGCAATGAAAGTGGTCCATTTAAGGGGTGTTTGGGATTCCATTTGTCAAACTGATATGCTATTGCAAAACAGCTTTTCTCTTTCTGAAAACACAGATCAAGGCTTTTTTATACTACTTGCTTTGTGAAACAGTATTCCTTATCACCAACGTTTTACCAACTCAATAGTCACAAAATAATGCAAACACAATCCCAAACATTCTCAAAAGTCAACAAAGGCTAATTTCATTCCACGAAATGATAAGAAAAACATAAGAGAAATATAGTTGAACAGAAAAATATAAATGCAAGCTCCTCTTCGTAAGAGAGAGAGCGTTGCTAACAATACAATTTCATAAAGCTATCCATCCTAGCTAGTGAAACAACTTTAGCTCTTGGGCTCTGCCAAACCTTGATATGAGCTCCCATCCTGCCACGTCTGTTTAATAATTTAGGTGGAATGAATACGAAACAGCCAAGAGTCTTCCCATTTCATTTGGTAGAACAAGAAAGTCACGGCCTAGCTGCCGATGCTGCTGCTGCCGCCTCTGCGGTTTCTGGAAGCTTGTTTTATGTGAAGTCATATGAAATGATTAAAAAAATAGGAAAAAAGAAAAACAAAGAAATGGGTGGCGCTAAAGAGAGGCAACATGGCCGCCCAAACGCACCTCAGAATCAACCAGCCGGCACAATCACAAGAAGCAGCATTTCTATGTTTTTCTTGTGATTGTGACGGTTGATTGATTCTTAGGTGCCTTTGGGCGGCCTTGCCTCTCCTTTTCTTAGCGCCACCCATTTCTTTGTTTTTCTTTTTTCCTATTTTTTTATTCATTTCATATGTCTTTATATAAGACTGAGCTCCGAGAAACCGCGCAGAAAAACGGAAACTTGATGCGGAAAGACGGAAATATTATGCGGAAACCCGGAAATAGGACATGAATTTTTTGAACATATGTTTTTTTTTGTCAAATGTTGGGCCAGGAGGAAATTTGGGCCACAGTCCAAACAATGAACGTTTAATAGATTTGTTCGTTTATTAAATAAAAGAACAATAACATTATTTTAAGTTTGGTCAATTAAATAAACGTATATGAATAAAATTCACGCTCGTTCGTTTATATTCGTGAACGTCCGATCATGCATTCATTATTCATTTATTTCTTTATATATTTCTAAGCTAATATTTCCTTTTAATAAAACAACACTTATAAACAAACTATGGTACATAATTTGACAAATTTTATTGTTTTTTTCTAGGTTCATTTATGTTCTATCATTTAAGGTTCGTTTCGTTTCTTAATGGACAAACATATACGAACATGAACACAACCCATTTTTTACTAAACAAACATTAACAAGAAAATTCGTCCGTTTAAGCGTTCGTGTGCGTTTACTTGTCCTGTTAAATTTAAATGAACAACACAAACAAGGCTCCGTTCATGTTCGTCCGGTTTGTTTAAAACCCTAAGTGAGCGTGAAAGTAAAATAGCCATTGTTTTGGAAACTCCGTGATGAATAAACTAGGTTTCTTGATGACACGCGATGCAATAGAAGCGTAAACTTTACGGATTTTGTCTTGTCCGGGCATAACTTTATTCCAGTAGGGTCAATAAAAGTAACCCAAGAACATGATGGAGGTCCAAGTATAGAAGATAGAGCCCAACTGTATTGGGAATCCCAAGATCGCGTGAAGAAAAAAGCTTTCTTCAAAATGGCATAACTTGGGCTACAAAAGTCCATTTCAGGCCTGTGGCCAGTCGAGTCGAAGGCAGAAACGAGGGGAACTATATATTTCGAGGCCCGAAACACTATATTTTATGAGGTATTTTCATTTTATCAATATTTCACATTTTGTTGGACTTTGTTTTTTGGATCGGTCCTGGTCCATTTGCATTTTAGGGTTTATTTTGATTCCGCATCCTTATTTAAGGGTTATACTAGGTGATGGAATAAGCAGTTCATGAAATACAAGACATTCACTAAATCTATGTTTGTCATCTTTTGCTAAGAATTAGCCTAATTATTGGTATTCTTCTAGAATCAACGATAGTTGGAAGATTGTTTCTGAAGTTCGTGGGAATCAACAGATCCAATTAGTTTGTTATTTTTTTAGTCTCCATAAGAACATGCCCTCCGTTGCTCCAAATATGCATTTCTTAGGATTTAACTTCATGTTTATCTTTCGTAACGTGTTGAACGTTTCCTCTATGTCCCTTACCAGCTCTTTCTTTGTGCGACTCTTAATGACCACGTCATCAACATACACTTTCAAGTTTCTGCTAATTTGGCCATCCAATGCTTCGTCTACTAGTACCTAATACGTGGCGCCAACGTTCTTCAGGCTAAATGGCATTTTGATATATCAATATACATCTTGGATGGTATGGAAAGCCATTTTCTCTTCATCATGTTCCGTTGAGAAAACACTTGACGGTTGCCATGAAAAAAATAACCATGTTTCACTGAAGAGGGAGCATAGTTCTGCTCGCCCCTCTTCTAATAAGGTTCCTACTATAAAAATTTATAGGTCCGAGAAATCCGGATGTATAGCTATCTTAAGCTTTTTTTTTATACATGACCTTATTTGAGGTTTGTTCTGTGCCGTTGTAACGCTTGTGTATCCCGTTGAGATTGGGGCGGTATTTTGGATTGTGACCATTCCTCCTTTTACTGGGAATTTGAGCATCCCATGGTCATGGAAGAAACAACTTTGATCTCCCTTATCCCTAGCCTTCCAATAATTCTGTTATACCACAATGGTGATCTTACTATAATAAATTTCATCCATGCTTTCGTTGAGTGCTCGATGTCCCTGATTCTTACAAATAACCTCAACTACCTGAGCGGCCATATGTAATAGCCCCGTTTTTCGATATATCGGTGGAAGCTAGATCTGGGTTATTACTTTAGAGTCAACAGTCGAAATCATAGAAAAAGCTCCAAAACGGAATTTAGTAAAATATATGTTATCGGTCAATATCAGAGATTTTATTTAGTATCAAACAAGGATCCTCGGATACATAGTGTATACAAATCTGAATGATAACTAATATTGGAGGCCCTCAAGTCTAATGGCACTCAGTGCCGGATGCTCAATTCTCTGAGATATATGCTTAAATGCCAGCACAATGATTGACTGAATTTATAGGTTTAATAATCAATTTGAATACAAGCATCTTTTTTAGTGGGCCACGCCACTATAAATGATAATTATAACACATACAATTATCGAGAGAATATAATCTTATTGCACTAAGCTCATGCCACCAATACTGACGTAAATCACCTAAGTAATAGTAAGGAGGATCCAAAACCCTCAACTGGTAGGGCAACCGGCCAAGGAAACCCTAATAGAAGGACAAATAAAGTGCGCTTGCCTACCCCTCTCGATAACTACAATCGGGGAGACATCACCTCCCAATAGATATATTCACAGTATCCACGCTCATATCTCGATGATAATTGTTTCATGATATTCATAATAAATGGCTTAAGGTACTCGTGCAATAATCTATAGCATACGTTTCACAAATCATCTATTTTTTATAAACTTTTTTACAAGTGGTTTTTTCTCGGATTTTTACTCGTTTAAGTAAAACAATTTTAAAAAGTTTATATAAATAATGTTTCGGTTTCTACTTCTTTAAATAGAAAAATAGAATTTATATAAAAAAATTTTATAATATTTTTTTATAAGTTATTATATAAAAATATTTGTAATTCTTTTAATTAAATTTATATAAAAAATGAAAATTTAAATTTTACTCATTTAAATAGAAAACTTAAAATTTTTAAGACAATTTATTAAAAGATATTAATTTGGTTTTTACTTGTATAAACAAGAAAAATAAATTTATATATATTTATAAAACTTATATAAATCCTTTATAAAAAATTTATAAGTTTTTTATAAATTTATAGAAATTTTTATTGAATTTTGATAAATTGCTTATAAAATTTATGAAACGTTTTACAAAATTTATTAAGTTTAAAATTCTTTTAATACCTATAATTTTTTTGTAAAATTTATATAAAAAGTGAAAATTCAATTTTTATTCGTTTAAATAGAAAATTTATACACAAAATATTTATTCGTAATAACTTGTTTTACCCAAAATCACGATTTTAATATATTATGAATTTCTGTCAATCAAACATGCATAGACATTTTAATTCCGAAATCTTTATTTCTAAACAATTTTTATTTACTAAAAATTAGAATTATGGAATTTTAAAATCTTGAAACAAACGGCACCTTAGCGTATTTGTTTTTCCAATACATTATTTGCCCTTAGATTATAACATTATGCATAATTATTCGCTTTAATATAAAATGAATTTACTTTAACCCCATAAGTTTAATAAATGGCAAAACAACCCTTTATGGGTTCGTCTTTAGCATAATTACATTTTTGACACAAAACTTATATAATTTCACAATATTACCAAATATATCCCTATGCATGCAAATATTTATATTTTTAGTCTTTATATATGTATTAAAACCTTTAATTTAAAGATTTTAACAAAGTGGACCCTCTAGTTATACTTTGAACTAATGATAAATCAGTCCCTCAAGTTTTAAGTTTCAAAAAGTTACAATATATACCCTTGCAGCGATTTCGAATTACAAGACAGTCCCTACTTCCATGCAAGCTTATTTAAGGTCCTAATTGATAATTGCACCTTATAATTTATTAGATTAAGCAAAATTAAGCTGATTGAACGTAACAAAAGTGTATGAAACGAGTTTATTATTGGAATTTAATAACCTAATGTATCAAACATACATGCATCAAGAGTTAAACTGTAAAACCCGCATGCTTTTAGCATGAATAGTACCCTTATGATCGTACGTACATGATTAGAACTTTCCTTATTTAGCACGTTTACATTCACGAATAGGAATTTCAAGTATTACGTACGTGTTATTACACGATAAGTATTTAATACGTATTAAGACATGATAATTATTATCAAAAATAATTATAATCACGAACATGAAATGAACGTAAATAATTACGAACCTATTATTATGTATTTACGTATATTTATTACGAGTACGTATAAATATATATTACGACACGAACGATAACTAAATAAATCACGTAAACACGACACGAGAACACGTATAATATTTAGACACGGAAAACAATGGGTTTCCCCTTGTGGGCCTCACATACCCGTGGAAAGAACACAAGAAGAGGGCCAAGCCCATATTGATTTTTACCAAAACAAGAAAAAGGGAAAATATATGTTTCATAATTACAAAATATTAGAAAATATCAAAACCCTAATATCTCTTTTGCTCTCTCTTGGCCGCCGGGTACAAACACCACAAAGGGTGTGATTGGTTGATTTTTGGTGATCAATTCTTGCAAGGTTGTTAGTGTTATCGTTCTCCATTGTTTCACGTAATTCTTTTTATGTTTTTATTAAATTATAACACATGAAATCATAAGGTTATAAAAACAAGTTAACTAACATGTAATTAGTCATGGGGGGTAATTAATCATGCTGTTTTTAGGGGTGTTTGTTTCGGCCGACGCAAAGAACCGAGAGCCTAGGCTCTCGGCTTGCTTTTGTTCGCACCAACAACCGAGACCAAGGGGTCTCAGTGTGGCTGTGGTGTCTCGGTCGCAAGAATAAGGGACCCCGACTTATGGCGGGGTGTGGTTTGGTTTATGTGGGTCTCAACTAAAAAAAACATGCACCACCGGCTTAAGCCGGTGGCTAAATAAGGAAAGTAGGGGGAACCAGCCGCGGCAGCAGGGGGAATTACCGGCTAACTGCCGGTGGGAACTTTTGCTAGCCGGCGGCTAGCCGAGAACCAGGGAAACCACCGACATAGGCAGGTGGCTGTTTTGCAAAAACAGTGGCAACCGGCCAAGCCGGTTTTGCCACTGTTAAGGGTGCGTTTTTTTGGCCGGTTCACGGGTCTGGTCCACGGGTTCGCGAACACGGTTCACGTCACGCTTTAGTAAAATAAAACAAAGTTCACGACTTAGTTAATTTTACAAGTTTAGTTATTTTACAAGTTTTTTATTTACAAGCTTAATTAAATTAATTTAACATGTTACATAATTAATTTAATTACAACATGACTTAGGTTAATTATTATTATTAATAATACATGACTTTAATCTAAGTATTTAAATCATGAAAATTAGACTAAGTAATTAATTAATTATATAAAAATCATGACTTATAATTAATTAATTTCCATGACTTTGGTTATATTAATATATCGATTAATACATGTTTTAACCTAGGTATTATTTACACTTTATTTAATTAAATTATGCTATATTTAATTAAATCTTATAACATATAGTTTATTTAATTTACATGTAATAATTAATAAACTATACTATATATCACATGACTTAGAATATTAATCAGTAAACACTTAAGCTATATTATTAGCTTAATAATCCAGCTTATTCTATTGATGGAAACTTTCTATTTTTAGAAACTTATTTAATTAAGGCAGCTAATCTATTTATGGAAACTTTCTATTTTTAGAAACTTATTTAATTAAGGCAGCTAATCTATTTTTGGAAACTATCTATTTTTAGAAACTATCTATTTTTGGAAACTTTCTATTTTTGGAAAATTTCTATTTTTGAAAAGCTGCTATTTTTTAGAAAGTTACTTATTATTAAACAACAAGTATAATAATACAAGAAATACAAGTAATACTTAATCAAAATAGACAGAATACATGATAAACACAGCATAACGATAAAATCAGTAAGACATGACATGAACATATAAAACAAGCTAAGACATGATATAAAACCAGTTACGTATACAGTAGTCAGAATACTTATACACGTATACTATCTATGTAGAATTAGTGAGATCGAAGTAGGACTCTCTTCCGTTTGTCTTCTTCGTTCACTGGACACAAGGTACGGATTCTCCGTCCTTTCAGTATGAACATTCTTTCCTTATTAGGATTCCCCGTATGCAGCCAACTGTTTTCTCTAGTATATGTTTTATATGCTTTGATTGATAATGTTTAATTAAAAGCCTAAAGCCATATACATGCATGACCAGTTTCACCTAGTTATGGAGGTACCATAACCATAACACTAGAGGCATCAGTGTTATGACTTCACCACGGCGGAGTGATAGCTCGTGGCGTCCCTTCAGCTTTTGGCCATATTATTATTATCTTGTGGGGCGTATGGGTGCATCCTAGGTTACATGTTTTTACAGCTTATTAAGGTGAATGTGGTGTGTGCCTTGCATCCTTCACAAGGAGCTGATCCCTCCTACCCCAAAACTTATATTAATTAGAGGCAACCCCTCTAATTGCATGACGAGGTCACCCCTCCAAGTATTCATGCACGTTGATATTTCATGACCTATATTGGCTAATGGTAAACATGTTAAACAGTTTTTATAAGATAAGCATAAGGCTTTTCAAACTATAAAACCAGTTTTACTAAGTTATACCAGGTTTTCCAGGACTTAGACATTTCCGCTGCTATATGTTTATATGCTTATGTTAGTCATTCTATGCTTGTATATCCGTGCACTGAGCGTTATGCTCAGCCGTTTTCATTTCATGTTCCCAAAATGGCAGGTACTCAGGGACGCTCGTAGACTTTAAGCGTACGTGCATATGGACTGGATGCTTCCTAGCTTTCATTACTTTATGCATTTCTTCATACTTTTGATACTCATTTCTATGGACATTGTTTAGTCCTTTTCATTTACAGTACTTATGTTTGTGTGTGATGAGCTTTACTTTGGGGTACCGATGTGTGTTTCCGGTATTTCCTTTTATGGTCATGTGATGTTTAATATATTATTCCTTGTATGCTTTGATGACACGCCATAATCACGCGTGACATTCCATTTACCAAAATGGGGTGTTAAAATTATGGTATCAGAGCCCAAGGCTTCGACCTGTAGGCTCTCAAAACACGACCTGTGATGAGTGGGTAGTCACTATGGTCTTCCTAGAACTAACAGTCGGTTTTCATGCATTCATTGTTTTCATGCATACATATATATGTCATTGTCGTAGGTTTATGACTAAGTAATGGTTGGTACAAGACTGGCCCTGTTTAGTCGCATGTGCTTTTATCGAAACTTTTAAAACTTTGGGACCGACCCATTGGCGTCCCCTCGCCATGTCTATGTTTTGAGTGAACTGACCATAGGCGTTCACTCTCGCGCATATAAAAGTTTTCATAAACTACATCATGCATTCATGTATTAGTTTTTCTGCATAAAATTTTTCTCATGATTTATTGGTATAATTTTTTTTTTCATGTATATATTTTATGTTTTAATCAGTTCAATCATGTATTGTTATGTTGTACTGTCAGATGGTAAACACAAACAATATCCGAGAGATGGTTGCAGCTGCCAACGCAGATTTGCAGGACATCCTTCACCAAAACAACAACTACCCTCCTCCACCACATATTTTTCCCACGGAGAGAAGGAATAGGCTCATTAGAGAATACTACGCTATTAGGCAGCGAGATGAAGAAAACAACGATGATTTCATGCATCATTTCCTTAGATTCGCTGGTGTCTTAAGGGCGGCAGCGGGCGCTGCTGAAGAGAAGGCGCACCATTTTCGTTGGGCCCTTTCCCCAATGATTGCCAATAACCTGGAGGGTACTAACTTCAACACTGTGGCACAAGTGGCCGATGCAACACGTAAGCTGGAGATGCTGCATGAAAGAGAAGAGTTCGGGGAAGCAGAGAGACCCGATAAGAGGCAGAAGACTAGGGACCGGTCTCAGCCGGCTACTCAGCAACAACCTACTCAGCCCAAGGGAAACGGTCTGACTCACGACCGTTCTTCTACGGATAGGCGTGGCGGTATTGATAATTACCGTAATAACGCTGGAAACTCCAACAGCAGCAGGTCCTTATAATTACTCATTTTCTTATGATTACATGCTACAATTCTTAATTTTGACACATTAGAGAATCTTCTACCAGGAATCATGGTAACGGGAGGGACCAGAACCAGAGAGGTTCACAGCCTAACCGTCCAGCTATCACTGGTATTCCATCTTACGAATTATCCGCATTGTCCTTTGTACCTATTATCATGTCTCATGCATATTGTTCTTATCAGGCTCTCAGCCAGCAAGGACGCCTGCTGGAGGATATACTCATCCTCTTTGCACTACCTGCAACCGTAGGCACCCAGGGCCATGTCGCCGCGACAGCGACGCATGCTTCAAGTATGGTCTCCCTGGCCATCGCACGAAGGACTGCCGCAAGGGCGAGATGGAGGGCACATCTAGACATGCTGATACCAAGCCGCCCCCTACTAGTGGACACGTTTACACGACATCTCGCGATTAGGCCAACAAGTCTACAGGTACCATCACTGGAATCTTGTATATGTATGGTCAAGCTGCATGTGTTCTTTTTGATACGGGTGCTACTCACTCGGTCATTTCTACTGCTTATGCTAAGAATGTTAGGATACTCCCCATGCCACTAGAGAATATATTCAATATTTCCACGCCTTTAAGAGACTCTGTACGCATAACCCATGTGTACAAGAGCCTTCTCTTAGAGTTTGATGACAAGATTCGTCCTGTTGACGCACTTCCACTGGACATGAATGACTTTGACAAAATATTAGGCATGGACTGGCTATCCAAACATCATGCTACCATAGACTGCCATTCATATCGAGTCATCTTAGGTGATGTTAATGCACCAGAGTACATTCACAACGGGTTCGTACCCGGAAGGTCTGTGCAAATCATATCAACCCTGCAAGCACGTGCATTACTTTCACATGGTTGCGAGGGCTATCTAGGTACTGTTCATGACATGGATGCTGAATCTCTATCAATTCAGAATCAGCCGATAGTGTCAGAATTTCCAGATGTATTTCCAGAAGAACTTCCGGGCATACCACATGCACGTGAAGTAGAATTTAATATCGAGCTCATCCCAGGAGTTGAGTCGATTTCCAAGGCTCCTTATCGCATGGCTCCCATAGAGTTGAAGGAGCTGAAGGATCAATTGCAAGAACTTCTGGAACGAGGCTTCATTCGACCGAGCGCATCTCCATGGGGCGCACCGGTCTTATTCGTGAAGAAGAAAGACGGTAGTATGCGTCTTTGCATAGACTATCGCACGCTCAACAAGATCACCATCAGGAATAGGTATCCTCTACCACGCATAGACAATCTGTTTGACCAACTCCAAGGGGCCAAACATTTATCCAAGATTGATCTAAGGTCGGGCTATCATCAGCTACGGGTTAAAGAGCAGGACATCGCCAAAACTGCTTTCCGTACACGTTATGGCCACTACGAATTTGTAGTCATGCCATTTGGCCTTACCAATGCTCCAGTAGTGTTCATTGATTTGATGAACAAAATCTTCCATGAATTTCTGGACAAGTTCGTCATTGTCTTCATTGTTGACATCCTGATATTCTCTAAGTCCAAGGAGGAACACGAAGACCATCTTCGTACAGTACTACAGATTCTTCGCCAGAAGCAGCTGTATGCTAAATTCTCCAAGTGTGAGTTCTGGTTAGACAAGGTGGCATTCTTTGATCACATTGTATCAGTAGAAGGAATCACTATGGATCCAGCAAAGGTTGAGGCTATTACTAAGTGGCCAAGACCGACATCAGCGACCGAAGTTCGTAGTTTCCTAGGCTTAACTGGTTACTACTGTAGGTTCGTGGAGAACTTTTCCTGTTTAGCACTACCGTTGACCAAACTGATGCGGAAAGGGGAGAAATTCGTCTGGACTGAAGAAAGAGAGAAGATCTTTGAAGACCTAAAGCAGAAGTTAGTATCTGCACCGATTCTTACTCTCCCATTTGGTATAGGTGGATTTCAGATCTATAGTGATGCATCGGGGAAGGGACTTGGTTGTGTTCTCATGCAACATGGGAAAGTGATCGTGTATGCTTTACGGCAGCTTAAGCCTTATGAGGAAAATTACCCTACGCATGACTTGGAACTTGAAGCAGTCGTGTTTGCATTGAAGATATGGAGGCACTACTTGTATGGAGAGTCATGTCACATTTCACGGACCACAAGAGCTTGAAGTACATCTCACTCAACGTGAATTGAACATGAGACAGAGGAGATGGTTAGAGCTGTTGAAGGATTATGACATTAATCTGCAGTATTATCCCGGCAAGGCGAATGTAGTGGTAGATACACTTAGCAGAAAGTCCGAAATGATAAACGACATTAAAATTGAGGAGGAAATTATAAGAGACTTGGAGCGACTAGACATAGAGATCATGGTACGTGGACAACACGGTTACTGGGCTAATCTTAGAGTGGAACCCGAGTTACTCTCTAGGATCAAGGAAGCTCAGAAAGATGATGGTGAAATCTGGGCGATAATTTAGAATTTAGAGAAGCAGACAGAATTTTGAGTAGACGCAGATGGTATCTTATGGCAGGGCACGAGACTTTGTGTCCCTGATGATCAAGAACTCCGGGAAGCATTGTTAGCTGAGGCTCATAGCTCCCCATTCTCTATTCATCCTGGTTCGACCAAGATGTACCATGACATCAAGCAATACTTTTGGTGGAGTGGTATGAAACAGGATGTTGCGACTTACGTCTCCAAATGTCTTACCTGCCAGCAGGTTAAGATCGAGCATCAGTGATCTGACGGTCTTCTACAACCGTTAGATATTCCAGAGTGGAAGTGGGACAAGATCACCATGGATTTTGTTACCGGTCTTCCGCAGACAAAGAGGAAGCACGATGCGATCTGGGTTATCGTTGATCGACTTACCAAGTCAGCTCAGTTCTTACCGATCCGCAAGGAGGATTCGGTCAGTAAACTCGCCGATACTTATAGAAAAGAGATCATGAGACTTCATGGTGCTCCATCCTGCATCGTCTCAGACAGAGATCCTCATTTCACTTCGTGATTCTGGAGAAGTCTGCAGAAAGCTTGGGGTACAAAACTTAAGCTTAGCACGGCTTTTCATCCTCAAACAGACGGGCAATCGGAGCGAACGATTCAGACATTAGAAGATATGTTGAGGTCATGTGCGTTGGAATGGACGGGAGATTGGGACGATTACATCTGTTTGGTAGAGTTTGCATACAACAACAGTTGCCACGCAAGTATCAAGTGTGCTCCATTTGAGATGTTGTATGGCAGGAAGTGTCGTGCCCCAATCTGCTGGGATCAGGTTGGCGAGCGAACACTTGAAGGACCAGAAATGATAGAGTTGACTAATGAGAAGGTCACAGTAGCTAAGAAGAAATTGCAAAAAGCACGGTCACGTTAGAAGAGTTATGCCGACAAGCATCGTAGGGATTTACACTTTAACATAGGAGATCACGTTTTCCTTAAGGTATCGCCGACACGTGGTGTTAGACGTTTTGGAATCAAAGGGAAGCTCAGTCCTCGATTCATCGGACCGTTTGATGTCATTGAGAGAGTCGGTGAAGTATCTTATCGTTTAGCGTTACCTCCGCAGCTTTCTCATTTTCACGATGTTTTCCATGTGTCCTTACCCAGAGGGTACAAGTATCATCCCCTTCACATGTGTAGAAACTATAGGGGGGGGGGTTGAATAGTTTCTCTTCGATTGGTGACCAAATTAAAATTACTTTCAATTTGGTTTGTATCAAAACTATCTTTTACTAGAGGCTAAGTTGCATAATGATTAGGTTCAATTCAAATGCACTAGCAAAGATAATAGGTAAGTATAATGATAATGAAATAAGTAAAGAGTAAGGAAGGAGACAACCTAGTGGGAAGACACCAAGATTTATAGTGGTTCGACAACGAGGCTCTATCCTCGTTTCTACTCCACTCCTCGAGTACACCTACTCGAGATTTCCACTATACCCACAAACTCCCTTCTCGGCGGAGAAAACCTTACATCGTTGCTTACATTATTTTCCGACACTAAGCTAAATGTCGAGACCTAATCTTTAGCTAGGACCAATCTACACGACGTTGCCTACTTCAAAATTTAACGACACAAGGCTAGATGTCGGGTTCTAATCTTAAGGTAGAACCAATCTTCACGACATTGCCTACTTCACCATTTTACGACACAAGGCTAGATGTCGAGTTCTAATCGAAAGCTAGAACCAATCTTCACGACTCTTCACTTTGAAGCTAAGTGAGAACTTCACACAACACAACTACTAATCACTTTTAAGTTTAGTGAGAACTCACAAGACACAACCACATCACTTTATAGTTTAGTGAGAACTCCTAATCAAATCTATTACAACTCAACTAGACTTATCCAAGTACACACATGTAGCTTGGATTTACACAACACAAATCCAAGCAAACACATATGCAATGGATGTACACAACAAATCCAAGTATCCATAAATGAATTGGATGAACACAACTAGTCCAAGTATTCATAAATACATTGGATTGACCTAAAACAAAAAGGGTATCATGATGAATATGACTAGCTCATAGATTCATCTTTATCACAACACTAGTGAGTGAGTGATCTTCTCATTGGACAAGGTAAAGGAGGGGATCAAGAGGATAATCATATGTAAACATCCTTAACAATTTAAGTGATCATTTACTAATGATTATGCTATAGAAAATAGAAAGAGGGCTGAGAAAAACGTCCAAGAGGCTTACTGGAAAATGATATTTGATCCACTATTTAAAGGAGACAAAGTATAACGGATCTATAACGGCTAGCTGTGCGCGGTACCTTATCTCACCCCGCGGTACCATATCGCTAAGGTACCGCGTAGGTACTTAAGGTACCGCCACTAGACTCCGCTCCGTTTTTTGTCTTTTAGTGTGGTGGGAATATCTGAGGTATTTGAAACCTTCAAAGGATATTCTAACAGCATTTGGAATATGCTATTTTCAAATTTTCATTTTCCATTTTAATAAAACATTTTCTAAAAAAGAAAGTTTATTAAAAAGTCTTTTGTCATATTAACAAAAGTGAGTTTTAAGGATAATCGTTTTGATGATCACTAAGTATGATTAAGAAAGGTTAGTGATATGATTATTACCTTGATGATAGTGTTAGTTAAAAAATTCATTTTGTGTTTTACACTAAATGTGTTGTATGGTTTGTTGTGATCAAAACTAAGAAAGATTAGTTAACACTAATAATGTTTTTAGGCATCACTTGCATTAACAATCTCCCCCTTTTTGATTACGACAAACGATAAACTCATTTACGTAGAAACACAAAATATGGAATTATTAACTAGTTTATCACTATAATTTCTCCCCCTTTGTCGTAGCAAAAAGGTCAACATAAGTCTTTGAAGAACATCGAACTTTGCTAGTAGCTCCCCCTTGGTGGTTGCTCCCCCTTGCTTGGGGCACCAAGTTTGTGAGCTAAGGTGACATGCTACACAAAGGTTAGTAGAAAGGAAAGAAACACCAATGTATATAAGATCACTACCTACTAAGTAACTTGAGAGGGAGAAAGAGAAGAAATCTCAAATTAGAAGCAAGTATTTTGCTAAGTATGTCCAAAGAGGTAATTGACAAAATCAAACTTCAATCCAATGAAGATGATAAGCTTGTCAATGGGTTAAAGCTTAGAATTGATGGAATCACCCATAAGCAATTGTAAAAATTAACCATGATCAACTCAAAATAGAACAAATAAAAAGCACATAAATAACACAAAGGTTGCATAAAAGGAAAAAAGACACAACAAAGAAGATAGTCATACACACAATATGAGTATCTAAAAGCAATAGATATGGAAAATAAACCACTAAGCATAAGCTAGTCTAAAAGTGATATTTTCCAAGATTGCAAAAAAAAAAATAAAAGACTAAAAAGACGACGATGCATCATTCGAAGTTTTGTCCACCGGAACGAAAACTTGAATAGGAGGTCGAGTGAGGAGGAATTCAAGAAAATTTAACTTCTCATACACATGAGCAAGTTCAATTTGTTGAAATCGGCAACAATCACACGGGGATTCATGATGCAACACAAAATCGTTTGATGGGGGTATGGCATCAAACTTAGGGTTTGGTGGTGGTGGGGTAATGGGTTTGGGAGTGTTTTCATAATGCCTTGTGAGGTTTAGGAAGGTTGAAAGGTCATTGAGTTGAGGGGTATTGAAGGATTGTGGTGGTGGGGGAACATTTTCTTTTGCTCTGGTGATGGGGTTTATGGTATAAGTCTCATTCCAATACTTGATTGGAGAGAAGGTAGGGTTTTTGGGTGGTTTGGACGAAGATGGTTCATTCTTCTTAACCCAAATAGGTCGAACCGAGATTTTCGGTTTCTTTGAAAGCTTGGATGAGGAAGCTTTGGGTGAGTGGGGTTATGACAAAGAAATGTCAAGGTTAGGAATGTAAGAGTTAGGCATTGTGAGAGTGTGAGAATGATATCTCAAGGTTATGTGAGAATAAATTCTCAAGGTTGGGAAGGTGTGAGAATGAAATCTCAAGGTTGGGGTATAAGTAAAATGTAAACAAGGTAAGAGTTTGAATACAAAATGTGTAGTGTCAAAGAATGTTTAGTCAATTTGAGTAAACAAGGAATCTTGACAGGGAATAGGGTTTTAAAAGTTTTGACCAAAAATTCGTCAAAAGCCACTTACTGTCCGTGGTACCTTATAGGGACCGGCGGTTCCATATCGCTAAGGAACCGCGAGACTTTAAGGAACCGCGTCCAGTGGACTTGAAACCATGTTTTTCCTGGGTTTTGGGAAAAACTAAGACTTTTTCAAAAAGTTGCAAATCTTGGAATTTTACCTCTATTAGCACCAAAATATGCTAGGGTTGCATAAAGCAACACATTCACAAAGAATGTCTTGACAAAGGGTGACAAAATAATTTAGATATCATTTTGAACCAATTTTAGTCAAGTTTAGGGGTTGTGATAGATTTAGGTTCAATTTTTAATTTCAAATTAAAGTTGATTAGTGTGCACAAAAGGATAGAAACACACAAAGCTAAATCCATAAGTCAACAACATGAAACATTCATTAAGGAAGCAAGTACAAAGACAAATAAGAAAACTAACTAATACATAGCTAGCTTAACATTAAATCTAGATAAGTAGTTTTCTTTGGCTTGGTTTTGTTGAAAACTCTTATTAAGAAAAATCCATCATTCATCTCCTAGGAGGAGGCATGGAGAACAAAGCAAGCAAGAACTCTTGCAACCTCCTATGTAGCCCATACATGTCCATCCTAAGGTTATGGATGATGTAGTGGTTGTAAAGACAACCTGGACAACTAGGACCATGAGTTTGTTGAAACCCATAGTATGGATCACCCAAAAGGAGGGAAAGTTGAACACCCAAAATTGGAATATTTGAGTTGGGTGGAGGTGGAGGAGGCATGTTCTCCAAGGGTGATGTGGGTGAAAGTGGAGGCATGTTCCCTAAAGGGGAAATGGGTGAGTGTAGAGGTAAATTCTCCAAGGTTGGTGAAATGGGTGAGTTGTGAGGGGTAAATGGTGAAGTCATCAAAGTGTCATCAAAGTCATTCACAAAAGGAATGCTTTGGATTGGTTGGGGTTGTGTGGTCACTTCCAAGGGTGCACTTGGAGTGAAGGGTGAAGAGAGCTCATTCATTCTTGAGTTGAATGAAGAGGAGGTAGAACCAATGGAGTGGTTAGTACCATGGGTGGATGATGTCTTACATGGTGCAAGAGGTGGGGAAGGTGATGAAGAAATGAGGATAGGAGCCATCTCATTCTTTGGTGTGTGGAAAGGTGAGGAGTTAGGCTTGGATACCTTAATCCTTATTTTGAGTGTTTTCCTTGGGGTGGAGGTCTTGGAAGTGTTTGAGGTTTTGGTACACACCATGGTTGATTAGGGTGGTTTAAGGTTTAGGGAAGTATGTTTGATGTGTGAAGAACATGGTAAACAAGGTGGGTTTAAACGGGTGAGGGGATGATCCAAACTAGTAATGGGTTAAAATCATTTTAGGTGAATAATGAATTTCGATAACCTAGTTTAGGAAATGTGCAATTTATTACTGAAAATCATGGAAGGTTTACACAGATTTAAGAAAACAGTGTAAAGCAAAGATGATGTCGTGCGCAGTGACCGGCGGTTCCTTATCTAGGACCGGCGGTACCTTATCGATAAGGAACCGCGGGTCAATATGGAACCGCGACTAGAGGGTTTTCAAAAATTTCCCATCCCAAATTTTGATAAACCCAGATTTTTCCCAAAAGATTCACAAGCCAAAGTTAACTACAAATCATAATCTAATAAGCTAACTATCATAAGGCATGCACAAAACTATGTAAAACACAATCATTATTGCATAAGCAACATTAAGGATCAAAATAAATAGTAATCCAAACATGCAACACAAGTTAATAAACAAATAAACCAAAGTGTTAATAACCAAATGTTTAACCATCAAATCCAAACTTTGACACAAGTTCAAAGTCTTCACCTCCTTTTCTTTCCTAAACCCTTGATCATCTTTCCCAAATACTTGAATCCTTTTCTTGACTCCACTCGGTGTTCATGTAATTCTCCCCGAGTTCTAAGATTCTCACGATAAAGATGCTCCATATTGAGATCTTCAGGAATATCACTAGAAGGGTGAGGAGGAGGAGCTAAGTCTTCAAAATCATCCTCGAATTGATTTGAGGATGGATGGGAGTTACTCGAAGAGTCAAAATGAGAACTAGGACCGATGCCATCACCATCACTTGGTGGCATATCGGTGTCCTCCTCATCCGGCTCTTGATGGTCGGATTTTCTCGAACCACGGTCACTTATTGGCTTTCATTCATACGCCTCTTGAATAGGCATCATAACCCGTTGAACCGGGTGAAAGCGAGAAAGATCGAGTAGAGGAAAATCTTGACCAACCCTTCTAAAGAGGCGAGTAAGAAGCATAGCATAAGGGAGGTTTGTTTTGGGTTTGGAAAGAGCATAATTTATACGTCGAGCGATGTAATATGCAAGATTGTACTTGGTGGAAGTAAACAGGCAAAACAACATATGCCCCATGCAAGCCGGGATATGATCTCGGTTTCCACCAAGACAAAACACATTTTCCCTAAGGATGTTTGCCCATTGGAGCATGTAATCCTTAAGGTCGCTTGAGAGCACTTCATACCTATTCACATTTCACACATTTGTATGAAGGCTTCTCACAACGTTTCCACTACGCTCTTTCGTGATGATTTCAAGGATGAAATTTAGATCAACTTCGGTGGTGTCATTTGGAGGTTTATCGTTAGACTCCAAGAGAGCATCTAGTCTCCACTTATCCGTAAAACGACAAGTACCTTCAAATGGCACACCAAGAATATCACCAAAGTCATCGAGGGAATATTGAATGATTTGACCATTCAACAAGAAACGAATAAAGATTTGGTCGTTGATTTCAAGCATGGAGTAAGTACTAAAGAACTCAAGAAGAAACAAGGGATAAATTACCTCGTCTATGTAGAGCAAACAATCAAACCCAATAAGCTCGAACATAGAGTTGATATAATTATCTCCCGCTATTCTTGAATCTACAATCCTACCCTCATGGAAATACGAGTGGAAAGGGATGGAAAAGCGTTTTGGAGTTGAGTTTAGGAAACAAAGGTTTGAGAGATGTCGGGCATATAATCTCTAGTGAATTGATGATCTTTTTGATATTGAGAAGGCATGATTAAGTACCTAAATATACATAAGACAATATTTATCCAATCACTCATATGAGAATCAAAAAAGAAAACGAAAAATGAAGATGTGTTATATCAATTTCTTGACAAACATAGGATTGAATCCATATCATTTTCATGTTCACAATGTGTCTATTCCATCATTAACCAAGAACACATGATCTATGTTAGATCAACAATGGATTAGAACATTGGTTTTTCAAAACAAGGTTTTTAGGTAAGCATTAACAATGTCATTACCTATTTGTTCATGGGTTCATCTCAAATCCATCATTCAACTAAAATCATTTAGTCTAAATTCGGATTTGTTCTACAAGTGGGTTTTAGTGAAATCTTAATGAATATCAACCTAAGGAATCATAGTAAAATAACCATGTCAACCCACATTCCTATTAAGGTTTAAATTCAATTTCAATTTTAAAAATCCCTAATTATGAAAGGATGAACCCTAGAACAAAATAGATTAAATTGAAAGAAAATACTTACAATTAATTGATGTTAGATGAAGGATGAGTGAAACCCACAACTTGGAATCAATTAATTTGAGTGATTGAAGGTTTTGGAAGCTTCAACAATGGTGGAAAAGGTAAAACCCGTCGGCTGTGAGTTTTTGAGAGAGAGAGAGTTTGGTTTGAAAAAGAATAAAAAACTCAAACTGGCGCTCTGACAAGAGTTACTGCCCGCGGTACCTTATCGATAAGGAACCGCGGGTTTGAGCCGCAGAGATAAGGAACCGCCTATAGAGGCAGGTTTATATCTATGAAAAACGCCAAATTTTGAAAATCAAGTTTTTCTAAAATACTTAATATTAAATCATGAGCCTTTTAGAATATCATTGGATCATCATAACACTAAGCAATATGCCTTAACGAAGGATTACGAGTTAAATCAAGATCGAAAAGAACCGAAACGGACAAACGACTACTCGTAGCAAAACGACTAAGTGGAGAGAAGTCAAGGGAAGTGAATCAAGACTAGGACCAATGCTCAAGGGATTAATGACAATCTTCAAATAGTTGTAACGAAGAGCTTGTGTCATATATAGTGGTTTAAGACGTGCCTTTCCGGCGAAACTTTAAACGGCTTTGGTAATGAATGAGCACAAAGCAGTTATTCAAGTATAGACTAAGATCACTTTCAATAATAGTCTTAGTCTAAACCAAAATATGAGCAAGGTATTAATTCACTTTCTCTCCCACAAAGGGCCTACTAACCGTATGGGTGCAAACCATGGAAATCATGCTTGATACTTTAAGCTTCTACTAACTCACTCTACATCACCATAGTGAGTCAAGTATCCAAGCAATGAAGGTTTGAGAGGATAAAGGAAAATAAGCACAAACCACAAATAAATGTCAAGGCAAGGATGCCGAGAACAAGCACATAGTCAAGTAATGATCAAAAGAATGATCAAAGGGCGTGTGGAAGAACGAAAGCGTACCTTGGCCACAAAGAGCAATCCATGAAGGAATAAGTTCTATGCCCAATCAATGACTATGATGAATACTAAGTCTTCAAGGACTAGTATCATTTCCAATCATCTTGGTATCATCATTCAAAGATGTTAAAGATCAATGAAGATGAGTCTTCTACAAGTGCAAGTAACTCAATCGACAGCCAATTAAGTGACTGATCTTCATGAGTACCTACACAAAGCAAGATGCAAACTAGTAGATACATTTCAAGAGTATATCTAAAATGCATAAAGGCTACTAATACTTTGCTTTTGGCTAGGTATAAAATCTTATCGTCCGAATCCTTTCGAATTGACTATTGGTCTTAAGTGCGACTCAATCGTCTTTTGGTGAATCAAGAGAATGGTTTGGTTTTGTTTGTCTAATTTAAACTATTAACAAGTAATTAAAGTGCCGTTGAGTAAAATGGAAGAATAAAGATTAATACTAAAATGACGAGTAAAAATAAATGCATGTAAACTTTAAGGCAAAATGAGCACACTAAATAAAACTAACACTTAGAAAATTTCTAAAAAATAAGAACTTAGTTGAAAAGTACTAAAAGAAAGTAAGATCGGAATACACCAAAACAACTCAATCGGAATAAGCCAAAACAAGTCCAGATCGGAATGTATTCCGATCTGGTGGTCGGAATATGGGGGAAAATGCAATCGGAATATCCACAAAGCGGGTCAATCGGATCATGGGACAAGAGTCCCGATCGGAATATACAAATTTGAGGCCAATCGGAATGTTGGGCAAACAACTACAATCGGAATATAACACAAAGGACCAAATCGGAATACCACAAAACTGCTCAATCGGAATAACAAGGAAAAGGGGCAATCGGAATATAAGCTAGACAACCACCCGTCGGAATATCAGGGGTGCAAAATCTGAATGTGCAAAACCCTTTTCCGATTTGATCAATCGGAAAGAGGGATGGGGTTGGTCGGAATAGGCTTCAATCGGAAAGGGGTTTGTACCCTTTCCAAAAATAGTGTAATTCGGTTAAGCTAGGTAATAAGCTAACTTAATTAAGCTAATACCCGAAACTTAACAAACCAATAATTAACCGGATTCAATAAGCAATTATCACAACATATTCAACCTCAAAATAAGCAACTTTTTGGATCAAACAATCAAAACATGAATTTTTAAAGAAAACTTTTTATAAGAAAATAAGCTAATCATAAAAATAAGCCAATAATCACAAGAGTGTTATAGCTTAATCAAATGAAAACTTATGAAATGATCAAAAAATTAACTTTTTAAGCACGAAATCATTTAGAACAACACGGATCATATGATAATCGCACCAAAATCAATCTAAAGTCAAAGAAGAGTAGAATGAGATTAAGGATTAAAAGCTTAAAATAAAACTCGATTAATGAAAAATAAGCAATACAAAGTGTTTAATCTCAAAAGATTAAAAGAAAAGATGAAATTTAGTGAGAGAAAGTTTAAGACTTTCTCTCTCTAAAACTAGAAAGAAAAAAAAAATGCAAAAGTGAAAACTAACTAAAACTATCTAACCACCCTCCTAATGACTATTAGGAGGGTATTTATAGGGAAGGTGGAAGGAGTGCATGTGTTGCATCTTCTTTCTTGCTTTCTTCACGTTTTCTCGACTCGACTTTAATTCTTTGTCTTTGTCGTCTCGGGACTTGAACTTGTCTTTTAGTTTTCTTCTTCTATAAGACTTAAGTTCTTCGACTTCGTTAAACTTCCGCCTTTAGACTTTTTCTTTGGTAAATCTTCAGAATAGGCCTTAGACTTCCGTTCTTTTTGCACTCTTGATCTTTTGACTTCGTCTTTTCCCGTTTTCTTCGATAAAAGCCCGTGAAAACCCGTGTTTTCTTCCTTTTACATATTTTGGTCCTAAAACACAATAAAAACACAAACCACGCATAATTCCGACTTTTACGACATAAATCACACGTTTTGGTCTTGTTATTATTGGAAATAAGTGGTAAAAGGATAAGTGTTTTCACACTTATTAAATCCCCTACACTTGACCATTGCAATGCCCTCATGCAATGCATTAATTTTAAAGCACGGTTTACATTGTCCATCATAAATAACCCGCCTTGGCCTTTATTAAACATGAAAAGATAGAATAAGTAAAGAAATTAAAAACTTACATTGGGTTTTGGCAGCTATGAACGTTTATCATCCTCAAACTTCACGTTCCCCATACCAAGCTTAAAACGAGATCATTGTTATTATAAGTTAGCAAACTATCACGAACTCATATGGGCCAATTACTCACTTAGACTCCCTTATTCCTAGGTGTATCTCTTATATTTTATTTTTGTCTTGAATGATCACGAGGATGCATTGTTTGACTTATTTCGATAGTTATTTAGTCCAAAAATAAAGTGAACGATTTAATCAATAGTTAGCTAAAGGACCAAATCTTTTAAAACTGCTTCTCGGGACCTCATAGAGTTCATATCTTGGCATAACTCGCTTCACGATTTGAGACCTTTCTCGGACCGATATTTGGCAGCGACTTCATACTTCGAATCTTTGAGAGACGTTCTTGAAATAATGATCTTCTCTTCATAATAGGAATTTCTTCACTTGAAGTTTTGAGAGATTCTTCATCTTTGGACAACGACTTCTTCATTTTTCTCCAATCTTTATTTTGGACTTTGATATACAACGATCCGCCTCCTTTTAGGACTTGGATCTATTTATCCTCATACCTTGTTAGGGTCTTTTCGGATAGACTTCTCCATGACTTTTGGGGAGTTCTTGCTTTTCGTCGTGTGTCTCGATCCTTCATATTGATTTTCGATAAATGATTCTTCACATCACTTTTGGATCTTTAGCAACAAAATGTAGCCCTCATGCCTTGTTAGCCTTTTCGGACTCGCCAATCTTCGCATCCTGCTTCAATAAGTTATGTCTTGGCTATGAACTCTAATCCGTACCGAGCAACTTTTAAACGATCTAGGGCTAGAAGCTAAGTAACCTTTTAAATCGTACAACCTTATTTATTGCAGATAAATTTATTAACAAGCGGAGGGAGAATAGGCTTATAATTAACTCACATAAATTCACGAAAGAATACCAAACTTATAATTGACTCTATCATCTCTCGTTCTCCACAGTTTAAAATCTCAAGGAATGAGACTCGTGGATGCTTAGCCTATTAAATCAAAGTTTTGGGTTTTCGAGTCGCCTATAGGATCTTGCAAATTCTTAAACTTTTTCAAGTTTAGAAATCGCATTTTAAAGTTCCCTTGATAAACAACTCTCTAGGATCAATTATAGGAACTTGCGAAAAGTTCTTGTTCTTAACCCGTGAGAGTTAAGACTTTCGTGTTTTATAGCTCCCTATATAAAAGCCTAGCAAAACTTGACTTAAACACGTTAAGGATACTAGCTAGAGTAAACTTGGATAAGTAAACTCGGGTTGAGTCAAAATGTTCACGACTAAGAAAAATTTAAAACCACTTTATTTAAGCAAGGAAAGAAAATAACCATAATAAAGGAAAGTACAACTATACAACTAGGCCAAAATAGATTAAAAATTTTGAAAAATGTCGAAAAATCAAATTTTCCGGTTAAAATGAGGGAAAATTCATGGAAAAGACCACTTAATTCGATAGAAATCCCCCCTACACTTGAGATAAACATTGTCCTCAATGTTTAAGCAGGTGGGAGTAAACTCCCCTACACTTATGACATTGTGCACTTTGTTTAAATCTTGCTAAGGAAAGGACAACTAAAGTGAATTCAATGTGAACATATATGAAATATTGAATCACAAGAGTTTAGGATAGAACCGGGAAGATGGGAAACACGGTATTACGGTTCGTCAAAAGTCATCAAGGTGGATCTTTGAAGCTTTAATCCCTGCACAGCACAAGAAACAAGACAACAAACATATGCGGGGCTCCCCCTACACTTATTATGAAAGCAGTAAAGGATAGATCACGGGTTGCCTCCCGAGAAGAGCTTGTTTTTGTTCACCGAGTCACGAGCCTGACTCGACCCAATTTTAGTTCATGGGGAACGTGGTGAGGGATGGAATCATCTCGTGAGAGATGTCCTCACCAAAGTACAGCTTCAGACGCTGGCCATTCACCTTGAAATTGGACCCATTCGGCTGAGAAAGCTCAATGGTCCCATAAGGAAAGACTTTGGCGACGGTGAATGGACCAGACCAACGGCTCTTCAACTTGCCAGAGAAGATCTTCAACCGAGAGTTAAAGAGTAAGACTTGATCACCAACGTGGAACTCTCGGTTCTTGATGTTTGCGTCATGAATGATCTTCGTCTTCTCCTTGTAGATCAACGAGTTCCCATAAGCTTCATTCCTCAGTTCATTTAGCTCGTTGAGTTGAATCTTGCGATGATCACCGGCTTTGTTGATGTCGAAGTTAGCCCACTTCAAGGCCCAGTGCGCCTTATGTTCCAGCTCGATGGGGAGGTGGCAGGCTTTCCCGTACACAAGACGATAAGGTGTACAACCGATCGGGGTCTTGTAAGCAGTACGGAAAGCCCACAGAGCATCATCTAACTTATCAGCCCACGCGGCGCGATGCTCTCCCACAGTACGCTCCAAAATTCGCTTCAATCCACGGTTGGATATCTCAGCTTGCCCATTGGTTTAGGGATGATAGGCGGTGGAAAGACGGTGATTGACACCATACTTAGCCATGACTCTTGCAAATTGATCGTTGCAAAAATGAGTCCCGCGGTCACTGATAATAGCACGAGGAACGCCAAATCGAGCGAAAAGCTGCTTCAAAAAGTTCATAACCACCCTCGCATCATTCGTAGGGAGAGCCTTGGCTTCAACCCATTTAGAAACGTAGTCGACGGCGACGAGGATGTACTTGTTCCCTTTGGAGGATGGAAATGGCCCCATAAAGTCGATGCCCCATACGTCAAAGATTTCACATTCCTGTATGAAGTTTTGAGGCATCTCATCCTTATGTGTGATCTTGCCTTGGCGTGGTAAGCATCACAATGCTTAACCATTTCATGAGCGTCACGATAAATGGTGGGCCAGTAGAATCCAGAATCAAACACTTTTTTAGCGGTGTAGTTAGGACCAAAGTGACCACCGGTGGGTCCTTTGTGGCAAGCTTGGAGAATGTCAAAAGCTGCCGGTCCATCAACACAACGACGAATGATCAGATCAGCACATTGTTTGAATAGAAAAGGGTCATCCCAAAAGTAAGTCTTAACATCATTCAAGAACTTCTTCTTTTGTTGGGATGTTAACCCTTTGATGAGAATACCACCCGCTAAGTAGTTTGCAATGTCCGCAAACCACGGGGTGCCATCAAGATTGAGATTTATAGACAGTAAGGTTTCAAGGGGGAAAGAGTCATTGATCTCTTTGTTCGGATGATCCCCTTGATATGGATCCTCAAGTCGACTCAGATGATCCGCGGCCAGGTTTTCGGCTCCCTTCTTGTCACGAATTTCAATGTTGAATTCTTGAAGGAGTAAAACCCAGCGAAGAATTCTTGGCTTAGAATCATGTTTTGTCATCAAGTACTTCAACGTGGAATGGTCCGTGTATACGATGGTGGGGGATAAAACAAGATAGGGGCGAAATTTCTCAAAAGCATAGACAACAACTAAAAGCTCTTTTTCGGTTGTCGTATAATGCAATTGAGCCCCCGTCATTTGTTTTGCTAGCATAATGGATTGGTTGGAAGTGTTTATTCACTCGTTGGCCCAAAACCGCACCAATAGCAAAGTCGCTAGCATCGCACATCAATTCAAAAGGCAGCTCCCAATTAGGGGTAACCAAGACCGGTGCCTTAGTGAGCTTATCCTTAAGAAGATTGAAGGCTTCGAGACACTCTTTAGAAAAGATAAAAGGAGTATCTTTTTCCAAGAGGTGGGTCATCGGGCGAGCGATTTTAGAGAAATCCTGAATGAATCGACGATAGAAGCTCGCATGACCCAGAAAAATTCTCACACCCTTCACGGTTGAAGGTGGAGGTAATTTGGCTATGACATCTATATTAGCACGGTCGACTTCCAGACCGGCTTTAGAGATTTTGTGTCCTAGCACAATGCCTTCTTTTACCATAAAATGGCATTTTCCCCAATTCAGAACAAGGCGAGTGTCTTCGCACCGCTTAAGCATACGTTCCAAATTGGCAAGGCAAGAAGAGAAGGAATCCCCGAAGACCGAGAAATCATCCATGAAGACTTCCATGGTTTGCTCAACCATGTCATGGAAGATAGCCAACATGCACCTTTGGAAAGTCCCGGGGGCATTGCATAAGCCAAAAGGCATTCGTTTGTAAGCAAATGTGCCATAGGGACAAGTGAATGTTGTCTTCTTTTGATCTTGGGGATCGATGGGTATTTGGAAATAACCCAAGGAACCATCAAGAAAGCAGTAATATTCATTACCTGCTAAACGTTCAAGCATTTGGTCCATAAAAGGTAGAGGGAAATGATCCTTTCTCGTGGCATCATTGAGTTTACGGTAGTCTATACAAACTCTCCACCCAGTAACGAGACGGGTAGGGATCAACTCGTTGTTTGCATTGGGCACAACGGTAATTCCGCCTTTCTTAGGCACACAATGGACTGGACTAACCCATGGTGAATCCGAAATAGGGTAAATCATACCCGCATCAAGAAATTTGATAACCTCTTTTTTGATGACTTCATGGATTTTGGGATTCACCCTTCGTTGGCTTTGAATTGTGGGCTTAAAGTCGTCCTCCATGAGAATTTTATGTGTGCAAAAGTGAGGATCAATTCCACGGATGTCGGAGATTTTCCAAGCGATAACTCTTTTATGCTTCTTCAACACGACGACAAGTCGGACTTTTTCGTCTTCTTTCAGATCCTTTGCGATGATGACCGTTAACTTCTCGTTGTCTTCCAGGAAAACGTACTCAAGATGAGGAGGTAGGTACTTAAGCTCAAGAGTGGGAGGATCCTCAATAGATGGTGAAACTAACGATGGATCATCATTAGTCACCTCATTAGGAGCAGGAGGAGAAAACGGGTCCTCATTGAGAAGTCTCTCAATAGTACGAATGTCTTCATCCCAATTGGTGGACAAATTATTATACTTAATATCAAGAGGACCCAAGCTAGCTTCGAAATCATCCAAGTCACTTTCTCCAAAAGGAGTCAATGCCGGAGCAATTGAGGCAACGGTCTCAACATTGGGTAGAGAAGAAAGAGTACTTTTACAAGCATCATGAAAATGTTCTTCACAAGCCTCATCGAGAACATCAATAGCATTAACACTCTCATATGAATAAGGTTGCTTAGAAATCTTACCCATGTTGAAGAAAATTTTATCGTCACCAACTCTCATGATTATTTTGCCTGCGGCTACATCAACAAGAGTGCGACCGGTCCTCAGGAATGGACGTCCAACGATTAATGGGACACGGGGATCCATCTCGTAGTCAACGACAACAAAATCCGCCGGGAAGGTGAATTTGTCAACGCCAACAAAGACATCTTCGGCTATCCCCACTGGATACGTAACCGTACGGTTGGCTAATTCCAAAGTCATTTTGGTGGGGAATAGCTCGGGGAGAGATAATTGCTTCCAAACACTTAAAGGCATTAAGTTTATACTGGCACCTAGATCGGCTAGGGCCATGCAATTCTCTACTCCCGGGAAGTTGCAAGGAATCAAGAAGCGACCCAGATCACCAAGTTTGGTGGGAAATTTCTTTAAGAGCACTGCGGAGCAGTTCTCATTAAGTTGGGTCTGAGCGATGTCAAGAAGCTTTTCCTTATCACTTAGAAGATCTTTAAACATCTTAGCGTATTTGGGCATGTGAGCGAGAGCCTCGGCAAAGGAGATGTTAAAATTCAATTGTTTAAACATTTTGAGAAAGTTTGAAACCTGAATATCATCCTTGCTCTTTTGCTTCTCTTTCCGAAACCTTGAAGGATAAGGTATATTGGATGAAGAAGAAGGCTTTAAGGGAGTAGGATCACTCACAACCACGGGTGGTGGGGAAATGGGGATAGAAGGCGAAGGAGGTTGGGAAAGTTGCTCGTTTTCCTTGTTCACAATCACGGGTGGAGGTGTAGGAAGCTCGGGTTCCATATAACCTTTTCCACTACGAGTGGTGATTGCTTTCATCTCCCCTCTTGGATTCGCAATGGTATTACTCGGAAGAGTACCCGAAGAAGAGGGTTGATTACCTTGGATGAGCGAACCAATCATATCACGAAGGTGAACCGCTTGATTATTAAAAGAGTCTCTCATGTTTGCATTAATTTCATTGCTGTGTTTTGCCATGTCATTCCTTAGCTCGGCTCGAATATCGTTCCCTTGTTTTGTCATTTCGCCCTTCAAGTTGCGGACTTGACTCTGAAGATTCGTCACCATCTCCCGATTAGTTTTCATGAATGTCTCGACGTCTGAACTCACTGCCATCGGTTGATTGAGAGGTGGAGCTTGGTAGGCTTGAGAATTTCCTTGAGGTGAGTATGGGTTGCGTTGGGATTGATATTGATTGTTTGCACGAGGTTGGGATTGGTTGTAGCTTTGTTGTTGGTTTTGGTTTGCAGGAGGGAAACCGGGAGGAGCAAGATAATTGTTGGAACGATAACTTAGCAAGCCACGGTCTCCTTGCGGGCGGGCTTGATAGCCTCCCGTGGAATAAGTGCCGTAAGCTGCGTTAACGTTTTCAGAAAAATTGCTTTGGGTAGAAGGACAATCATTGTAAGAATGAGGACCACCACATGTGTCACAAGAATATGCAACGGCTTTAGCTTGTTGAAAGTTGTTTGTGGCTATGGACATGAAATCTTTGTGCATCATTGTGATTTGTCGGGTAAGTTCGGATATCTCGGTATTGGAGGTAGTAGAAGAAACATTGACTCTCGAGTTAGATCTTGAGGATGCGGATGAATCCCAATTCTTGTGGTGAGTAGTCATGTTTTCAATCAACTCTCGACACTCCTCCGGTCTCCTTTTCATAAAGGTACCACAGGCGGCGGCATTGATCTTGTCACGATCACGAAAAGTGAGACCATTGTAGAAGGTGTCAATGAGAGTGACGGGGAGCATATTATGATTTGGACAGCGGTCGATCAAATCATTGTATCGTTCCCAAGCATCCAAGAGCGATTCATCATTCTCTTGCATGAATCCACTGATTTGGTTACGAAGGCTAGTGACCATGGATGGGGGAAAGTAGCGCGATAAAAAGCGTTGAGTCATGTCATTCCACGTATGAATAGAATTGTTAGGTAGACGGTCAAACCATTTTTCGGCATGGTGAGAAAGCGAGTGGGGAAAGAGTTGAAGGCGAAGGTCATCCATAGAAACACCGGAGCACTTCATGCTTTGGGTAATGGTAATGAAATTGTCGAGGTGTTTGTTGGCATCATCATCCGGAATTCCGCGAAACGGGTTAGTTTGCACTTGTTGGATCATGTGATGCTTCAACGAAAACTCCTGAGCCGTGACGTGCATTGGCGCAATCGGGCCTCCGCGTCCGTTCATGGTGGGTTGACACAATTCCTTCATCGTTCGTAAATCAGGTAGGTGGACATTGTTGTTGTTGTTGTTATTATTCAAATTGGGTAGAGGTGGGTTGTTATTGTTGTTATTAACACCAGCCATATCTAAATCTTCACGAGTCTCGGGCTCAGAATAGTTGGAAGATCTAGTACGCATACACCTGCAGAAGAAAAATATACACAAAGAGAATATCTATATAATCTTTTTGGTGCAAAACCTTTTGAAAAGAATTGCTTTTAATGATTTTTCAATGTTTTTATATTTTTGAAGAGTTTTATATTTTTTTGGATTTTTGAAATTTTTTTTTTAAAACAAGGAAAATAACGTTCAAAGAACGGATCCCAAAATTCAATGCGTCTCTCACTAGAAACCGTTAATCATAACGAAAAGAGCCGGCAACGGCGCCATTTAATACTTCGCTTTTGGCTAGGTATAAAATCTTAACGTCCGAATCCTTTCGAATTGACTATTGGTCTTAAGTGCGACTCAATCGTCTTTTGGTGAATCAAGAGAATGGTTTGGTTTTGTTTGTTTAATTTAAACTATTAACAAGTAATTAAAGTGTCGTTGAGTAAAATGGAAGAATAAAGATTAATACTAAAATGACGAGTAAAAATAAATGCATGTAAACTTTAAGGCAAAATGAGCACACTAAATAAAACTAACACTTAGAAAATTTCTAAAAAATAAGAACTTAGTTGAAAAGTACTAAAAGAAAGTAAGATCGGAATACACCAAAAAAACTCAATCGGAATAAGCCAAAACAAGTCCAGATCGGAATGTATTCCGATCTGGTGGTCGGAATATGGGGGAAAAATGCAATCGGAATATCCACAAAGCGGGTCAATCGGAATATGGGACAAGAGTCCCGATCTGAATATACAAATTTGAGGCCAATCGGAATGTTGGGCAAACAACTACAATCAGAATATAACACAAAGGACCAAATCGGAATACCACAAAACTGCTCAATCGGAATAACAAGGAAAAGGGGCAATCGGAATATAAGCTAGACAACCACCCGTCGGAATATCAGGGGTGCAAAATCTGAATGTGCAAAACCCTTTTCCGATTTGATCAATCAGAAAGAGGGATGGGGTTGGTCGGAATAGGCTTCAATCGGAAAAGGGGTTTGTACCCTTTCCGAAAATAGTGGAATTCGGTTAAGCTAGGTAATAAGCTAACTTAATTAAGCTAATACCCGAAACTTAACAAACCAATAATTAACCGGATTCAATAAGCAATTATCACAACATATTCAACCTCAAAATAAGCAACTTTTTGGATCAAACAATCAAAACATGAATTTTTAAAGAAAACTTTTTATAAGAAAATAAGCTAATCATAAAAATAAGCCAATAAGCACAAGAGTGTTATAGCTTAATCAAATGAAAACTTATGAAATGATCAAAAAATTAACTTTTTAAGCACGAAATCATTTAGAACAACACGGATCATATGATAATCGCACCAAAATCAATCTAAAATCAAAGAAGAGTAGAATGAGATTAAGGATTAAAAGCTTAAAATAAAACTCGATTAATGAAAAATAAGCAATACAAAGTGTTTAATCTCAAAAGATTAAAAGAAAAGATGAAATTTAGTGAGAGAAAGTTTAAGACTTTCTCTCTCTAAAACTAGAAAGAAAAAAATGCAAAAGTGAAAACTAACTAAAACTATCTAACCACCCTCCTAATGACTATTAGGAGGGTATTTATAGGCAAGGTGGAAGGAGTTCATGTGTTGCATCTTCTTTCTTGCTTTCTTCACGTTTTCTCGACTCGACTTTAAATCTTTGTCTTTGTCGTCTCGGGACTTGAACTTGTCTTTTAATTTTCTTCTTCTATAAGACTTAAGTTCTTCGACTTCGTTAAACTTCCGCCTTTAGACTTTTTCTTTGATAAATCTTCAGAATAGGCCTTAGAATTCCGTTCTTTTTGCACTCTTGATCTTTTGACTTCGTCTTTTCCCGTTTTCTTCGATAAAAGCCCGTGAAAACCCGTGTTTTCTTCCTTTTTCATATTTTGGTCCTAAAACACAATAAAAACACAAACCACGCATAATTCCGACTTTTACGACATAAATCACACGTTTTGGTCTTGTTATTATTGGAAATAAGTGGTAAAAGGATAAGTGTTTTCACACTTACTAGCTACTAATCTTAAGTGGGATGCAATATTATCAATTAAAAGATCTATTTTCAAAGAAAACATAGTTTTGACCAAAGAGAAACTTTAGTACAACTAGACCTTATAATTTGAGGAGACAATGGATCGATCCAAGTTTCAAAGTACAATATACTTCAAAGATCTTGAGTGACCATCGCTCTGATACCAATTGTAGAAACTAGAAGGGGGGGGGGGGGGGGGGGTTGAATAGTTTCTCTTCGATTGGTGACCAAATTAAAATTACTTTCAATTTGGTTTGTATCAAAACTATCTTTTACTAGAGGCTAAGTTGCATAATGATTAGGTTCAATTCAAATGCACTAGCAAAGATAATAGGTAAGTATAATGATAATGAAATAAGTAAAGAGTAAGGAAGGAGACAACCTAGTGGGAAGACACCAAGATTTATAGTGGTTCGACAACGAGGCTCTATCCTCGTTTCTACTCCACTCCTCGAGTACACCTACTCGAGATTTCCAATATATCCACAAACTCCCTTCTCGACGGAGAAAACCTTACATCGTTGCTTACATTATTTTCCGACACTAAGCTAAATGTCGAGACCTAATCTTTAGCTAGGACCAATCTACACGACGTTGCCTACTTCACAATTTAACGACACAAGGCTAGATGTCGGGTTCTAATCTTAAGGTAGAACCAATCTTCACGACGTTGCCTACTTCACCATTTTACGACACAAGGCTAGATGTCGAGTTCTAATCGAAAGCTAGAACCAATCTTCACGACTCTTCACTTTGAAGCTAAGTGAGAACTTCACACAACACAACTACTAATCACTTTTAAGTTTAGTGAGAACTCACAAGACACAACCACATCACTTTATAGTTTAGTGAGAACTCCTAATCAAATCTATTACAACTCAACTAGACTTATCCAAGTACACACATGTAGCTTGGATTTACACAACACAAATCCAAGCAAACACATATGCAATGGATGTACACAACAAATCCAAGTATCCACAAATGACTTGGATGAACACAACTAGTCCAAGTATTCATATATACATTGGATTGACCTAAAACAAAAAGGGTATCATGTTGAATATGACTAGCTCATAGATTCATCTTTATCACAACACTAGTGAGTGAGTGATATTCTCATTGGACAAGGTAAAGGAGGGGATCAAGAGGATAATCATATGTAAACATCCTTAACAATTTAAGTGATCATTTACTAATGATTATGCTATAGAAAATAGAAAGAGGGCTGAGAAAAACGTCCAAGAGGCTTACTGGAAAATGAGATTTGACCCACTATTTAAAGGAGACAAAGTATAACGGATCTATAACGGCTAGCTGTGCGCGGTACCTTATCTCACCCCGCGGTACCATATCGCTAAGGTACCGCGTAGGTACTTAAGGTACCGCCACTAGACTCCGCTCCGTTTTTTGTCTTTTAGTGGGGTGGGAATATCTGAGGTATTTGAAACCTTCAAAGGATATTCTAACAGCATTTGGAATATGCTATTTTCAAATTTTCATTTTCCATTTTAATAAAACATTTTCTAAAAAAGAAAGTTTATTAAAAAGTCTTTTGTCATATTAACAAAAGTGAGTTTTAAGGATAATCATTTTGATGATCACTAAGTATGATTAAGAAATGTTAGTGATATGATTATTACCTTGATGATAGTGTTAGTTAAAAAATTCATTTTGTGTTTTACACTAAATGTGTTGTATGGTTTGTTGTGATCAAAACTAAGAAAGATTAGTTAACACTAATAATGTTTTTAGGCATCACTTGCATTAACAATCTCCCCCTTTTTGATTACGACAAACGATAAACTCATTTACGTAGAAACACAAAATATGGAATTATTAACTAGTTTATCACTATAATTTCTCCCCCTTTGTCGTAGCAAAAAGGTCAACATAAGTCTTTGAAGAACATCGAACTTTGCTAGTAGCTCCCCCTTGGTGGTTGCTCCCCCTTGCTTGGGGCACCAAGTTTGTGAGCTAAGGTGACATGCTACACAAAGGTTAGTAGAAAGGAAATAAACACCAATGTATATAAGATCACTACCTACTAAGTAACTTGAGAGGGAGAAAGAGAAGAAATCTCAAATTAGAAGCAAGTATTTTGCTAAGTATGTCCAAAGAGGTAATTGACAAAATCAAACTTCAATCCAATGAAGATGATAAGCTTGTCAATGGGTTAAAGCTTAGAGTTGATGGAATCACCCATAAGCAATTGTAAAAATTAACCATGATCAACTCAAAATAGAACAAATAAAAAGCACATAAATATATTAATATATTTAATTTCCATGACTTAGGTCGATCCGCGCATAAGTTGGGTATATGATTGATTTGGGCTTCAAAAATCAAGTTTACTAGACGACGTTGACGATCTCTCTTTCTATAGTCATCGGTTGTTCCCTAGTTAACGACACTCACTCATACTCATCACACACAACAAACACAAATACAAAAACAAACAAACACCAAAACGATCCTTTAAGATTCACTGAAATTGTCAAAAACGGCTAGTATTCGGGCAAAGTAATGTCAAGTGATCACGAAGTGGATTTGGTATTTATTATTTGAAGGTGAAGTGGAATATCACGAAGGCGTCTACTCAATTCATCATCGAGCCTTTTCACCCCCTCTATCGATTGATGATTCGCTTCAGCATTTATGATTGAGACTTGATTTATCTAGTTTCCACTGTCAAGGGGTGGATGGTCGACGACATGGACAACTATCACTTAAGGAGTTACGTTGTAGTGCTCAGTGTCACACTTACCGGGAGCTGTGGATACTTCAAGAGGTGTTCTACATCTTATACCTCTCTCTTTATGTATAAGATTCTTAGAGACGTTTCTCTGCACCGTTCGTCAATCAACACAAGTGCTAAGCGTAAGTAACAAATTTGGGAGATTGTAATTCATTTTCAAGTTTGGAATATCAGGTTTACTTCACCAGTGGTCACTACAGATAGCCTAAAGAATACGAGGTCGGTAAGTTTAGCCAGAGAGTACAAGAGTAGACATGTGATCAGCAAACAATTCTCACGAGCAACTTGAGCAACAAAATGTCAACAAAGATTTCTGCTTCAGACAAGAACATCTCGCGATTTTGACCGTACACGTCAGATGATGCTTCCGAGAGTTCGTCACCATCATGGGGGAAGAACGTGTACTTTGGAGACTTAGTTCCCACTCTAAAGTACTTAGTTCAACTTCCAGGGGGAAGCATTCTACAAGCGTGAGAAGATTTGTTGCTGATTTCTTACATGTTCCCCCAAACACATAATCATGAAGACCAAAAATGTCAAGGTAGTAGTTACTTGGTGTGGTTTGCTTCTTCTTCTACAAAATTCCGCTGTGCACTTTAAATGTCAAAGATAGAAGATTGCTCAAGCTACAAGTTCTGCTCAAGACAGGGATATTGGTTTGGGGGGAAGCTGATTCAGAAGCTTCGTCAAAAAGAAGTCTATAAAGAAAGCTTTTCAAGACATGTGGTATGAATTGGGGGGAAGTTAATCTAGTTCATACATGATACAATGGTTCCTCAACAAGCAAAGACAAAGAGGATTCAAACTGGGGTATAAGTTTTTCTAGAAGACTTGAAGACAACGGTGTCACCCTCAGCATTGGAAGCAAACTTAATACTGTCATATTTTTGTTGTATTTGCATTTGTTAGGAACATTGTAAGTAATTTCGTATGTCACCACATTGGGGGAAGATTGTTAGCCTTAAAATGTATGCGACTAACGGAATTACATTAGTTTCATAGCCGGGACTTGCAGGGACTAATATTGTCATATGTAAAGTCCAAGTCCCGTGCTATATAAACCCCTCTATACTTCCATGGAGGGGTGAGGCTTTTCATTTCTTGTCTTACCTTTCTCTCTCTAGAATAAAACACACTTTTATTCTCTCTTGTTTCTCTCTCTAAAATGGCTAAACACCACTTCTATCCTCCCTGACCTCCGGATCAAACCCGTGTTCATAGTGAATCTAAAGTTAACATATAGTTTATTTAATTTACATGTAATAATTAATAAACTATACTATATATCACATGACTTAGAATATTAATCAGTAAACACTTAAGCTTATATTATTAGCTTAATAATCCAGCTTATCTATTGATGGAAACTTTCTATTTTTATAAACTTATTTAATTAAGGCAGCTAATCTATTTATGGAAACTTTCTATTTTTAGAAACTTATTTAATTAAGGCAGATAATCTATTTTTGGAAACTATCTATTTTTAGAAACTATCTATTTTTGGAAACTTTCTATTTTTGGAAACTTTCTATTTTTGGAAACCTGCTATTTTTTAGAAAGTTACTTATTATTAAACAACAAGTATAATAATAGAAGAAATACAAGTAATACTTAATCAAAATAGACATAATACATGATAAACACAGCATAACGATAAAATCAGTAAGACATGACATGAACATATAAAACAAGCTAAGACATGATATAAAACCAGTTACGTATACAGTAGTCAGAATACTTATACACGTATACTATCTATGTAGCATTAGTGAGATCGAAGTAGGACTCTCTTCCGTTCGTCTTCTTCTTTCACTGGACACAAGGTACGGATTCTCCGTCCTTTCAGTATGGACATTCTTTCCTTATTAGGATTCCCCGTATGCAGCCAACTGTTTTCCCAGTATATGTTTTATATGTTTTGATTGCTTATGTTTAATTAAATGCCTAAAGCCATATACATGCATGACCAGTTTCACCTAGTTATGGAGTACCATAACCATAACACTGGAGGCACCAGTGTTATGACTTCACCACGGCGGAGTGATAGCTCGTGGCGTCCCTTCAGCTTTTGGCCATATTATTATTATCATGTGGGGCGTATGGATGCATCCTAGGTTACATGTTTTTACAGCTTATTCAGGTGAATGTGGTGTGTGCCTTGCATCCTTCACAAGGAGCTGATCCCTCCTACCCTAAAACTTATATTAATTAGAGGCAGCCCCTCTAATTGCATGACGAGGTCACCCCTCCAAGTATTCATGCACATTGATATTTCATGACCTATATTGGCTAATGGTAAACATGTTAAACAGTTTTTATAAGATAAGCATAAGGCTTTTCAAACTATAAAACCAGTTTTACTAAGTTATACCAGGTTTTCCAGGACATAGACATTTCCGCTGCTATATGTTTATATGCTTATGTTAGTCATTCTATGCTTGTATATCCGTGCACTGAGCGTTATGCTCAGTCGTTTTCCTTTCATGTTCCCAAAACGACAGGTACTCAGGGACGCTCGTAGACTTTAAGCGTACGTGGATATGGACTGGATGCTTCCTAGCTTTCATTACTTTATGCATTTCTTCATACTTTTGATACTCATTTCTATGGACATTGTTTAGTCCTTTTCATTTATAGTACTTATGTTTGTGTGTGATGAGATTTACTTTAGGGTACCAATGTTTGTTTCCGGTATTTCCTTTTATGGTCATGTGATGCTTAATACATTATTCCTTGTATGCTTTGATGACACGCCATAATCACGCGTGACATTCCATTTACCAAAATGGGGTGTTACATAAACGGACCACATAGAATAGAGCACATGTGAACATAAGTAATTGTTAGGTCAATCTCTTGCCTAATGGTCTCTTTAATGGATGTGAATAAAAATAAGCCTAAGTGTATATATAAACCTTGAACACTAAGAGGTCACTGAGGGAACAATTACTCAGTGAGTTGCCTTTGAGCTCTCAGCCTGAGTCTCAAGAAAGACTCGAGTATTTAGTGAGGCGGAACTCAGTGAATGATGTACATGAAATGGAGAAGAAGGTGATGGGTTCAGTGAGTTGTGTAAATAGACTCATTGAACCTTAAATGATCTCCTTAAGAAATGATGAAGTCCTGAATACTGAAGAATGGGTGGTATAAGTTTGAATATGATAAGATCATAGTACAACACGCTTATTGTAACTTATCATTTTAGGATAGAAAAGGGCACTCAGTATTAGAAAGGAATTTGTCTTGGTACTTATAATATGTATAGACAAATGTATACCTTGTACCTTTGCAAAGACAGAGGAATTGCACATAGAAATTCATTCTCTTAATCATAGCGTGAGTATATAAATAGGATCAAATGTAAAGGAGAGAATTAAGTTAGTGCACTTAATGTTGGGACATTCACAAACAAATTCTCTCCTCAAAAAATGGTTAAAATCACTTAAGTTCTAAACTCATTGTTGTCTTAATCATAGAATATACTAGATTGTTAGGATTGATATTATTCGTTACCGAGGAGATCACAACACACACATTTTCTTTTCAACCACTATTGTAGTTTCGCGGGGTATAATTTTTTAAATAATAAGAGTTAGACGTTGAAAACTTTTGTATCTTTACTTATTACGTTTATCTTGTTTTATCGTTACTTTACATGTGTTAGTCTTATATTTAGTTCAAATAAATATAAGTTTAATTACAAGGGACTAACAAGTAGTAACAGAGCTGTGGGTTTATAAAACACTTTTTTTATACTGCTTAGACGTTTTTAAAATCTTGATCCACTATGGCTGAAAGTAATTACATCAACTTGTCAATAAGAAAGGATCTAGATACTATGTTAGTGCTCCTAAATTGGAAGTTGAAAAGTTTAATAAGTTGTTAGCCGTATTTAAAGTGATGGTTATATAATATACCATTGTGAAGCTCGTGGAAAATGCTATCTAATGGTGTCGAGAGTTCTAAGACAATGTTATTTATGTAACGAGAATTAGTCCCGAACACACAAATAAGGAAAGCTTTCCACCCGCCTTACTCTTAGTATAAAAGGCAAAAAGGTCCTCATTTGTGTGTGTATTTTTCCATTCTATTGTTTTTAGAGAGAGAAAGCTCTTAGTTTTTCTCTCACTAGGAAAATCACAACTCTTTGCTTTTCTTTTACTCTCATCTTAGTCTAATCTTTCTTTCTTGTTTAATCTTTTGTTCTTCATCTCTTTACTTCATCTTTATTATTGTTCATCATCATCATATCATCACAAACCTACAACATCTATAGATCTAGAAAAATCGTCCTTGTTTTCGTATGTATCTAGTATTACAAGTTGTATCATTCGCCAAGGGATTCATGGTTAGCTTGTTTTTCGTGGTTTTTATCATCAAATCTTTGAAAAACATATAGATTTTTCGGATTTAAGGTTGTTTTTTTCGCGTTTGGATTGTAAAGTGTTGTTCCCATTCAATCCATAACACAAGATTCTTAGAGAGATAAAGAGAAGAAAAGTAGAAAGAGAAAGTAGAGAGAGAAGTGGAAGGTTTACACTAAAACTATGTGTTTAATGAAATGAACCAACACCCTCTTTCACATGAGAAAGAGGGTTATATACCCCACGAACCAATGGGCTTTCCATGGGCCGTGGGTTTGTGACTTGGGCCGGGCTTGGCTTAGTCTTGGGCTTACGCCCCTAACTTAGACAATATTAGCTTAAAGTCCAAGCCTGGTTTTCCCGACTAACCTATTACAATACAAGACCTTTTAACGACTAAGATGACCTATTACATTCTTGTTCGACTATATAAAATATAGGGCTAACAATCTCCCCCAATGTATCGGTCATCTTAAATGCTTAAAAAGCATAAGATGGTTGAGTGAATACATTCTTGTAGAGGAGATCTTCTTGCTTTGGTCTTGTATCTTGGTCTTGATCTTGTTTGTAACAGCTTTGTTCCTTCATGCTTTCGTGATCTTTATCTTGAGCCTTTGTCATTTGACTTTGAGTGCTTGAGATCTTCATCTGTACTCCTTGTGACTAAGATGACCTATTACATTCTTACATTCTTATGTATCTTGATTATCGCCATCTTGTGCTCTTGTGACTTCTGAATCGACATCGGTATCACAGCTCCGCCACCTTCTTGATATGCAGCAACATGTATAGACACGGATAAAATGGCTTTGAACATTTCATCCTAACTCGGTAGCGTTTTACCTCCGGTCGGTGAAGACCGTTAAACGGTATTAAATACCGTACCTGTGATCAGGTAAATTCGATTAAGAACCTCCTTGACAGGGTTTCCCGGCGGTAGAAGCCAGTTCTCTTTACTCGACCGTCTCAAAGCAGACTGCGAACGTAAAGAGTGAATCAAAAAGGATACGGTTATCCGTTTGATTAGAGTCGTCAATTCAGAATTCCTGGAACAAGTTTGATTCTAAAAGAATCGCACCATTGTTGCTTTCCAGTTTGTCACAAGCTTGATTCATAGAGAATCTTGCGAGTTACCTACCGCAGTGCTGTTTGATGTTGACACTAGAAGGATTTCCATTCGTCACTGTGAACACTAATGAGTGTCACTCTGAATGTTCTGGCAAGATCACATGGATTTTGCGAAGAAACCTGGAATCAAGTTTGAATCAATTAAGAATCCAAACTTAGTTGCTTTCCAGTTCTCACAAGTTTGATTCGTGTAAAATCGCACAAGTTACCTACCATGAGCTTGTTTGATGCTGGCTCAAGCAGGATTTCCATCTTCATTGTGAATCGTATCACTCAGATGTTCTGGCAATATCACAAGGATAATGCGTAGGACTCGATTGTGTCCTAATGAGATGATAAATTGATCTCGTTTGGCTCTAGACTCAATACGTGCATTTTGGTAATCGGAGGCTGGAGCAGACTGCCACCTTTTCAATATTAACTGACTCGGAGTGAGAAAGTCAATAGATACGTGTTGATCTCCGTGACAATGAGACAAGTTTCTTTTGAGAGAAACTCGAATGGCTGGGAAGGGTTGTGCATTGCATCACTGGGTCCATGATGACTTGTCTTCAATAGATGTATTGACCCGGTTTCTGCCTAAGTTGCATAGAATATTCAACTCCTTCAATGCTTACCAATACGTCATCATTAGCACCTTGTTGTGATTGTTCCAGTGCTAACTTAAGTACTTGGTCCGCATTCAGCTTCATTCCACTCCATCTTTCCTAAGGATAACTATTTCTAGCTATGGAATGTCCTTGGGTAGATCCCTCCGGTTCTGGTTGGATCATAGGACTTAGTTTCTTATCCTAAACCACCTTTTGACTCCATCGTTCCGTCGTGGATAATAGGTTGTTTTGGGTAAAGATCGTAACCATAAAACCATTGAAAACCATTCAAAGTGCTTGATAAAAATCAAAACTTTTAACACTTGAAAGTTTTACATTTCCGAAAAGCTCCCCCTACACACATGCATCGATATACGAAATAGTTTGGCATGTGAAGGAAAGAGTTGCACTTGAGTCTTTAAGATCACATGTTGCGATATATTACATTTTAATCACATTTTCTCCCCTATCTCTAATATAAAAATATAATATTAGAGATACCAATTGATTAAAATATGACATTTTCTGAAAAATCGACGGGAGAGAAACATGTGTGCATGCATGAATCATGGAACATTTTCAGTCGGGACGCTCCCCCTCAACAATATATGTGTGTCTTGAGACAAAATTTGACAAAATTTTAGAAAAACGACACCACAAAATATGTTGAGGTACGGAGTTGAGATGCCTTTTCCGATATAATATATTACATTTGACAATTTCATATCATTTTCGGAATGTGTTGGATACATAAAATATGACAATTTTAGAGATGTACCCAACAACATTAAAAGGCTTGATTTTAAAACGCTCCCCCTCAAAAATTGATCAAAATAACATATGACAATTTTGAGAAATGAAAAACCACATATGAGGAAGGGAGTGTTGAACACACAATTTTGAAAGATTTAGAAAAACCTTTTGAGAAATTCTTGAAAGATTGTGTTCAACGGTTTTTAAAAAATCAGGATAGAAGACTTCTCTTCTGTTGCTTAGGGAAAGCGCACTGAAACGTACACTCCCCTTTCGGGTCCGTTTTTCATGAGCTCAAAACTTTGATTGTTTTGTGACTAGCTCATGACCGAGAAAAATAAATTTCCCGTTGTAAAGGATAAGTTATCATCCGTGATAAACTTTCCTTAAGTTGAAGTTCGAGTTCTAAGCTGACATTTACTTAGAAATCGTTTTTCATGAACCTAAAAACTTTGAATGTTTTTATGAGAAGCTCATGACCGAGAAATATGAATTTCTCGTTGAGAAGGATAAGTTATCGTCCGAGATAAACTTTCCTTAGTTGAGGTCCGAGTTCTAAGCTGTGATGCACCTAGAAGTCATATACACGAGCTTAAAACTTTTGAATAGTTTTAATGTAAGCTCGTGTCCGAGAAAAATCGAATTTCTCGTTTTGAGGATAAGTCATACTCGGGATGAACTTTCCTGTCTTGTGAGCCCGGGTTACAGTCTGTAATTTGACTATAAGCCTTGTACACGAGCATAAAACTTTTGAATAGTTTTAATATAAGCTCGTGACCGAGAAATATGAATTTCTCGTTTTGAGGGTAACTTATCGTTGAAGAGATAAAGTTCCCTTTCTTTGACGTTCGAGTTACAGCCTGAAATGTGACCGTAAGTCATCTTGAATCTTACTTGTGAAACCCTTGAGACACGTATTTCTCTGATATCTGCTTCTTCAGCAACCAAACTCTGAGAGTGTCTTTTGTTGAACGGTATGAATATGGAAAACCTTTGTGTTCTTGTTGAACCTTTATTTTAATACCTACACTTTTATCAGTAGTTTGTATGCTTGCTTGTGGGTTAGTGATATCTTTGTGAGAACCGTGTTGGGGTTCACCTTGAACCTTTTTTGTGCTAGAGGGAAATATCTTTCCTGTAGGAACCCACCTAAGACCTATTGTTTTGAAGGTTCTACCCGTTGGTATCCACCCAAGACAAGGTCGAGGAGACATAGTTTTCTCATGCACAGCGGAAGACTTAGTTGGAGAAAACCTATTTCCTATAGGGTTCCGTCTTTGAGGTGCTCTAGCTTTTTGGTTCACCTTGTTCAGGACTTTAGTGATACAATCATCATGAATGGCATTAAACACACATTTATTACATTTCGTGCAAACAAAGTGCTTAGCATCTGAGAAGGCTCTAGAGTTCCTAGGGTTGGCAGAATTGTGCACATCATAGAAGGGTCTAGAATTCCTAGATGTGTGAACAACGCTCCTAGGTTGTGGTTTGGTCCTATCTCTTGCTTGTGTTTTGTTTTTAGCATCCTCTAGATAGCGTTTATGACCCGTGTCATTTGAACTACGCCTAGGCATGTTCTTGGAGCTAGATCTAGAGTTTCTTGAAGCATTCATGTGATCGGGTTTAGCAGATACAGTCTTTCTTAAGGAGGATCTAGATTGTGGAGTGACTGGTTTTGACAAATTGCTACGCATGTCAGCTTGGGAGGCAAACCTCTGGTTCGACATTTTAGGTCGTTCAGACTTAAACGCATTCGGTTGTCTAGCAACTGAGCGTGGTCTGATTGGTTGAGAGAGAGGTTTCCCCAAGACAGACTGTTTGGCAAAGTTAGTATCCACACTATTTCCTTTTAACTTCCTTAATTCATTCTTTACTGCAGTTAGTGCAAAAACCTTTTCCTGAATCTGAGCTTTTAATTGCTCATTTTGTAGAAGTAATTGAGCGACACGTTGTTCTAACTTAATGTTCATATTATCAAATATGTCGTTATCAGCATTCGCGTCATTACTTTCTACAGTGTCGATAGGTTGCACAGATATTTCACTTAATGAAGCAGGCGGAGGACTTGGATTTTGAGAAGCCAACTTTGATTCTAACAAATTTATTTGTTTCAAAAAATGTTCTTTTTCCGCGTTGAAATCTTGAATCTTACGATCCAATTTTTGTTCAAGAACAACATTTGCTTTTTCAAGTTTTTCAAAATAAGCTTCAAATTTGTCATTTTTCTTTGAAAATTCGAGTTTGGCATCCTCAAAATCTTTTGTCGTTTGAGCTAAGAGAGTTTCGAGCTCGTGAGTCTTAGAATCGGTATTTAATGGTACCTCAGCCATTGGCTCATTGTCACATGTGGGGCTGATAGCTGTAACAACAACTTCTGTATCTTTCCCTGAGCTTGTGCTGGTATGATGAGTTTCTGATTCTGGCCCGCTGCTTTCTGTATCAACCGAAGAAGCATCCAATGCTTGATCTTTATCGACAGTGCACTCTTTCGTCTGCATCAGTCTTTGATTCAACCTTCTTTCCAATTGCCTTTGATGGCGTGTTCTTTCATCAACTGACTTCTTTATATTACTCATGTGTTGAAGAAGTGTCTCTTTGAACGCTTGAAGATCTATGAGAGTATATTTGGTAAAGTATGTGCTTGTGAACTCTCGATCGTTTTTGGATAAGCCACTTGAGTCAATGAATTGCTGGAACTGATTGTTGAGAGCTAAAAGGACCTCCATGGATATATTCTCGTGAAAATCGTCTTTGTTAAGTTCTTGTTGAAGATGGTCCACATTAAGTAGCATCGTTTTGATGAATGTCTCAACATCTTGACCAAATAGTAGAAAGAATACCCGTTTGAATCCAATTTCAAGACGAGTGCCTTTTAGGTCTTCTCTTGAAAGAACCTGAAGGTGTGACTGAAGTAACTTTACGTGTTCCATGCATCTTTCTTTTGCTTTCGACATCTTGTATTTGATTGCATGAACGGTTTTGGTGGTAGAATCCTTGTTAGAAGGTTTACTGATTGGAGTCTCAATATTTGTCTGAACCTCTAGATTCTGCATCTTCTCTTTATTCATCGCAGTCATGGACGTTGTTGGTGTTGAATCCACGAAGATGTCCATTGAACGGATGTCTCGAAGAGGATATGATGTGTATGGATTACGGATCTTAGTGGATGTGTTGTGATTAGATTGTGGTTGAAATTTTGAAAATTCCGATTTTTTCTCAGTCCGACAATAAATTCCTCAGTCCGATAAAACGGTAAATCGAAAATTTTGGAATCGCCAAATTTTGAATTCTAGTTAGAAATAGCCAAAAACTAGTAAGGAAAAAATTTGAAAAGTGAAAATTTTTGACAAAAATAAAACCTAAAATTGGCCTAAGAATTTGAATTTTGGTCCGAAAATTCGAATTTTTGGTCGAAAAATTTTTCGCATCGCCAAAATTTGAAATTGAAGTTTAAATGGCCTAAAAATGGTCTAGGAAAAAATAAATTTTTCTATGGTTTTCCCGCCAAAAAACTCTTTTTTTTTTTTTTTTTTTTTTTTTTTTTTTTTGGATCTTCGTGTAAACTATGTTCCGAGGCTAGTCTAGATAGTGGCTAATTCGAAAAATTACTCAAACAAAATTTAGCATCGCAATACAACCCATCGCAATATTCTGTCGCAATGCTATCGCAATGTTCTGTCGCAATGCCCTATCGCAATATCTATCGCAATATGGCTATCGCAATATCTATCGCAATATGGCTATCGCAATATCTATCGCAATGTTGTATCGCAATATCTATCGCAATATGGCTATCGCAATGTTGATCGCAAAGTAAAACCCTAGGGTTATTGCGATCAAAACCTTTTCAGATGGAACCTGTCGCAATAAGTATCGCAATATAAAACCCTCAAACTTTGCGATGGACACGATCGCAATATGGAGACAAAAAGTACCACTTTTTTCGGAAAGTACACCACAAATTCGAGATTTTGAGCCTAAAAATGATCCAAACACCGAAAATTTTTGTGTTTTTAACCAAAGTAACAATACCAAATCACTACCAAAAGTATGTAGATGATTTGAATCAAGAATAAACCATAAAAACACAAAAATATTTTTGGCACGTGATGATATGGATCAAAGTAGCACGAAAAATCAAGAACACAACACACAAATCTTCAATCACCTATCCACTATAGGCTCTTGATACCAAATGTTGTTCCCATTCAATCCATAACACAAGATTCTTAGAGAGATAAAGAGAAGAAAAGTAGAAAGAGAAAGTAGAGAGAGAAGTGGAAGGTTTACACTAAAACTATGTGTTTAATGAAATGAACCAACACCCTCTTTCACATGAGAAAGAGGGTTATATACCCCACTAACCAATGGGCTTTCCATGGGTCGTGGGTTTGTGACTTGGGCCGGGCTTGGCTTAGTCTTGGGCTTACGCCCCTAACTTAGACAATATTAGCTTAAAGTCCAAGCCCGGTTTACAAGACCTTTTAACGACTAAGATGACCTATTACATTCTTGTTCGACTATATAAAATATAGGGCTAACATAAAGTTTTTCGGCTCTAAAAATCAAAAGTTTATATTTTTATGTTTTTTAGAAGGTTTAATCCGTGAAAGTACAAGTCTTTTCATTGGATCCGATCAAAAACTTAGTTTTTTGTAGTTCGAATTTTGTGAAAAATTCTGGTTCTTTAAAACCCTAGAACCTGAATTGTGCCTGAAGAACCGGAGATTTGGACAACAACCGAGATTGTGCAACATTTCTTTTGGAACCAGAGATTTGGACAACAACCAGGATTGTGCAACATTTCATGTGAAACGGAGAAGTGGCTTGCATCGGATTTGTGGTTTGAACCGGGATTGTGTCAAACTAGGATTGTGTCAAACCGGGATTGTGTCAAACCAGGATTGTGTCAAACTGGGATTTTGTCAAACCGGGATTGTGTCAAACCAGGATTGTGTTAGACCGGGATTGTGGCAATTTCTTTGAACCAGAATTGTGTTTCTTTTTGGCAACCGGAATTGTGACTAACTGCTTCGAACCGGAGAAGTGCACCATTCTACATCAAACCAGAGTTGTGCCTTATTTAAGAACCGGAGTTGTGACAACTTCTTCGAACCAGAGTCGTGTTACATTTTTCATAACCACTGTCAAGCCTTCCTTTGCCACTGCCACTGCTTTACTTGCCACTACCAAGGTTTCACTTTGCCAGTGCCAAGCTACTCAAGTCACTGCTAGAATTATTTTGGTGGAATCCTAGTATCTTCTGTTTTTAGCCGTTCTCACCCTCACAACTAGCTCCAGAACATAGTTTACAAAAAAAAATTTGGTCAAGTTGATTCAAATTTTTTCCATCCTTATTTTTGGCTATTTCTAGTTCGATTTCAAAATTTGGCAATTCGAAATTTTTCCGGCTTACGTTATATCGGACTGAGGTATTTTATATTGGACTGAAAAGTTTTGGCGAAGTTTGATTATCTGAGAATCCGAATCGTGCTTTCTATGAATTGTGATCCTATTTTACACACGACTTCTACAATGACGTCTCAACAAGAGATTTATGTTGCGGGTACTAAGAATCGTCCTCCTATGCTTAACAAGGAGAATTATACTACATGGGCTAGTCGTATCAAACGTTATGCAAAATTTAAACCCTTAGGAAAGATGATCGTAAAATCAATCGAACATGGTCCGTATGTGAGACGAACAATTACTGTGCCTGGTGATCCTACGAGCCCCAACCCAGTGGCCGACACTTGTCACGAACAAACGGAAAGAGTTAACTAATAATGAATCCAAAAAAATCGACAATGATGATCAAGCAATTCAAATCATTCTCATGGGACTTCCAAAAGATATTTATATAGAAGTCGATAGTTGTGACACCGCTCACGAGATGTGGCTCAAAATTCAGAAAATGATGAAGGGAAGTGAAATTGGTTTACAAGAAAAAGAGACTAAGTTGCTTTGTGAATGGGAGAAGTTCACTTCCACTGAAGGGGAACAAATTGAACCTTACTATCACCGTTTTTCAACTCTTACGAATCATCTTCGAAGAAATCAACACGAACCTGCAATAATTGCTGCCAACATCAAATTTCTTGATAATCTTCCATCTGCATGGTCACAATATGTCACACTCGTTAATTAAACGAAGGATCTTCACGTCGTGGACTACACTCAAGTGTATGATTACTTGAAGATGAATCAAGATAAGGCTAATGAAGTTAGGGATAACGACGTGCAAAAACACAAGATCCATTGGATTTTATAGCAAAATCTCTGTCATCTATGTCATATCCTATGGTACCCTACCATCAACCCTCCTCGAGTAACTTCATGCCACAAAAACAACAAAAACTAACCAATTATGGATATAAACTCCATGCTGTTGTGAACTACTTGCAACAATCTATGGATTGCTTTGATGACATCACCAATCCTACTCATGCGATTAGTACTAGTCTAGCATTTCTAGCAAAGGCATTCAAATTCACCATTAACCCAACCAACAACAATCAGAGAATCTCCTCAAACACGAGAAATAGACAGATTGCTCAACCAATGATGAATGTGAATCAAGATCGTCAATTGGTAGTTTGAGGGAACACAGGGAATCAGTTTAAGCAATATGATGTTCAGAATATGGGAAATCAGTATGGTCAAAATGCAGGGCAAATCGTTAGGAATGCAGGTAATCAGTTTGGACAAAATCGTGGTCAGAATTAGGGAGGTCAGAATATGGGTAATCAGAATGGGTTAATTAATGTGCCAGCGGTTGGCAATCAGATGGGAAATATAATGGTTGCAAGGGCTAACAATACTGGTATGTGTAATGTAAACACAATCTTCATGTTCAATGCTACAACTGTAGGGGATTTGGTCATTATGCTCGAGATTGCACAACCAAAAAGAAGAGGGATGCTGCTTACCTTCAGACTCGGCTTCTCATAACACAAAAGGAAGAGGCATGAATTCCACTTTAAGCTGAAGAATTTGATCTTATGGCTTCTACAGCAGAATATGACGAGGAAGGAGAGGTGAATGCCAAATACATCTTGATGGCAAACTTGCAACAAGCATCCACATTGGGAATTCATGATGACAGAGCTCCCGTCTATGATTCAGACGGTCCCTCTAAGGTACACCTACGTTTCGATGATAATGATATATATATATATATATATATATATATATATATATATATATATATATATAGTATATCTAATCAGGAGGAAGAGTATACTGAGATACTTGAGCCATACACTAAGACACACGAGGATCAAACGAATAATAGTAATTTTATTCCGAGTGTGCCCAGTGTGGACCTTAGTATAGTTCAAGTCGCCCAACCTACAAGCCTTCCTAATGAGACGCATGCGTATTATAAGTCATTATTTGATAAGCTTGCCAAGGATGTTGATCATGCTAATGTGGTTAATAATAAGTTTAGAGAAACTAATGTCAAATTGACTATTGAGCTTGCGGGATATAGGGAAAGGGAGAAAAGTTTAGAAATACATTATGCTAAAATCAAGGAACTTGAACAAGCTCAAGTAACATTGGTTTACCAACAAAAATGTACTACAAAGAAATTAAATGCTTTACATTTTAGTAGTGCTAAAAAGATAAGCGATTTCAATGATGAAATCACCTCTCTTAATAAACAACTTTCAAATGAAAAATCTATTATTTCTGATCTATAAGAAGAAAGGAAAAAGATAAAATATGATTTCAGAATTCGAGAAGATGGGCTTCTTGAGGATATTTGTAATGCTGAGGATAAGATTAGGGAATTATGCAACCTTTTGATAAAACCAGATTATGCAGACTATAAACATGCTTGCTGATGAGACTATTACATAGTCTCATAGTCCAAATCGAGCTTAAAATGTATACAAAAGTCATCAAATACCGTAAAATATGCTTGTGTTTGTTCAGTGTGTATTTTAGGCATGTATATCGTGAATTCAACAAAATAGATCACAAGAATCAAGCAAAAACGAACACGGGAAACGAAGCACAAAGAACCAGACCCGAACAATGAATTTCCAAAGAAGTCCTTGAAGAATTGAATAATTACAAGTTTGGTCCCTCAACTTTGGAAGACTTGTCATTTTATACCCTTGTAAACTCCAAAATTACATTTGGGTCCTTAAAATCTCAAGAGTTTACAAGTTAAGCCTTTGAAGAATACTATTGTTTCAAGAATAGTCCCTAAAACATGTTTATAAAACTTTGAGGGACTAGATTGCCATTTAGCCAAAGTTGTTATCAAAGGGGAATTAATATTGAATCTGCCAAACCTTATGTGACACAAACTTGGAAACCAGGGGACTGAATGTGTTAATTCCCAAACCCATACCCACTTTTGATCCGACCCAAACATAAGCCCACTACCCAGCCCAAACTATTTCCTACACGACCCAATAAGCCAGCCACGTTAGCCACTAATACACGTTTATTATTATTTAACAAATTTTTAACCTATTAAATAATCATTAATTAAGGCGCATATCATTCATTGTTACCCACTTATGGATCAAACAAGTGTTCATAATCCCTCAAACCATAATTATCAAAAACCCTCATTACCCAAACTTAACTATCCTATCTTTCTAGAACGTTGATTCCACATATACCCGTTACATCCCTACTCCCAAAACATGTACCCCGTGACCCATGGACCCCATAAAATGGTCCCCTGACCCCCCTGCTTAACCAAGAATGGTAAAATGAGCATCTTTATAGAAAATCGACCACCTACAGCTTATACTTCCTCCCAAAGGCATAATGGACGACTGTGATCTATCAAGGACAACTGGCTAAAGCTACAACACCACATAGGAACATTTGACCATCAAGATTCAAACAAAGCTTGAGGGCATTTTCGGATTTACATAGTTAGGGTTTAGTATAGATGCAATGTACCTAGAATGTTCTATTAGTCCCTATAAAAGCCAAGTCGCATGTGACTTATGGCTTTGTTCCAGTTTTTAACTTTTGAAAACATTTTATGAATTAATAGTTAGAGTGTTTTTTAAAATCCTTGCAATGTTAAGAACTGAGTTCCATCATTTACTTTTTTTGTTTGATAACTTAGATTGATATTTCTGCAAATGTGTTCCATTTTCCTATCATAAACTTTGAGTAAAAAATTTCCCAATTTTTTTGAGATCCTTAAGGTTATAGGACAGTTGCACAAGTGGTTTAACAACTCACTTGTGAAGCTCTAATATAAGTTTAAGTTATTGTTCGGTTACTATCTTCCCTTTTATTTTCTGCAAAAAGCTTTTAGTTCACAAATTTTTGGTTTTTTTAGAATCTCTAACATATGTCTTGATCATTGTCATAAGCCTGACAAGCTGGTGGTAGTGAGAGGCATAAGTGGGAGTGACATCTTAAGTCCAAAAGATTTGTGTTAGCGTTACAAGTTTTTATTAAATAATCATGGTTTTAAAAGTTCTTTTATTTTTCTGTGCTTATAAGCTGTAATCTATAAGCTGGCTTAAACAAAAAGCCATGTTTATTGTCTTGTAGGGTTGTTATCAGTTTACCGTTTGTTCTTTGTTGGGTTTAATTTCCAGGTTCCAAGGCATTATGCATAGACTGTTGTAGTGTATGCACATGGATAGTTATTCTCCCTTCATTCTCATCTCATTTGCAAACAGCCTTCTTACCACATCCATTTCAGAAACTTGGTGGACTTGCTTGGTGTGTTCTTGGGCTTGAACAAAGCCCAAGAGTGGTAACCCATTATCCTCTTAGTTTATTCTGTCATTTTGGGTGTTTTATGAGAAAATGTTTTGTTGTATGATTTGTGGTTGAATTCATAGTTCATTTATGATTTACTGTTGATTGAAGTGTGTTAGAAATAGTTTAGATAGGTTTTGAGTTTATTTAGTTAAGCTTCTTTAAGAATTTTCATAAAAGTAATTTTAAAGGGGTGTTCGGGACTGTATCTTGTAGGGCTGTAGGTGGCACTTTAAGCCTTGGGTTTAGTCATTGTCTGCTAATCAGGGTAGGGGTAGTTGATTCTTGCTATTAGTTTTATAGGTGTAGTTATAAAAATCAAAGTTTGCATGTTTACCATTTTTCTGCATAAAAACAGTAGTAGTCATTTTGATCTTTGATTTTGGTGTTTTGTTATGTGATGTTTTGTTCACAGTTAGCCTTAGGCATAATATAGGTCTGTGTGAACTCACTTTATGGATTGGTTAACTTTAATTCTAGATTTGGTAGTTGATATTGAGTATTTGTACACTTTATTTTAGGAAAAATAAAGCTACAAAAGTGGTAAGTATTAAATGTTGATTTAGGAAAATCAAACACTTATGACCCAAAAAGTGTATGCGGGACCGTTCTCAAGGAGGCTAGTGTGTTATGTGTGTTAAGATTTGAGAAATTTTTGTGATTAATATTATTGAACAAAGGGGAAAAGAAAATGAAGACGAATACGTGAAAATTACACTAAGACGTAAAAGACGTAAAATCGTAAAAAGGGCTAAAATAGAAATTTACTCTAAAAAATTCCAAAAAAAATTACTAAAAATCCACAAAAATATCTAAGGGTTTACAAAAAATCGAAACTTTACCAAACCTTTTATTTAAATGCTAATTAAAGCCCTAAAAATCAATATAATTAATAAAAAGTCCAAATTAAGGTTTTTTAGTTTGTAAACCTCAAACTAACTTAATTAAACTAAAAACTATTTTTCTAAGTTTTAAAACCTGTTTAAACTATTTTTAAATGATTAAAAACTATTAAAATCTTAAAATAATCCTAGAAATTAATTAAAAGGTGCTAAAAATATTCTATAAATTTTAAAAATCCTAACTTAATGTATTTGACCTAGGAAAAATATAAAAGGTGAAATATATTAATGAAATCTAAAAATCAATAATTTAATAATAAAATAATAATAAAAAATTCAAAAGTTGTAAAAATTTTTGAAAACTTGCAAACCAACTTATTTTAACCTAATTAACACAGAAATGAACTTGAAATTACAAAATACCCCTAATGGGCCTCCAAATGGGCCAAAAACTCAAACATACCCCTTAATGGGCTCAAGTAGGCCCAATAAGAAAAATGTTCACAGAATTAGCCCAAAACTTCTAGTTAAGCTTAAAATCAAATTTTAAACACAAATTTACAAAGGCCCAAAAGCTAAAAATGAGCTTATCACGACTTATTTCAAACAACTTATTCTTAATGGGCTTTTTGACCCATTAAGCTATAAGCCAATGCCATAAGCTGTAAATTCACACACGTCCTTATTTTGACCTCAATAAGCCTTTTGTAAAAAGAAACCTTGAAAAAGTCCAAGAAATAAGCCTGAAATAAGTAAAAGCTCTCTACACAAAACGACAAAATAGTCGTTTTCGAGTTCTAGACCACTTCAAGGGCTGATTCAAGTTGCAATAAGTTACAAATGACTTAACTAAGATTAATAATAAAAAAAATTCAAAAAGAAGCACTAAATAAGCTGGAATAAGCAATAAGCTAATTTGAAAAAGTCAACTAAGTTCGTTTTCTAGTCAAAGTTAAAAGTCAAAGGCTACAAAGCTCCAGTATTAATCAATGGGTCAAATGAAGAAGATTGATTACAAAAACAAAGTTGTTGCAAGTCAAAATAAGATAGAATATATTATTAATAAGCTGATTAGAAAATTGCACTGTCAGTGGTAACTTTTGGTGTCTTTCAGTGGGAATGGTTTCCACTGATTGACTTACTTGACTTTTTGTCTATAGTGAGTTATTGTTGGAATTGTTAGACAAACAAGGCACCCTTGTAACCAGTGGGTTACAAGGAGTCACAATCAACAAAGAAATCACAAAAATAACAGGCCAATTTGTACAGTTAATTCAGTCTTTGCCCAGATATCACATAGACTTGTTCAATAAGCAGTTTTGAAGTAATAAGCAGTTTAAGCAAGATTAAGCTAACCACAAACCACCAAAAGCATTCACAAGCTTAAACAAAATTAAGTGACCACAAAATAACTCAATTCATGCACAGGTTACAAGATTTAAGCTAGATTCAAACCCTAAATCACTTGCTGATACAAACAGACAAACACAAAGTCTTTTTGCTGAACTACTTGACCACAAATCCAAATCCAAAGCTTCAAATCTCTTAAACAGGTTGCATATACTTAGGTTTAACACTTGTTAGCCCTAGTCTAACCCTAGATCTAGGTGTCCACAAAACCATAGGCAAAAACAACAAGTTTTCAAGATTTTTAGGCTATTTGTTTGATTTAGGTGTTCTAAAGCTCAAAGCATGCAGATAACCACTCAACTCTCTTGTCTAAACAAGAACAAACACAATACAGTAACAAACACTTACTAATTTCTACCCAATACGCATGCATACAGTAATCCCAAACACCCCTTTAACTTTTATAAATCCAAATTTATGAAGTCAAAATCGTTTTCAGGTTAGCAAATGCATACACAAGCATCAAAACGACATTCTTATCAAGCAAGAACAAGATCCAAGCCACAAGAACAACACATAAAACAGCAGGTCATCAAAACACTTCAGACCACTTCCTTAACAGATTTTTGGGCAAAAGAGTTCAAACCTCATGAATGTACATCCACACTCACAAATTTTTGAGCCGATGTGTCTATCCCAACAAGACACAAGGTTCTAGTAACACATGCTAAGATTCAACAAGGTTAAAGGCACAATTTATATAAAACAGAAAAATTGGAAAAATAAAGCTGATTGATGCAAACATTGTACCCACTCCTTGATTATCCCCAAACCACAAGCTCACAACACCTTGATAATCTTCTTATCAAGGTGTATAGACCACTTGTAATCCAAAAATTACAAGGGTTTGTACCAAAGAACTTTGCAAAATATTAGATTTTGGAAAACTTGCAATTTCTTGCACAATCTTTAAAAACACGTTTTGAAACTTCAAATTAACAAACATTTAACACTAACAACAATATAATAAGAATGGCACTTGGATTTCATCAACAAATTCAAACACTATTGCATTAAATGAATATAGGATTTACAGAAAAGTGAGCAAAGGAAAAACCAAGAGCAAGCGTTAAGGTAATGAGCCTAATGCCTTATATAGGCTACAAGAATACTAGAAATGCTGAAAAGAAACATGAAACCTAACTATGAAGTTCCAAGAATGCCCTTGCAGAGTTTTGAACTTTGCTAACATGTGAAGTCACTTTGGCTTTTTGTTGATGTAAAGTTGGTTGAATTTGATCAAAGGGTCCAAAATAAGCTTAGAATGTAAGCTGCATTGTGGTTTGTTGAATTCACTGGCACTTTTGGCTTCTTCCTCAAAAACGTGTACAGGGCACTATACATGTGACTTGTGTGGTGATGTGGCATAATGTTTAAGGTTTGGGTTATTGTTGGGTCAATTCAGTGCCTAATTGTCCCATATGTTGGATTTGAATGAAAAGTATCCTAAGTATAATTTATACTTAAGTCCCTGAGTGAATAGTCACTCAGGGAGTTCAGGAGCCTCAGGGAGCGCTACTCACTCAGAAGACTCAGGAGCCTCAGGGGGAGCGTTACTCCCTCATGATCCCTAAGAGTCCCAGGGGAGCATTACCGACTCAGGAGTCTCGAGAGCCTCAGGGAACCTCGAGAGGCTCAGGGAGCCTCGAGAGCCTCAGGAGTCTCGAGAGCCTCAGGAAGCTCTACCACTCAGAAGACGTAAGAGCCTTACGGGGAGCGTTACCCACTCAGAAGACTCAGGCTCCCGGTATAAATATTACCCTTGAACATTATGAAGTCACGGAGTGAACAGTCACTCAGTGAGTTGTCTTCAAGATTCTCAGCCTGAGTTTACAAGAAAGACTCGAGTATTCAGTGAGGCGAAACTCAATGAATGATGTACCTGAGACGAATAAGGAGACAATGGAGTCAGTGAGTGATGACAATAACTCACTGACTCCCTCAAGACCATCTAAAGATAAACATTGACAAGTATAAAGTACAAGAGACAAAGAGACAAAAGGGTGGGGACAAAGTACAAGTTTGCACATGCTGTGTCATATAGTCACATGCATGCTGACACATGTACTTGTGTATTGTAGTGAAAGATGCTTTCACACCTACCACTATATATACTAGTCATTGTAGAATTAGATGGTTAGGGATTTTATTCATTGTAAACACAAATTGTAAAATGTAAAGATTATAGTGATAGGGTTCTTCCTCCCATTGATCAAAGCAAAGCTGAGATCAATGGGAGAATTGTTTGTCTATTCAATCCCTATTGTACTTCCGCATACAATAGGGTATAATTCTTTAATAAAGCTAAGAATTAAACGTTGAAAAACAAAACTTATGTTATTAGTAGTCTTGTGGGTTTTGAGTTTAATAATTCATGTTTTACTCAGTTATCGGACCTAACAAGTGGTATCAGAGCGGGTGGGTTAACTCCATAACCTAGATCCGTTCGAATTAACTGCTAATAACATTTGCTCATCGTTCAAATTTATGGTTGTTATTCAAAACTGCTACTGCTTATGAAGCGTATGCAATTTTGAGGGGGAGAGAAACCATAAATGTTGAATAAACCTGCCCTGGATATCTTATCTCAAACCAAAACCCAAATCCCCACCAATTAAAAAAAAAACTCTCTTTACTTACTAGATCTATATTTCATTCGGATATTCATAACCAAAAAACTCACAATCGAAACTCAAGATTCACTACATATGATCCATCTCCTATAAGAAAAAAAACCACGACTCAAATACATACCCAGTCTTCACATCGGAAATCAAAACCCAGATTCACTCGATAATAACAAAAAATCACATCTTTCGATTCAACTAAAACCCGAAATCTATACCGCTATCATCACACAATGCACAGATTCACAAGAAAACAATTTTTTTGTCTTAAAAAAATCATATCGACATGAAACTTGCGTGTTGTTCAGTTTTAAAGAAAATCTGAATAGTGGATAGGTGAATGTTTTGGGAGGTGATGCTGATTAGTAAATAATCAGTCCTGTTGAATGTTGAAGAAAGGTGTGGTAGCTTTGGTGAACTGAATTAAAGCTTTTCTTTCTGATGTCTGAAATTGAGGAAGAAGGGGTTGGTGATGTTTCGGTTTATTACGAATCGTAAGTGGGTTGTGTTTGAGAGAGGAACATTGGTAAAGCTGATAAAAGTTGATAGAGGCCGAGTAGATATGGGTTGTTCAGTTTTAAGAGACACGTGAGAACCTGGTGGTTCATCGAAACTAAAAAACATACAGGTCAACAAGAACCTGAAGACCAACAGGTTCCCTTAAACCTCAGTCTCCCCGAACCGTTCAAATCCCTTAAACCGTGACTCTGAAATACGAGTCATATAAGACTCTGAATGCTAATCCCTGATATACAATCTCATGAACCTGAGTAAATGAGTTTGTTCCGTGAAATGGTATAGGGATTTGTCACTGGAACTGATGAATAAATTAGTGGTAATGTGGGTTGTTCAGCTTCAAGAGAGATTGAGAAAAGTGGGTAGGTCACGAGGGTGTTTCGTTTGTTCAGTTTAGATGTGGAAGCTGATAAAAATCAGTGTGTGAATATCGAGCCCCTGAAGCCCAATTACTACTGAAGCTCAACAAGGAGTACACTTGCCGAAGCCCACCTCAAACCATGAACCTGAACCTTCAGTGTATACAGGTTTATGATGAAAGAATCACGGACTGTGTTATTCATTGTTTCAGGCTTTTAGCCTGATACTTGTTTAAAAAGGAGCTGAAGCAGTGTCGAGAGGGGACTGGTTAATATCAATGGGTATTATGAGTGTATGTGGGTCTCGCTCAGTGTTGACAAAAGAACTCATACTACCGACACACAAAACCTACCCGCTGGTCCTTGATTTCATGAAACCTGTAAACTCGCTGAAAGTCATAAACATAAGCACTGAAGATTTGATGTGTTTAAGGTTTGTGTTCAGCACTTAGAGATGCTGATAAAATGTAGTGTGTTCAGAATCTAAGAGTTGTTGACGGTTTATAAGTTTCAAGAGGAGACTTAGTAAGTGGGCTGGTTGTTCAATCTGTATCCGTGTGGTTAAGGTTCAGAGTCTATAGGGTATTCTGTGGTTCTCTAAACTGGAAAAACACACGGGTCAACAAGTCCCTGAAACCAGCTCAAGTCTATGAACCGAGGGCCATGAAAAACAAGTAGCTTGGTCAGTGGTTATTTGATCAGCCTAGCAACTAATAAAGAGGTTGCCTGAAGCACGTAGTTGATTGAACCTGTCTCATGTTCACGATTCCCTGAACCGGACAAGTACAATATCAACAAGAACATGAAGGTCAGGACCTGATGCTCACGACTTGATGATCATTAATTGAAGCTGATGTCATCAGTTCTCCTTAAACCTCAGTCCTAACTCCCTCCAGAAAACTGACTCTAAAACCGAGTCCTTGAACTAGAAGGTGTTCATAAAACCATCAGGTCCTGAAGTCGTGGACTTTCTGAAGTAGTGATATCACTGAACCCAAAAAGTCAAAAGTTGCCACTTCGTTGCAAATTTTAAGGGGGAGAGATACAGTGAGTGTTGGGTTGATAGGCTGATGAGCTGCGTGAACCTGAATGGCTGTTTGATGGTTCAGCCTAGCAAGCCAAGTCACTCAACAAGTGTGGTAACATCAGGTCCGATGAGCCCGAGGCTGATGTTTTACGTCAATGATCAACGAGCCTGAAGCTGATAATAAATTAGGGTCGCTGAAGCCTGATACATCAAGCCTACGAGTCTGAGCATGATAGTATGTAAGAAGAAACATGCACGCACATGTGTGTGACACTTATACATATCATGGAGCATCACATAACTCAGGGAGCAGGGTGCACGTGCACATGTACATCAGTATGTACTTGGTAAAGGATTGCTCAGCCTTCAGTAACAAACAACAAAGAGTCACGACAAAGCAAATCAGTGGACATAGAAGATTTGTACTCATGAAGTTATTTAGAGATCTCTTTGTTGTAATTTAGTACGTAAGAAGAAGCCATTTTGCTCACTTACTGCTAATTAACTTAGGCTACTTTTCTATCCAAATAGGGGGAGATTGTTGGGTCAAATCAGTGCCTAATTGTCCCATATGTTGGATTTGAATGAAAAGTATCCTAAGTATAATTTATACTTAAGTCCCTGAGTGAATAGTCACTCAGGGAGTTCAGGAGCCTCAGGGAGCGCTACTCACTCAGAAGACTCAGGAGCCTCAGGGGGAGCGTTACTCCCTCAGGATCCCTAAGAGTCTCAGGGGAGCGTTACCGACTCAGGAGTCTCGAGATCCTCAGGGAACCTCGAGAGGCTCAGGGAGCCTCGAGAGCCTCAGGAAGCTCTACCACTCAGAAGACGTAAGAGCCTCAGGGGGAGCGTTACCCACTCAGAAGACTCAGGCTCCCGGTATAAATATTACCCTTGAACATTATGAAGTCACTGAGTGAACAGTCACTCAGTGAGTTGTCTTCAAGATTCTCAGCCTGAGTCTACAAGAAAGACTCGAGTATTCAGTGAGGCGGAACTTAATGAATGATGTACCTGAGACGAAGAAGGAGACAATGGAGTCAGTGAGTGATGACAATAACTCACTGACTCCCTCAAGACCATCTAAAGATAAACATTGACAAGTATAAAGTACAAGAGACAAAGAGACAAAAGGGTGAGGACAAAGTACAAGTTAGCACATGGTGTGTCATATAGTCACATGCATGCTGACACATGTACTTTTGTATTGTAGTGAAAGATGCTTTCACACCTACCACTATATATACTAGTCATTGTAGAATTAGATGGTTAGGGATTTTATTCACTGTAAACACAAATTGTAAAATGTAAAGATTATAGTGTGACAATCTAACATTTTCAGGTAGTGAAATATTTTCTCGTATAATATTTTGAAACTTATTTTTGTGTTGGTTGACGAACTCACAATTTACGGATTTAAATTTGGGCTTACGTGCATAATTTAGCGTCTTTTACGACTAAACCGAAAACCTTAGGATTACGTATTTACGTTTTTGAACTCCGTTTTTGACGAGACAATTTTTATTGGATTCGTTTTGTGACGTTGATTCATAATTTATAAAAACATTTTCGTAAAACGACCCGAGGGCACGCAAATCGAGAAAACTAGAATCGAGGAATACCCGTAAACTAGTGAGATGGGACAAAATACATTGTCCCACCCCACTAGCTATGTTGGACGGCACACACATGACACCACACCTTAGATGTGGCATCATGTTAGCTCAATGTTTACAAGTGTAAGCATAGCTTACTCTTTAAGCTATACTTCCAATTCCACTAACTCAAAACTAGCAACTAACTTCATTCCACCATTTCCTTACATGCAAACTCTCTCAAATCCTCTCAAAACCACCACCCCTAGCCGTCCACTTTGAAGCAACAAACAACCCTTTTGATCTTTTCTAGCCTTGAAATACATGTTTACTAGCTCTATCATGGAGTTATCTTGAAGCCTTGATCATTTGGTGGCCATATTAACAACATTGGAGGTGATTTGCTTGTGTCCTAGGGCTGATTTCCCAACTTATGTTCTTGGTGTTTGATGGTCTTGGAGTTACTTGTTGTATTCATCAAGTTCTTGTCTTCCAAAAACAAGAAATACACTTGGTTGGTAAAGAAGATCATCCTATCCATTTTTCTCTTGTTATTTTGTATAGAACAAATGTATTTACTTTCATTTTGTATATGTATATGATGTATATTTGATGATAAAAATGTTGTGTGGGGATCAAGTGTTGATAGATATGCTTAAAAAGGTTAATAACTATAAGAAATGAGGCTAAAATCTTGATTATTTAGTTGGCTGTATAAAATCAGTATATAACTAAAACATGAACTGATAAAATTGCATGGTATGATCCATTTACAGTAAGTACAAGATGTTATACACATGTAAGAGTTGGCCATGCAATGGAATCAATATAATGAGTGAGATATGATCAAAACAAGTTAGGTATTCTAATCTGAATAAGCAGTTTTGTAGGGACTGTTAAGGCAAGATGAACTTAACATGAGCAGTAGCTATAACTAAGTTAAATGTAGCACATAATATGAAGAACATGTCACCCAAAAATGAGCTTCTAATTCATTATAGAACTCTAGATATGGTAAAAATGGTGAACATGAAGATAAAAATCAGATTTTAAGAATTAATGTTTATTATTATTATATAAGCACTCACATTTTATTGTATAAAATGTAAAATAAAAACTCACTAACTTATAAAACTTATTTATATAAATATATAAGAGGTTAATAAAATGGATAAATTATATAAATGGTAGTGGAATAATATTTATAAGTAATAAAAACTATAAACTTGATTTTTACGACTTTTTCGGCTATTACCGTAAAATTAACGTTTTTCGCCAAATAAAACTTAGACGATCAAACCCGTCTAATGTAAAGTTTATAAAATTCATATACTGATATATAAGTAACCAATACAAGTAAAAACCGATAAAACCCGAACTATAAGAAATACGGACATTAACGAGCTAACTAAGCATATTGGACTAATAATTGGACTAAATAAGATAAATACTTGTAAAAAGAACTTATTGGGTCTAACCCATTTGGGCCCAACATGGAAAGTATATATACTGATAATATAGGTATAAAATGGATTAAAACAAGTTAAAGAACTTATACTAAGCTTAATGGACTTGAAATAGGTAAATAGGTAAAACTAGCAAACTAGTAAAACGTTACCAAAACGTAAACACTAAAATGAGTAAACAAGGATGTATAAACCCACTTGATCATCATCATATGTACAAAATAATCATATGTATATTGTTATTTTGATAAAAGTCATTGGACAAGAGTCTAAGACCGATTATTATTTATATAGGTTTCCGTGACCGAAGCACGCCCGTAGCCGATAATCCGCCTTTCATTAACAATGTGAGTTCATAGCCTCGCACTCTTTTAAATGTTTTATAAAATGATTTGTAAACCCGCGAGGGAGATAACATGCTAGATTTTGATAAAAATAGAACACAAGTAGTCCTGATGGTATGCTTAATGATATGGACCCAAATGATGCTATGACCCTATAAACGAGACTAAAAGGATTATTAGTAGTTAGGTTATGTCACTTAAAGTCCCATTAGCATGAATTGTGAACTACCGGGATTTGGTAGACGCTTATGCATTTGATAGTACTATTTGGGGACGATCACCCCAGTTCGCGCCTTGACGGTTGATCCCCGTCGTACCACATTGATTGGTAAGCGAATTTATGTATGAGAAGATTCCATAGCGTGATTTTGTGACGACACGCTAACTTAGATGGGCAAATTGTTTGTCGGGTTCGCGGCCCGCTATTTTCATAGTAAGGTAACAATGTCATGCGGCTAATAATAATCCTACAACCTATAAAACCTAAATACAAAACGATAACGACGCTATTAACGATGAATATATTACCTATCATGGTAATATAGAGACTACGGTCTCATGGACGGTTTAAGATGTATGCTTTATTTATATATTGCCTGACTAGCAATATGAGGACTTACTTCCGATATTATACTTGTGTTCTGATTTTAAATGATTATTTTATATAACGGTTTTTATTAAACTCTATGAATTTACTCGGCATTCGCTGATATGATTTTTGCATGTTTTTATCTCAGGTGTTTGAAGGTAATCCGGATGGAGATCGACTCTGATGGCCCACATAATATTAAAAATGTTCATTCGATCTATGTTTTGTAAACTTAATGACCTGTATAATTTGGGACCTGTTGTACCCTTTAAAACTTTTAAATCGAATGAATGTATGTTGAACCTTGAACAACCATTTTTATGTGTTGTCTATGATTGGAGTTATTGTGCTATCCCGTAACACTCTGAAAGACCCTTCCGCTGTACCGATACGAAAATTGAGAGTGTTACAGTTTGGTATCAGAGCTCTCGTTATAGAGAACAAAAGATTTTAAAAACCAAGGTTTTGAACAAAACTTTTCAAAATCTTTTGACAATGAACATTTGAGAAAATATTTGGAAAATCTTTTGACTATAACGGTGCCAGAGATCTCCGACGTTACCAACAAGCCCTATTGAGAAGATATATATTTTGATATATATAATTTAATTTATATATATGTATATATCGTGATTTCATTATGTAATTGTTTAACTAGTATGTTATCCTAATACAAGATATATATATAAATGCAGATTGTCATGGCTGACCCTAATATTCCTGTAGAAAACCATGCTATTCCTGAACCTAATGTAGATGATGATCCTTATTTAGACTTAGTAGATTTTGATATGGATGATGAGGAGGAACCATTTGAGGATCCCGAGCCCGAGTTAGGACTAGGAGATCAGATTGCCCCTCAGGTTGACTTGGTAGAGAATGAGATTGAGAATGTTGATATAGAGAATGATGAGGAGATTGGGTTGGATAATTTAGATGATGAGATTGACGACGAGGATGTCGAGGAGGATGTAGGTATAGACGTTGAGGTCGATGACGATGAGTAAGCCGAGCTTATTTATCCTTATGATGTTCCAGAGGGCGAGCCTTTACCCCCACCAGTTTATTTGTCTGATTCTGAGGTTGAGTTACCTAGGGATGAAATGTCTGAATCGTCTGAATCTGATTCTGAATCAGAGGAGGATGAGGATGATGATGCACCTGACGGTACTGATGGTATTGCTACTTGTAGACGTGAGATAGGAGAGTCGTCTAGTGCTCGAGAGGCTACTCATATTGATGGTCTTGCACCACGGGCCTTGAGACGTGATCTAGATGCTTCCCGTGTTAAGAGTTGTATGACAGAGGTTGGATTAGTTATTGTTCAGACTCAGGTTGCTTATTTGGAGTCGAAGACTAAGGTTGGCGAGAAAGAGCGGGAATTGCTTAGTTTGGATTTGAGTGGTGTAGAGCGTGGTTTGAATGAGGCTTTTAGGAGGTTATCGGTGTTGGAAAGTGGTGAGTTTGCTAAAATGAAGAGAAAGGTGAATTCTATGGAGATTCAGTTGAGTGTGGCTCGTGCGATGCGTGAGAAAGCTGAGAAGGAGTTGAATATATCTGTGGGATGGAATAGTAGATTTTATGCTGACATGGTTGAAAGAGGAGTAATCCGTAAGCGCCCAGCTGAAGATGTGTCTAGTGATCGTCTGACAAAGATTCAGAAGACGATGGATGATGGACCATCTGGCGGTTCTCAGTAGACCAGTCTGTGTTTAGTAGTGACCTTTGTATCTTTTGTGCTTTTGTAGCTTTGACTGAACCGACTTGTTAGTAGTAGACTTGGCACGAATTTTGAGTGTATATAGTGCTAGAACTTTGATATGGGATGTACTAAGACAATACTTTTGTTTCAAATCGAATGAAATATGTATCTTGTCTTGAATTCCATATTGTGCCTTATTTGTATCTTGATTATGAATTCAATCCATATTATATGAATCCTTTGTTGGATGAATGCTTAATACTTTGTATTTGTTAAATTATAGAACTATGCCGCCCAAGAAGGCTGTGACTGAGGATGATGTACGTAGGATTATTACGGAGCAAGTTACCGCATCTATGACTGAATTTATGGCAAATGCTAGAAATGAAGCTGGCGGTAGTGGAGCTGGCGGTAGTGGAGCTGGCGGTAGTGGAATTGGCGGTACTAATGTGAATGTGAATGCTAATAATGTGAATGCTAATGCTGGAGGAAATGTAGGAGGACTTGGAACTAATGCACCTGAAGTTGGTGGCTGTACTTATGTGACGTTCATGAAGTGTGAACCTCTACCTTTTAATGGAACTGAAGGTGCTGTAGGATTAAGCCAGTGGATTGAAAAGATTGAGTCAGTGTTTCGGATTAGTAAGTGTAAGGAGGAAGATAAGGTGACTTTTTCTATGGCTACTCTTAAAGGTCGTGCGTTGACTTGGTGGAACGGGAGAATTGATTTCATGGGTCTTGATGCTGCTAATGCTACTCCTTGGGCTGAAATTAAGAAGTGTATGACTTTGGAGTTTTGTCCTCGTAGTGTGATTATTAGGTTAGAACAAGAGTTGATTCATTTGAGAATGAAAGGTGTGGACATTGATAGTTACACAAACCGATTCCATGAGTTGGCCTTGCTATGTCCTCGATTGGTTGAACCCGAAGAGATCCGAATTGAGAAATATGTTAAAGGGTTGACGAGGAATATCCGGGGGACGTGACATCATCGAAACCACTGACCATTGATGATGCTGTTAGAATGGCTTACCAACTCATTGGACAGATAATTCAGGATAGGGAAGATGAAGCCCGTGTAAGTGAGAAAAGAAAGGGAGACGGTGAGCGTGTTGATAGAGGTGATAATAGGAAGAATTTCAATCGCCGTCAGAACCAGAGAAAGGGGAATGCTAATGCTTTTACCAACAACACACCGCGCAACGATGATAGATGTCCTAACTGTGGCAACAAGAGGCATGCTGGCGACTGCTGGAAGTGCCGAAATTGCGGAAAGCTTGGACACAAGGTTGAAAGGTGTAAAAAGGGAACCATTTGCTTCAATTGTAATGAAGAAGGTCATAGGAAATCGGAATGCCCCAAGTTGAAAGCGATTGTACCTGGAAGAAACCCCCAGGGTGGTATCTATCAACTTGGAAAAATTGAGGTGAAGAAAGAGGATCCGAATGTCGTTACCGGTACGTTCTTACTCAACAATCATTATGCTGTTGCTTTATTTGATTCGGGTGCTGATAGGAGCTTTGTATCCACTAAATTTAGTGCCCTTATTGATATTGAACCTGTTGAGATAAGTACCAGTTACGAGGTAGAATTGGCTGATGGTAAATTAGTGAAAACTAATAAGCTATTAGAAGGATGCTCTCTAAATCTCTTGAACCATTCCTTTCCGATTGATTTGATGTTGATAGTATTAGGTAGTTTTGATGTTATTATTGGTATGGATTGGTTGTCGATGAATAATGCTACTATTTTATGTGGAGAGAAGAAAGTTAAGATTCCTCTTAGGAATAGGACGTTAGTAATTGATGGTAGTCGAGGTGAATCCCGTTTGAAAATCGTTTCATGTATTAAAGTCCAAAAGTACATCAGGAACGGTTGTGAGTTATTCTTAGCACAAGTGACCGGGAATGAGTCTAGGGAGAAACGATTGGAAGATGTACCTATTATTTGTGAATTTCCTGAGGTATTTCCTAAAGATTTACCCGGACTTCCACCGATAAGGCAAGTAGAGTTTCGAATCGATTTAATTCCTGGTGCTGCACCGGTGGCACGTGCGCCTTACCGATTAGCCCCTTCTGAATTAAAGGAGTTATCTGAGCAACTTAAGGAGTTGTCTGATAAAGGTTTTATTCGACCGAGCTCGTCGCCTTGGGGAGCTCCAGTCTTGTTCGTTAAGAAGAAGGATGGATCTTTTCGTATGTGCATTGATTATAGGGAACTGAATAAGTTGACAATTAAAAATCGATATCCTTTACCTAGGATTGATAATTTGTTTGATCAACTACAAGGATCTAGTGTGTATTCTAAGATAGATTTGCGGTCAGGATATCACCAACTTCGCGTCCGTGAAGAAGATATTCCTATAACTGCATTTAGAACTCGTTATGGACACTATGAATTTCAAGTAATGCCATTTGGGTTAACTAACGCACCTGCGGTTTTCATGGATTTAATGAATCGAGTGTGCAAGCCCTACTTGGATAAATTTGTGATTGTGTTTATTGACGATATTCTAATCTATTCTAAGAATGAAGATGAACATAGAGAACATTTGAGGATTGTTTTGAAATTGTTGAAGGATGAAAGGTTGTATGCTAAGTTTTCGAAATGTGATTTCTGGTTAGATTCTGTGCAATTTCTTGGTCATGTGATTAACAAAGATGGAATTCATGTTGATCCTGCAAAGGTTGAAGATATTAAGAATTGGTCTGCACCGACAACGCCAACGGAAGTGCGACAGTTCTTAGGATTGGCTGGCTATTATAGGAGATTCATTAAAGAATTTTCTTTGATAGCTAAACCCTTGACTAAGCTTACTCAGAAGAATAAACCTTTCGTTTGGGGAAGTGATGAAGATGGAGCATTTCAGACATTGAAGCAAAAATTATGTAGTGCGCCAATCTTATCATTACCCGACGGGAGTAAAGATTTTGTAGTGTATTGTGATGCATCTCTTAGAGGCTATGGAGCTGTTTTGATGCAGCGAGAGAAAGTGATAGCTTATGCTTCTAGGCAATTAAGGAAGAATGAGGAGAATTATACTACTCATGATCTTGAGTTAGGAGCTGTAGACTTTGCTCTTAGGTTGTGGAGACATTATCAGTATGGCACCAAGTGTACGGTATTCACCGATCACAAAAGCCTACAGTATATTCTCGACCAGAAGGAATTGAACATGAGGCAACGAAGATGGATAGAGTTGTTAAGTGACTATGATTGTGATATAAAATATTACCCAGGAAAAGCCAATGTTGTTGCCGATGCGTTAAGTAGGAAAGATAGAGAGCCTATCAGGGTGCGTTCTTTAGTCTTGACCGTGCACAATAATTTGCCTGAGCAAATTAGAAATGCGCAAATAGAAGCTTGTAAGAAGGAGAATTTTGTTAATGAAGGGTTCCGAGGAGAAGGAGATCCTTTAGAGGTTAGAGCTGATGGAGTGAAATGCTTAAGAGGTCGTATGTGGATACCTAAGTTTGGAGGCTTAAGAGACTTGATTATGTTAGAATCCCATAAATCTATGTATTCCATTCATCCGGGATCTGATAAGATGTACCATGATTTGGAGAAGTTGTACTGGTGGCCGAATATGAAAGCTGACATAGCTATGTATGTTCTTCAATGCTTGACTTGTGCTAGAGTTAAAGCCGAACATCAAAAGCCATCAGGACTACTTCAACAACCAAAGATTCCTGAATGGAAGTGGGAGCGAATTACGATGGACTTTATCATCAAGCTTCCTAGAACATCATCTAGAAACAACTCGATTTGGGTTATTGTCGACAGACTGACCAAATCAGCACACTTCATTCCGGATAAAGAGCAGTTCTCATTGGAGAAGCTGACTCGTATATACCTTGATAATGTTGTATGCAAGCATGGAGTGCCTGTATCGATCATTTCAGATCGAGATCCTAAATTCGCATCGAATTTTTGGAAATCTCTCCAAAGATCTTTGGGAACGAATCTCGACATGAGCACTGCTTTTCACCCCCAGACTGATGGGCGGAGTGAAAGGAAGATACAAACACTGGAAGATATGTTGAGAGCTTGTGTGTTAGATTTTGGTAAGAATTGGGATAAACATTTGCCGTTAGCAGAGTTTTCGTATAACAATAGTTACCATTCTAGTATTAAGGCTGCACCGTTTGAAGCTTTGTATGGTAGGAAGTGTAGATCTCCTGTATGTTGGAGTGAAGTTGGGGATACCCAGCTCAGGGGACCGGAATTGATCCGGGAGACTACGGAGATGATAGTTCAGATTAAGAATAGGTTGTTGACTGCCCGTAGTAGACAGAAAAGTTACGCGGATGTGCGGCGGAAGCCAATGGAGTTTAAAGTGGGTGACCGAGTAATGTTGAAAGTATCGCCATGGAAAGGCGTTATAAGATTTGGAAAGCGAGGAAAATTGAATCCCCGTTATATTAGACCCTTTAAGATTTTATCTAGAGTAGGTCCGGTGGCTTACAAACTAGAGTTATCCCCCAGAACTTCATGGTGTTCACAACACATTCCATGTATCTAATCTGAAGAAATGTCTAGCAGTGAGTGATGAGAAAATTCCGTTAGGTATGGTTCGAATAGATGGGAAGTTGCATTTTATCGAAGAGCCCGTAGAAGTTATGGACCGTGAGGTAAAGCAACTGAAACAAAGTCGGATACCTATTGTCAAGATCCGATGGAATTCAAAGCATGGACCGGAGTATACTTGGGAACGAGAGGATGAAATGTGGAAGAAATATCCGCACCTCTTTGATTTCAATAAGAAACGGACATCCAAATGAAATGGATCACGAGTACGTTGATCCCTTTTAGGAGGAAAAGCTGTGACAATCTAATATTTTCAGGTAGTGAAATATTTTCTCGTATAATATTTTGAAACTTATTTTTGTGTTGGTTGACGAACTCACAATTTACGGATTTAAATTTGGGCTTACGTGCATAATTTAGCGTCTTTTACGACTAAACCGGAAACCTTAGGATTACGTATTTACGTTTTTAAACTCCGTTTTTGACGATACAATTTTTATTGGATTCGTTTTGTGACGTTGATTCATAATTTATAAAAACGTTTTTCGTAAAACGACCCGAGGGCACGCAAATCGAGAAAACTAGAATCGAGGAATACCCGTAAACTAGTGAGATGGGACAAAATACATTGTCCCACCCCACTAGCTATGTTGGACGGCACACACATGACACCACACCTTAGATGTGGCATCATGTTAGCTCAATGTTTACAAGTGTAAGCATAGCTTACTCTTTAAGCTATACTTCCACTTCCACTAACTCAAAACTAGCAACTAACTTCATTCCACCATTTCCTTACATGCAAACTCTCTCAAATCCTCTCAAAACCACCACCCCTAGCCGTCCACTTTGAAGCAACAAACAACCCTTTTGATCTTTTCTAGCCATGAAATACATGTTTACTAGCTCTATCATGGAGTTATCTTGAAGCCTTGATCATTTGGTGGCTATATTAACAACATTGGAGGTGATTTGCTTGTGTCCTAGGGCTGATTTCCCAACTGCTGTTCTTGGTGTTTGATGGTCTTGGAGTTACTTGTTGTATTCATCAAGTTCTTGTCTTCCAAAAACAAGAAATACACTTGGTTGGTAAAGAAGATCATCCTCTCCATTTTTCTCTTGTTATTTTGTAAAGAACAAATGTATTTAATTTCATTTTGTATATGTATATGATGTATATATGATGATAAAAATGTTGTATGGGGATCAAGTGTTGATAGATATGCTTAAATAGGTTAATAACTATAAGAAATGAGGCTAAAATCTTGATTATTTAGTTGGTTGTATAAAAACAGTATATAACTAAAACATGAACTGATAAAATTGCATGGTATGATCCATTTACAGTAAGTAAAAGATGTTATACACATGTGAGAGTTGGCCATGCAATGGAATCAATATAATGAGTGAGATATGATCAAAACAAGTTAGGTGTTCTAATCTGAATAAGCAGTTTTGTAGGGACTGTTAAGGCAAGATGAACTGAAAATGAGCAGTAGCTATAACTAAGTTAAATGTAGCACATAATATGAAGAACATGTCACCCAAAAATGAGCTTCTAATTCATTATAGAACTTTAGATATGGTAAAAATGGTGAACATGAAGATAAAAATCAGATTTTAAGAATTAATATTTATTATTATTATATAAGCACTCATATTTTATTGTATAAAATGTAAAATAAAAACCCACTAAATTATAAAACTTATTTATATAAATATATAAGAGGTTAATAAAATGGATAAATTATATAAATGGTAGTGGAATAATATTTATAAGTAATAAAAACTATAAACTTGATTTTTACGACTTTTTCGGCTATTACCGTAAAATTAACGTTTTTCGCCAAATAAAACTTAGACGATCAAACCCGTCTAATGTAAAGTTTATAAAATTCATATACTGATATATAAGTAACCAATACAAGTAAAAACCAATAAAACCCGAACTATAAGAAATACGGACATTAACGAGCTAACTAAGCATATTGGACTAATAATTGGACTAAATAAGATAAATACTTGTAAAAAGAACTTATTGGGCCTAACCCATTTGGGCCCAACATGGAAAGTATATATATTGATAATATAGGTATAAAATGGATTAAAACAAGTTAAAGAACTTATACTAAGCTTAATGGACTTAAAATAGGTAAATAGGTAAAACTAGCAAACTAGTAAAACGTTACCAAAACGTAAACACTAAAATGAGTAAAAAAGGATGTATAAACCCACTTGATCATCATCATATGTACAAAATCATCATATGTATATTGTTATTTTGATAAAAGTCATTGGACAAGAGTCTAAGTGTAAAACCCGCATTTAAAACCAAAGAACATTAATTATATATAGTCTCAGTTTTATTTAAAATGTTACGTAATTAGTTATTCAGAAAAATAATTAATATTAGCTATTCAGATATTACGTAAGTATTGTTATTTCAGTAAAATGAATAATACATTTCAGAGTTAACACGAGAATTCAGACACGAACTTACGATAAATAATAACACACGAGTTATTTTAAAAGTCGAAAACTAAAACACATTAGTATTTGTGTTTCTTTTGGGCCGCAGCTAGAACCAAAGGAAAGAAAGGTGGGCTTTGAGCCCAGTTTAATTGTAAACAAATCACCAGGGTTACACCCTTTTATCATTTCATGAAAAAAAAAAGGAGAACAAATTAGGGTTTTGCTTTGGTGTGATGAACGCCGGCCGCAAGAACAACAAAAAGGAGAAAAAAAATAACGAGAATTGGAGTATGATTCTTCCATTTAGTTTGTGTTCACACGATGGTATTCTTCCCTTTGTTTTGTGTTCACACGAATGAGGTATTCTCCCTTTGTTTTGTGTTCACACGAATGGTATAACTCTTTCATTTATTTTGTATTCACGAATGGTATTCTTCCATTTATATTGCATTCACACGAATGGTTAATTTTCCATTGTTTTGTGTTCACATGAATTGGGTACATTCGTCCATTTCGTGTCTATTTTGTATTCACACGATGAACACTCAACAGCGGGTCGAGCACATCGCGATGTTCGGCTTATTTAAATTGGCTTAATAAGGTTAGGCTTATTTAATTTTGACTTATAAATTTTAGGGTTATTTATTTTTGGCTTATTGATTCGGGCTTATAAAATAATTAACTTATTTAATTATTGGTAAAATTAAACACGGCTTAATTAATTTATCTAATTATTTCACGACTTAGTAAAAGGGCTTATCAAGATATATTTTATTAATATTAGAATTATTTAAAACATGACTTATTAATATAATGCTTATAATTAACCATAGCTTAATAATTCACGACTTAATTAATTTTACTTTAAGTGAACTTTCTATTCTATGAAACTTTCTATTTAAGGAAACTTTCTATTTTTAGCAGGTTACTAATAATAGTATATATGTAGAGGACGAGGGTACAGGTTATACATTAATCAGAGTACATGCAATGTATTAATCGAAAATACTTAACAACAGTCAGAGTTATCAGAATATACACAAACCGTAAAACTACAAGAACATATTAAACCAAGTTCAGAACAGGAAGAACCAATAATAGTATCCAGAAATCAGACAACTCATTCACGTCCTTTATTCATGTAGCTCACGTGAAGTCAGAGTAGGAGTTTCATCTGTTTTTCATCTTCAGTCAGTTACTGGACACGAGGTACGGATTTCCGTCCTTTCAGTAAGGACTTCCTTTCTATGCATGATTAGGATTCCCCGTCTGCAGCCAAATGTTTTCCCCAGTATATGTTTAAGTTTATCAGTAATCATGTTAATAACTAAATAAATTGTCTGAGCATTATATACAAGCACGACCAGTTTATGTACTAGTTACGGAGGTACCGTAACCACGGCACTAGAGGCACCGGTGTCGTGACTCACATGCAGGAGAGTGATATCCTGCATCGTCCCACTCATGTTCAGGTTGGCCATTTTTATATGTATGTTTAGTGGGCGTATGGATGCATCCTAGGCTTATAAGTGTTACAAGTTATCAGGGTAAATGTGGTGTGTGCTCTACATCCTTCACATTGGAGCTGATCCCTCCACCCAGCACAGTTATTTAGAGGTCACCCCTCTATAGCATGACGAGGTCACCCCTCCAGTTATTCATGCACGGTTGTTACAGCACGTGACCTATATAAGCTCTGGCAATTAAAATACAGTAAAAGCATGTTTTCAGAATTTCAGTTTCAGTATATATGAATTAGGTTTCTCAGATTTTATGTAGAGTTCTACCACATGTTACATATCAGTCTTGTAGCTTCATTGATGTCTTCTATTCCATTACTTTCAGTATATTCTTATCATGCATTATATCCGTTCACTGAGCGTTATACTCAGCCGTAGTTCTTTTCATGTTCTAACGGCAGGTACACCAGGACGCTCTTAGGATTCTGAGAGCATGTGCATTTGGATGGGAGTTATCTAGACTTCTTACTTCATGCACTTCTTACCTTTTTCTACTTATTTGGACATTATTTAGTCCTTTCCTGCAGTATTTTGTTTTTCATGTTTTGAGCTTATGTTTGGATTACCGATGTTTGATTCCGGTAACTCCTTTATGGTCAGTTAATGTTTTAGGACATTTACCTTATGCTTTGATGACACACCATAAATACACGTAACGATCCACTTATCCAAGTGGGGTGTTACAATTATGGTATCAGAGCGCAAGGTTCGACCTGTAGGCTCTAAAACTTGACCTGTGACTAGTGGGTAGTCACCAGGAACTTCCCAGATTTTGGCGTTGTTATCTTTCATGTTTATCATGCATTTATCAGTCAGTTTCCTTTAGTTATCAGTCAGTTTTCTTAAAGTTTTTGACTAAATAAAAGGTTGGTACAGGACTGACCATATTTAGTCGCATGTGCTTTCTGCGAATTTTGTTTTGGTGAACCGACCCATATGCGTTCACCCTTGTCATTCAGATTTTGTATTGGTAAACCGACCATAGGCGTTTATCCTTACTCAGGCAGATTCATGCTTCAGTGAAATATTACTTGGTGAACCAACCAAAAACGCTCACCATTTTTCAGGTCAAATTTTCATGCTATTCAGTCGAATGATGTTTTGTGAACCGATCCATAGTTGTTCACCTTTGTCATATCAGGACATTTCATAAATTTTGACAAGTATGTGCTGATCCGAAAGTCAGATCTTAAACCTTAATAGCTTGTTTAAGGGTTGTGATAGAGAGAAAGAATTCAATCTAACACTAGAGAAACTTTGCAAAGCAAAGTAACTAAACAAGATGCGGAATGTAATGTTTAGCACAAGAACAAATATGATTCAAACGTTGAACTTTAATATATCCAAGATATACGAATACCCAAAGTGGTATTAGGGTTTACAAAACCTTAAAGTAATAATAATGAAAGACAAAATGAGAAAGACACACATTGCATGCTAACCTAGTGAGTCCTTTTATAGGCACAAGGACTCACGTACAAGATCACTACTAACAAACTATGGAAAGTATTAAGGAATAATAACTGAAACGGGTAAAAATCTATTCCATGTTTATCTTTGACAGCAGGGCCTTTGACTTCAGCATGGGATCTAATCCCCCTGCCTTTGTTATTAAACAGGGGGAACTTACTCTAGCAGGGGTACGAATAATCAACTAGCAGGGGAAACAAATAAGCATAGATTTATTCCCAACAATCCTCCCCTAAACTTGTGCTTTCCCCTAAAGACAAGTCTCTGAATAAATGCTAGTTGATGAGGATGCTTACAAACTCTCTGGCCAAATCTGACTATGAACCATTCTTACCAGATCATAAGCAACAGGCTTCTTAGCATCTACAATTAGGTTAGCCTGTGCCAGTTTCTTCAAGGTGTCCTGAGAGAAGGGATAATACCTATGATTGAGCAAGTACACACTCACACCTTCCATCACCACCTCATAAACCCCAGAATTAGTAAATAGCTTCCAATACAACAAATCTCCTTTGTTCACTGCATCAAATATAGGATCAAATAACTCATGCTCATACATCCTATGCATGCACTCCCAGATTACCCAATCCTTCTCCACACCATCCATGGTAGGAGGTTTTGCAGCAAACGTTTTCTTCAATATTTTCCACAGATCTTCTAAGTCTTCACTATCTAAAATTTGAAACATGACATCAAGACTTAGAAAGGTCTGTGCTGTATTGTCAGCTCTTGTAAGCTTCCACCAAGTCCTCCCTTTGTGTTCATAAACAGCATATTCTATGATAGCAAACTTCTTTCCATGTTCACTAGGTGAGATATCATCATTTTCCTGCAGAATTAGCTGTTTATCAATCTCATCATTTGAAGGCCTTTGAGACTCTTTAGTAACTATGCCTACTTTCTCCATTCTCTTGAGTCTCTTTGCTGCTCTTTGTACATTAAGTACAAACTTCTCAAGTACTTCTGGAAAACTTCCACCTGCTTGATGCGATTCCCCTGCTTGTGATAATGCACCTGCTTGGGATGATGCACCTGCTTGTGTAGTCTCTCCAGCTTTTCTTTTCTTTGATTCTCTAGCTTTCTGTAGCATTTCACTTTGTCTCCTAAGATACTCAGCTTCCTCAGGAGTGTTGATAGTCATCCAATCCTCCACATCATACAATTTTAGAACTGGTCTGACTGCTCTTTTTATGGCTTCAAAACTCATATCACTAAAGTCACCATCCTTCCACTTTCTATGTCTCTTAAGCAAAACTTTGTAGTGATCAATTTGCCCTTTCTCTGAAGTTAGATACTTCTCACTCTGAATTTGAATTGCCCTTCTTTCCAGATACTCAGTTTGATATTTGTAAACAAGGCAAGTCAACTCATACCTGTCTTCCAAAGGAGCATTTTTCAACTCCTTCTCCCATTGATCAAGAAACTCTCCAACATGAAGTACCCTTTCATCTAGTTCTCTATGCATAATCTCAACCTGCTTGAGCATATCTTTGGTTGCACTCCCCTTGTCACTTCCCTTATCAGCACTTTCTCTCTCCATCCCTTTCTGAGCACTTGTTATCTTTCCATGTTCCCCACCAGAATATGAATAATACTCAGTAGACCCTTCTGTGTGTGGAATTTCCTCCCCTTTGGAAGCATCCTCATCTGTGGAAAGAATCAGTCTGGGCTTTCTCCTCCCCTCAAGAGTAGCAAGTCTGGTTTCCAAGTGAGAGATAACCAGACCTTGCTTTTTGACATCTTGTACTAGTTGTGCATTCTGCCTTTTCAGACTCATACACATTTTCGTCAATTCCAAATTTGTCAAAGGTTTCATACTGCTCTCAATCCTAGAAGGGAATTTCTCCCCTTTTTAGATATCATGGAGTGAGGGAGAGGACTTATTGATGGTGTCACTATCCTGCTCACCCCTCGAGGATGAGATAGTAGTGGCAGCCAAACCCCAGGTTGATCCAAACTCTTGGAGACTCTCCTTTCTGCTGCTTGTGAAGATTCACCAGGCAAGGGAGACCTGGCAAACCTGGATTTTGAACGCCTTTCTTGTTGTGGATCAGCAGGTGGTAGGTTCTTGGCAGGGGAATCAGAAGGTTGATTTATGGCTGTTTGATTTTTGGCTTCTTCCCGTCTGATTTGGTCCATCATAATTGAAGTGAATGGAATGTTTTTGCCAGAAAACAAAGGTGATGGTGCAAGTAGTGTGGTGAAGAGTTTGGTGGTGTGTTGGGTTGTTGAAAAATAGTTTCTGTGTTTAATGGGACCATGATCACTCATATTCAGCAGAATTTCTATAAACCTTGGATACATACAAAACTTTGAGGTGCTTGAAACATTTTTAACCATGCCTTTAAAAATCATTTGAGAAAAACAATACTTCCTCCCTGTTGCAAAGCAAATCAGGGCAGAAGCTATCTCACTACCAACCTCATTAAAAGCAGTGGTTTTTGGTGACAAACATTGCATAATAGTATGAATCAAATATTTCCAATGAGGGGCAAACTGGCCTTTAGCAAACTTACATTTTTGATTTTCAGAAAATTTGTATCCCAATTTAACAAGACCTTCAAAAATTTCAGCCTCAGAAAAGTTGGTTATTCCATCCTCATCATCAAGGAGAAGATTCTCCCTGATGGAGGCAAGTGTGATTACCTTGGAATGACCATCAACTGTGCTTTGAATTATAACCCCTCCATTCACTATTTTGGTCATGGCTTTAGACCAGAACTGTTGAATGTGTGAGGTATAGATTCGAAAATTGATGAGAAGGGCCACTCTGAAGTACGAAGACTTTAGAAAGGCCACAACATCAGCAAACTCGGCTGGTTCATCATGAAGCAAAGCAATTTGGTTATGATTAGGAGCAATTTTAAGAGTCATGATGAATTTTGAAAATAGTTTGAAGGTTTATAGAGATGAGAGGTAAGTGGGATTAAGTCGAGAGAGAAAGATGGACATGCTGGTAAAGGGAAATAAGTTTATATAGGCGAATTGAAGAGCTGTGATTGGACCAAAATTTTCAAATTGCAAAAATATCAAGGATAAATCTTGATAAAAAATTAATTTATTTGAAATAGAAGGAAAAGATTACCAATCAGCGAAGAAAGCGCCTTAGATATAATAAAATAATCCCTAACCAAAATTTAAGCAAGCAGGCCCAACGGCTATGAACAGGGTAACGGTATTGTCGGTCAACGGTCAAACAGGAGAATGTTGCGAAAGCAGGGGAATAAAAGATAAAAGCAGGGGAAACTTTCCTAGGGGTATTGAACTAGTCATGGAGAGACTAATGCTAACTAGCTCTGCTCTAATGCACACACTTGTATACACAAGATAGATACATAGAAACTCAAGAGTCCTCTATTCAGCAATGGTCCCAATACAAAAAGTTAATACATAAGTCCCCCTACAACAGGTTATCCCAAGAAAACATGCATACCCCAGTCACCATCCCAACCTTGTCCCTTACCTATGGTCAGTCAATCTTGGCAATGTGTGCCACAGTTCTGTATTTGAACAGCAAGCTGTTTTAATAGAGAAATGTAAGCACACACTACAGTGCCTCAAGGTTTCAGAGTTCTGACAAGCTTTGCAGCAAGTCATCATTATCCTGAACCCTCACTCACCAGTGGATATGATCTAAGATCATATATGAGCATCCTAAGGATACCCTGAGTCCTCAAGGTGTGACCTAACCTCCCCTGAAACATAGAGTATATACCTGATCCACCAATGAGAATAGTATGCACCATATGAACCTCTACATTGTAAGTCTAAAACCACATAGAACCACTTTTGTAAAAAGAACACACCCAGCTTAAGATAAAAATCCTCTTTGGCAGGGGAATGAACCCCCAGCAGGGAAATCAGTGTTAAAAAGCAGTGGAATGAAAGAGATGGAAAAATGGACTAACAATTATACAACAACAGCAGTGACGTAACCCTGATTATACATGACAAAATAGACATCAGATTTTAAGGAGTAACCATTCCAATACCTGCAACCAGATACTGAAACCTCCCTACATCAAAAGCTTTTGTTAAAAGATCAGAAACATTAAGTTCTGTATCAATTTTCTCAGGGACAATCAGTCCTTTTTCAAAACAATCTCTGATAAAGTGATGTCTAATTTCAATGTGTTTGGTCTTGCTATGAAAAACAGGGTTCTTTATAATGCAAATAGTGTTGTTGTTGTCAATGAATATCTTGGTTTTAAGAAAGTTATACCCATAATCAAGCAATTGATTTTGCACCCAAAGAACTTGACCACAGCATGCAGCAGCTGCTACATACTCAGCTTCAGTTGTGGACGTTGCCATGATAGTCTGCTTCTTACATTGCCAAGATATAAGCCTGCTCCCCAAGAATTGGCATCCCCCTGTTGTAGACTTCCTATCATTGTTGTCACCAGCATAATCACTATCTGAATAGGCTATCAGCTCAAATGGTGACTCCTTTGGATACCAGAGTCCTAAGGTAGGATGACATTTTAGATACCTAAAAATCCTTTTCACAGCAAATAAGTGACACTCTGTTGGTGACACCTGGTATCTTGCACATAAGCAGACTGCAAACATGATGTCAGGTCTTGAAGCAGTGAGATACATAAGAGACCCAATCATAGACCTGTAATTCCTGACATCTATAGGCTTTCCAGGACCATCCTTGCCCCATGGATGATCCTTGTCCATTGGAGTGGACACCTTCTTTCCATCAGACATGCCAAACTTCTTTACAATCTCAGCCACATATTTGTCTTGTGAGATAAATATCCCATCTTTCCGCTGCTGAACTTGTAACCCCAAAAAGAAGTTTAGTTCTCCCATGGCACTCATTTGGAATTTATCCTGCATCAATTTGGCAAACTCTTTGCTAAGCATGGAGTTAGTTGATCCAAAAATGATGTCATCCACATAGACTTGTACTAGCAGAAGGTCACCCTTTTGTTTCTTGGTAAACAGGGTCTGATCAATCTTCCCCCTGCTGAATCCATTGTCTAAGAGATATTTAGAGAGAGTACCATACCAGGCTCTGGGAGCTTGGTGAAGTCCATACATGGCCTTTTTCACTTTGTATACTTTGTCAGGATGTTCTGGATCTTCAAACCCTGGAGGTTGCATGACATAGACTTCTTCATCAATGGTTCCAAATAGGAAGGCACTTTTCACATCCATCTGGAAAACAGTGAAGTCCATGAATGAGGCATAAGCAAGAAATAATCTAATAGCTTCAATCCTGGCTACTGGAGCAAACACCTCTTCATAATCGATTCCTTCTTCCTGAGTATACCCTTCTGCCACTAATCTTGCTTTGTTCCTGACAACTATTCCCCTTTCATCCTTTTTGTTCCTGAGTACCCACTTTGTCCCAATAGGCCTTGCCCATTTGGGACAATCAACCAGAATCCAAACCTCTTGTATGTCAAATTGTAGGAGCTCCTCTTGCATGGCTTCAACCCAGCTTGGGTCATTTAAAGCCTGAAAAATCTTCTTTGGCTCTTCTTGTGACAAAAATGCAGTAAACAGACAACATTGCATGTTGTCATGATTGAACGTCATGGTGATATTAGCAATGAAGCTGTGCTCCTTTGCTGTATACCTTGTATGTCTGAGGGCTTCAGGATTGCCAATGATCTGAGAGATAGGATGATCCTTATTGATTCTGTAGGTGGGCTGCATGGTGACTTCTGTTTCATCTTCTTCCAAATCAGAATTGATGGGGCTGTTTTGATTAGGAAAGAAGTCCTCAAAGGAACTCCCAAATGAGACAGCATGACCTAGAGATGGGTGCTGGTGAGCAGAATGAAGCTTTGAATAACTAGGACCTCCACTTCTGATGATTCTGCTTCCACTGCTGGATATAATAGGACCATCATTTATGGATGTATATGATGAAATGAGTGGGGATTCTCTTTCTGCATCAGTAGTCTCATTAGCATCATGATCCTTTGTGAAAGAGGCATCAATTGGTCTAGCAGGGGAATCCTGGATTCCACTGCTTTCAGCCATTCCACTGCCTTCAGCCACAGCAGGGGATGAGATTGGCTGTTCTTTTCCTAGCGAAGAATTATCTTCTTGAACATCAGCTTCAGTAGGAAACAATGAGGGTACATTCATGTACCTCAGGGGTGACTTCTCTGCACCAGTTGTTTCTTGAGTACCTGAAATGTTAGTGTTCTGCAAAATAACAGGTACATAATTCATGGACTTTGAAAGTACATCTATATCAAAGAACCAGTCAGGACCTGTTTGAACATCTTCAGGTTTGTCTTCAAGAAAGTTCACATGAAGATTTTCTGTGATCTTGCTTGTCTTCTTGTTGAAGACCCTATATCCCTTGCTGTTTAATGAATAACCCACAAAGTATCCATCATCACCCTTTTCACTGAATTTACCTAGATTATCAATAGTGTTCAAGATGATCACATGACATCCAAAGGGTCTGAAAAAGTAAATTAAAGGAGGTCTTCCATTGATCAGCTGATAAGGGGTCTTGTTGTGTGCCTTAATTACCAAGGCCCTGTTTTGTACATAACAAGCAGTGGATACAGCTTCAGCCCAAAAGATAACTGGAAGTTTGGAATCAGACAGCATAGTTCTTGCAGCTTCAATGAGTGTCCTATTCCTTCTTTCTGCCACTCCATTCTGTTGAGGTGTTCTAGCAATGCTGAATTGCCTCTTGATGCCTTTGTTTATGCAGAAAGAGTCCAGTTTCTGATTTCTGAATTCACCACCATTGTCTGATCTTATGGTAACTACCTTCATGCTTTTTGATAGTTCAATTTGATTGATGAACCCTATGAGTACATCAGCTGTGTCACTCTTTTCAAATAGAAAGAATGTCCATGTAAACCTTGAAAAATCATCAGTAATCACTAAGCAGTACCATTTCTTCATTATGCTTGCCACAGAAGTAGGACCAAAAAGATCCATATGCAGTAGTTCCAATGGCTTGGTGGTGGACATACTTGTTTTTGATTTGCAAGATGCTCTGTGTTGCTTCCCTTTCAGACATGCTGCACAAGTATGTTCATTGGCAAAAGTCTTGGAAGGAAGACCATGAACCAGATTATGCTTTACTAGTTTGTTCATGTTCTTGAAATTAAGATGACCAAGTCTTCTATGCCATTTCTTACATTCATCTGCTGAAGCTTTGGCAATGAAACATGTTTCATTGTCTTGGAGAGATATGTCCTTGAGATCAATTGTGTACATATTCTTCTGTCTTGGTGTTTTGAGTACAATAGGAGTGTCTTTTGGCAAGACAAACTCCTTTCCTAATACCAAGCATTCAGTGTCAGTAAACAAGACAAAATTCTTGTTATCAGTCATCTGTGACACACTGAAGAGATTGTACTTGAGTTCTTTCACCAAGTACACATTGTCAAAGGTCATCCCATTAGTGACAATAATTCCTTTTCATGTTATAGTTCCATGCCCATCTCCAAAAGAAACACCATCATTGTCATGCAGGGGTACAAAATTAGACAAGTACGCTTTTTGTCCAGTCATACTTCTTGAGCATCCACTATCCCAATATGCTCTATCATCCCTTGTCTTCTTTGTCACCTGCAAAAAGAAAAACAAATTAGTTTTTCTTGGGGACCTAAGCCATTACAGACTTGGATCTACCTCGTGTATCAATGTAGGATAGCTTATCAAAAACTAGAGATACACCATTAGATTGAGTACCCCTTTTGGGTGCCCAAACCCAACGAGCTGAGGCTTTCACAGCTTTTCCCCATCTTCCCATGTTCCTAGAATGTACAACTTTTCTAGCAGGGGATACCCCAGTGTTAGCAGGGGAATCCCTATGCTTAGCAGAGGGAACCCACCTTTTGTTTTGGCCTCTATTCATGTGTTGGTAAGGTCTAGAGCCAGATCTATATACAGTATAAGGTGTTGGGGTGGTCACAGAAGTGTTGGGCTTTGGGTGAACATCATTCTCCTTCCTAAGGGCAGGAACAACATATTTATCAGTCACCCTATTTCTCAAGGCAGGGGCAACATACTTGGCAGGGGAAAAGGATTTTGCCCCTGCATTTAGAAGAATGGTTTTAGGTTGCATATCCTTTAAGGGATTTGCAGCCACCATCTCCATTGGTGCCTTACACTCTTGATAAGTGTGTTCAAAGCTGCCACATGTGAAGCAGGGCTTGGTATTAATCACAAAGTCTTCTCCTAATTGATGAGACTTTTGGTCATTCCAATTTCTTTGATTACCTCTGACATTCCTGTACATACCAGCATATTTAATGGTAGACTTAGGGGAGCTACTTTTAGAGCTAGAATTTCTGCCAACAATTCCTTCTCTTGAAAATCTAACAGGGTTATCAATTTGTTTTAAACCAACCTGTTCCTTTTCAACATCCCTAATAACACTAGTTTTCACTAGAGACTCTTCTGTATCTAGATTATTAGGTATATAAGCACTCAAGTCAAACTCAATGTCATCCTGTTTTTCAAAACAAGGGAGACCAGTCCAGGATAGGTCTTTTCTAGGAGAAGGAGCATGGATGTTAGCAGGTGGTGGTGGTATGGTAGCATTCATATTTTTAATCCCAAACCCTGTTTTGTCCCTAGGAGATTGACCAATTTCAACTGCCTTGGTTAAATCTTTTGAAGCTTTTCCAAATTTTTCAACAGTCTCCTCATCTATCTTTTGGTTAGCTTTGAAAATTTCAAGTTCAGCAGTCAATACATTTATAGATTGGTTATTTTCCTTAGCATCTCTTTCTAGAATCACAATGTGATCCCTATAATCACTTTCTCTTTGCCTATACTCTCTTATGGTGGACTCTAACTGTTCTAAAGCACGTTTATAGTTATCAAGATCATTATCACAATTGATATAGTCAGCTTTTACCTTTCTGATTTGATCATTCAAAGATTCAGTATTTTTCCTACAAGCTTTAGTACAATATGAGTCATCATATACCTCATTGTCAGAGCTGGAACTTGACATAGCCATAAGTGCAAAATCTTCTTCCTTTTCCTCAGCAATCAAGGCTTGATTTCTTTCCACATTCTCTGTCATAGCACTCCAGTCCCATCCATTTGCTCCATCTATCCCCTGCATGGCTACCATGGCTTTAGCACCAGAATCATCATCTCTTGTTTCCTTTCTGTAGCTATTCCCAGTCTTAGGTCCTCTACATTCCCTGGCAAAATGACCCTTCTTGCCACAATTGTAGCATTCAACTTTTGTTTTATCAAACCCAGCCACATCAGAGGGATTAATTGTGATCTTCTTCCCATACTTCTTGTAGAACCTGTTGGCTCTCATACTGAGCAAAGCCATATTCCACTTGATATCCAACTCTTCTAACCCTTGCTTACTGATTTGACTTAGATCTTCATGTAGCACTGTAGATCCTTGTGGCCCTTGAGATGCTATAAAAGCACACGCAGTATCAAGGCTGAATGTAGCTGGTCTTTCTTCATCATAGGAAGGTCCAGACCTGGTAGCAGGGGAATAAGTAGCAGGGGCTACTTCTATTCCACTGTTCTTGGAGATTCCACTGCTTTGTGATATGAATGCCATGTTAGCAGGGGAATCAATGATTCCACTTGAGTTGGTGGGAATTGTTCCTTTTGACTTCATTTCATTGACAATAGGTTCAAAAACCTTTAAGTTATTATATATGTCATCAATGTCTTTTTCGTCCAAATCATCCTTATTCTACCAAATTGCCTTATAGACAAACCATTCTTTCTGGAGGCTGTTAAGAAACCTGGTGTTCACCTGCTCTTTTGATACCTCAATATCAAAGAATTCCAAGTGGGCCACCATGTCTTGAAGCCTATTGTAAATAACTCCAATTGATTCATCACCAATTGCTTTGAAAGAAGCAAAATCATTCAGCATTTGATTTTTCTTCTTCTTCTTTGTGGCTTCATTTCCTCCAAAGGTTTTGCCTATGGCTTCCCATAGATCCTAAGCTGTTTTGTATTTCCTGAATCTGAGTTGATGTCTATCAGGTAGGGCCAACAGCAATGAGCTGTGAGCCCTGACATCATGCCTTCTAGCCAATATTTCCTTATCACATAGAGCAACAGATTTCTTCTTGTCCTTACCTTTGGAACTTTCACCTTCTTCCTTGCCCTCTTCAACTGCCACCATTTTGTTGAATTGATCACCAAACTCTATGATCTCCCAGAGAACATAGTGTTCCATTTTCAGGTATTGTTGGATTCTGAATTCCCATAATTCAAAGTTTTCAGGATCCAACATGGGTAACTTGAGGTTATTGTGGTTGTTGCTGTTTGAGGATGAATCTGAAGACATGTTTGCTATGAGGATTTTGTTCTTGATTTAGACAAAGTTTCTCAACAAGCTCTGATACCACTTGTTGATCCCAAAGTCAGATCTTAAACCTTAATAGCTTGTTTAAGGGTTGTGATAGAGAGAAAGAATTCAATCTAACACTAGAGAAACTTTGCAAAGCAAAGTAACTAAACAAGATGCGAAATGTAATGTTTAGCACAAGAACAAATATGATTCAAACGTTGAACTTTAATATATCCAAGATATACGAATACCCAAAGTGGTATTAGGGTTTACAAAACCTTAAAGTAATAATAATGAAAGACAAAATGAGAAAGACACACATTGCATGCTAACCTAGTGAGTCCTTTTATAGGCACAAGGACTCACGTACAAGATCACTACTAACAAACTATGGAAAGTATTAAGGAATAATAACTGAAACGGGTAAAAATCTATTCCATGTTTATCTTTGACAGCAGGGCCTTTGACTTCAGCATGGGATCTAATCCCCCTGCCTTTGTTATTAAACAGGGGGAACTTACTCTAGCAGGGGTACGAATAATCAACTAGCAGGGGAAACAAATAAGCATAGATTTATTCCCAACAGTATGGATTGGACTACAGCCAACCATATTTAGTCCCGGATTATAAATTTCTATACATGACAGTTCTTAGAAATTTTTGACAAGGATGGGTCAAACCAGAATCGCCCATACTTAGTCATATGTTTTGTTCCTTGAATTCTATGGATTGAACCATAGCCATCCGCATCAGTTGATGTTAAACTTCAGTTGATGTTAAACTTCAGTTGATCATACTCTTATAGACTTTATAACAATCCAGTTCGCACAATCTCAAGTTGATGTCGCTTCCATGTTGTTTCAGTTTCATGTCTCCGTGCGAGGGTTTTATTTTCAACAGAATGATAAATGTCACATGCTAAGACACAAAAATTTTTTCAGTAAAACCCGTTTTCATGATAAATCATGAGTGGACTTTATTGATCATGCTTCATGCTGACCACTGTTGGGACTTCAATTATATCATACTTTTCAGCCTCGATACAACCAGCAGTACTTCATGTACAGTAGTCCAGGTGTACTCCATGGATATTTCTAATCGATCCTCAATCATCTCAGGCGTTGCCACTTGTTGATATTCTACAGGTGCTGTTGCTGCTCGTGAGTTGAAGATTTTACCAGATGCTGGTTGCTGATAACACATTGAAGACCTTACAAATACTGATGCTACTGATACTTTGGAGATTTCTCAAGATGCTGATGTCGTTTATACTGTGAAGATTCTGCAGAACAAAGACGAAAGCTATAAATTTAAAATTTCTGACGAGAATAAACTTCTACCATCTGACACTACCATTCTATCCCAGGCTTTAACTTTCTCAGCTAAATGTCACACTTCACTCAGCTAACCGTTCATTCAGAAGAGTGGGAACCGGAACCCAGCCGGCCACTCAGCAGAATAGTTACATGAATCACGGTAATGATAACGACCGTCATAAATTAACAGACAAAGCAGTAGTGACAATCACCGTGATTATAATTAATCAGTCAGTAACCATCGGAACTCCGGAACGGACGTGACCAGAAATACAGAGGTAAGTAGTCTAATCGGTCCGCCAATCCTAGCAGTTACCAAAATTTTCAGCCTTGTCCAGATTCACCCACTAGAACACATATCAAGACATCAGTCAAGACATGGGTCTCAGGTATCATATCGGAAGACACACATCATGACACCAGTCATGGTAAACGTCATACGAATATCTTCTCAAAGTACGAGTCAGAACTCATAACTCCGTATGTTTGCTAAACCAGGCCCTCAGAAATTCAGGGTACCCTCCAAGGGAGTATACCCGTTTTGTCATGCCATGCATAAATCAAACCATTAAAGACTCAGTCACCACCACAAGAGTATTGTCCAGATTAGACATGCAGTGTTCGTTCCATGAAGTTACAGGCGATATAAATTCAGTAAAATTTGCCACGTCTACTTCACATATTCATATGTCAGCTTCATCTTTAATCAGGCATTATCTACCTCCCAGCCAGAAAAGACTCCACAGTACAACCCATATTTATGTAAGATTTCCGTTCAGTTAACGACGAGATCCGTCTTACCATATCTCAAATATATTCATCATATTTTCTGCCAGAAAATCAGTACAAGTTATTCTGCTTTATAAGCGTGTGACTTCTCAACCCATAGCTACGAAGACTTTTAGCTACAAGTTATAAATTACTCCTGAATTTCCTTAAACTCATGATCAGCAGATTATCCTAAAGTTCCAAAGGCCATTCCAAAGGGTTTTTTCAGAAATTCTTTCCTAACCATGAGACAGGGTTTAATATAGAAATTGTCCCAAGAACATAACCTATTTTCAGAACTCTTTATCGTAGGGCCTCGACTAAATTAAAAGAGTTACAACATTAGCTGCTAGAGTTACCGGAACGAGGCTTAATCACCCTAACACATCACCAAAAGGTGCACCGTTTCTGTCCATCAGGAAGAAGGCCAGTAACATGAGATCATGTATCAACCATCGGAAAACTTTACAAGATCACCATTCATAATAGATGTCAGCTCACGTATAAAAGGTTTACCTGACCTGCTACGACGTCTTAAACATTTTCTGGAACGATTCACGATTATGCCACCAGCAGTGGTGAGAGAAAGAACATGACATTTTTTTTCCATACTGATGTTGCACACGTTATAGTCTGCCTAATACTCCAGCTATAATATGAAATTTATGAATAAAATTTTTTCCATGTCTTCTCAGACAAAATCGTCAGTATATTCATTGATAACATTCTGATCTGCTAAATTCTAAGAGAAGTACAAGAGAATCATCTTTTCACAGTTGAACAGAATCTCCGATAGGAGAAAATTATATAAGCGGCTTTCCAGATGTGAATTCCAGTTGAACGAAGTGGCATTTCTGAACCACCCTATTTCAGCAGAAAGAAATTTCAGACAATCCTGCGAAGGTGAAGGCCATCACCTGATGGTCCTGACCGACGCCTGTGAACGGACTACAATTTTTTTAGAACTCAATTGACCGCTACCGCAAAAAAAAATTGCTGACAGTTCTCGCTAGAAATTCTTCCATAGCTATTCAACCAGATTTCCACCAGAATGTTCCATAATCTCAGACAGAATTTTGATAGAAATAGTATCACACATTAATACAGCTATGTTCATATCTAGATGCCTGACGTACCGCAGGTTCAAGATAGAACGCCGTCATGTTAGTGAGTTACTACAACCTTAGGAATTTCTGAACATAAGTGAGACGAAATTCCATGAAATTGATATCAGCTACCACATGCTCAAAGAAAGTATGATACTATCTAAGTTATCGTCAACCATGTAACCAGCATGCGCGTTTCTTTCATCCGAAAGGATCACGCGATAGCAGACCTGCAGAAAAATTTCAAGTAAATTGTACGAATTCAAGGTATTCCAACGACCATTATATCAGACAGAATATATGTTCACGATCACGTATATGTTTACGTTCACTTTACGTTCACGTTATTTCACTTTCACGTCTACGTCTTATTCACAGTATGATACTGTCTCAGTTCATCTCATGATTTAAGTTCACGATTCGCATTTATGACATTGTTCACGTTCAGGTTCGTGTTCCATCTCCGTGGATACGTTCCAGGTCTGGTACCGGAGTTGGTCACAGAAAGCTTAAGAAACCAGACTCATGTTTAGCACAACGTTTCCATGACCATGCAGACGTTTCACGTCTCAGACCGTATCGTTTGGCATTCTTTCCTTAGTCAACATACATTCGCGATATGTCCTAGTGCTACGTTCACAGTATGTTCCATGTATCACCTTCAAGATATAATTCATGCACAACGTCCCTTATATAATCGCGAACCACATTCACAAATACTCACGTAGCACGTTCACAATTGTTCACGTAGTTCGTCCTTATATGTTTTCAGCAGCTTGCCTAGAAATATAAATGTTATCTTTTTCAGGATAATCGTACGTACCATTTCATGTACCCTACATACTATAGCTTATTCATTCTATCAGATTCAGAAAATCCATTTTATGAATTGAACCAGAAACTCCTCAGCATTGTTAGGACAGGGTCATTAAGACCAAGAATTGCATTGTATCAAGACATTTGTAGGAACCGGTTCGAATGGCAAGCCACTTGAAACAAATGAGTCCATCCGGGCTTCTCATCCTTTTCCTTATATAATTCATTTATGTTATTTCAGTCATGTTACGTTTCATGTTTTGATTCATTCATGTGATGTTCCATGTCCTCTTCAGTCATGTCATGTTCCATGTTCTTGTTAATCATGTCATGTTCATGTCCCTTCAGCTTACATGTCTTTTCAGCTTTTATGTCCTTTCAGATTTTATAACCCAACAACTTATTACCTTAATTCGAGGACGAATTTTCCTTTTAGAGAGGGAGAATTATAAAACCGCAGCATTACAATGTCTCTAATTCGAGGACGAATTATTTTTTTTAGAGGGGAAGAGTTGTAAAACCCGCATTTAAAACCAAAGAACATTAATTATATATAGTCTCAGTTTTATTTAAAATGTTACGTAATTAGTTATTCAGAAAAATAATTAATATTAGCTATTCAGATATTACGTAAGTATTGTTATTTCAGTAAAATCAATAATACATTTCAGAGTTAACACGGGAATTCAGACACGAACTTACGAGAAATAATAACACACGAGTTATTTTAAAAGTCGAAAACTAAAACACATTAGTATTTGTGTTTCTTTTGGGCCGCAGTTAGAACCAAAGGAAAGAAAGGTGGGCTTTGAGCCCAGTTTAATTGTAAACAAATCACCAGGGTTACACCCTTTTATCCTTTCATGAAAAAAAGGAGAACAAATTAGGGTTTTGCTTTGGTGTGTTGAACGCCGGCCGCAAGAACAACAAAAAGGAGAAAAAAAATAACGAAAATTGGAGTATGATTCTTCCATTTAGTTTGTGTTCACACGATGGTATTCTTCCCTTTGTTTTGTGTTCACACGAATGAGGTATTCTCCCTTTGTTTTGTGTTCACACGAATGGTATAACTCTTTCATTTATTTTTTATTCACGAATGGTATTCTTCCATTTATATTGCATTCACACGAATGGTTAATTTTCCATTGTTTTGTGTTCACATGAATTGGGTACATTCGTCCATTTCGTGTCTATTTTGTATTCACACGATGAACAGTCAATAGCGGGTCGAGCACATCGCGATGTCCGGCTTATTTAAATTGGCTTAATAAGGTTAGGCTTATTTATTTTTGACTTATAAATTTTAGGGTTATTTATTTTTGGCTTACTGATTCGGGCTTATAAAATAATTAAGTTATTTAATTATTGGTAAAATTAAACACGGCTTAATTAATTTATCTTATTATTTCACGACTTAGTAAAAGGGCTTATCAAGATATATTTTATTAATATTAGAATTATTTAAAACATGACTTATTAATATAATGCTTATAATTAACCATAGCTTAATAATTCACGACTTAATTAATTTTACTTTAAGGGAACTTTATATTCTATGAAACTTTCTATTTAAGGAAACTTTCTATTTTTAGCAGGTTACTAATAATAGTATATATGTAGAGGACGAGGGTACAGGTTATACATTAATCAGAGTACATGCAATGTATTAATCGGAAATACTTAACAACAGTCAGAGTTATCAGAATATACACAAACCGTAAAACTACAAGAACATATTAAACCAAGTTCAGAACAGGAAGAACCAATAATAGTATCCAGAAATCAGACAACTCATTCACGTCCTTTATTCATGTAGCTCACGTGAAGTCAGAGTAGGAGTTTCATCTGTTTTTCATCTTCAGTCAGTTATTGGACACGAGGTACGGATTTCCGTCCTTTCAGTAAGGACTTCCTTTCTATGCATGATTAGGATTCCCCGTCTGCAGCAAAATGTTTTCCCCAGTATATGTTTAAGTTTATCAGTAATCATGTTAATAACTAAATAAATTGCCTGAGCATTATATACAAGCACGACCAGTTTATGTACTAGTTACGGAGGTACCGTAACCACGGCACTAGAGGCACCGGTGTCGTGACTCACATGCAGGAGAGTGATATCCTGCATCGTCCCACTCATGTTCAGGTTGACCATTCTTATATGTATGTTTAGTGGGGCGTATGGATGCATCCTAGGCTTATAAGTGTTACAAGTTATCAGGGTGAATGTGGTGTGTGCTCTACATCCTTCACATTGGAGCTGATCCCTCCACCCAGCACAGTTATTTAGAGGTCACCCCTCTATAGCATGACGAGGTCACCCCTCCAGTTATTCATGCACGGTTGTTACAGCACGTGACCTATATAAGCTCTGGCAATTAAAATACAGTAAAAGCATGTTTTCAGAATTAATAGTTATATTTCAGTTTCAGTATATATGAATTAGGTTTCTGAGATTTTATGCAGAGTTCTACCACATGTTACATATCAGTCTTATAGCTTCATTGATGTCTTCTATTCCATTACTTTCAGTATATTCTTATCATGGATTATATCCGTTCACTGAGCGTTATGCTCAGCCGTAGTTCTTTTCATGTTCTAACGGCAGGTACACCAGGACGCTCTTAGGATTCTGAGAGCATGTGCATTTGGATGGGAGTTATCTAGACTTCTTACTTCATGCACTTCTTACCTTTTTCTACTTATTTGGACATTGTTTAGTCCTTTCCTGCAGTATTTTGTTTTTCATGTTTTGAGCTTATGTTTGGATTACCGATGTTTGATTCCGGTAACTCCTTTATGGTCAGTTAATGTTTTAGGACATTTACCTTATGCTTTGATGACACGCCATAAATACACGTAACGGTCCACTTATCCAAGTGGGGTGTTACACTAAGACCGATTATTATTTATATAGGTTTACGTGACCGAAGCACGCCCGTAGCCGATAATCCGCCTTTCATTAACAACGTGAGTTCATAGCCTCGCACTCTTTTAAATGTTTTATAAAATGATTTGTAAACCCGCGAGGGAGATAACATGCTAGATTTTGATAAAAATAGAACACAAGTAGTCCCGATGGTATGCTTAATGATATGGACCCGAATGATGCTATGACCCTATAAACGAGACTAAAAGGATTATTAGTAGTTAGGCTATGTCACTTAAAGTCCCATTAGCATGAATTGTGAACTACCGGGATTTGGTAGACGCTTATGCATTTGATAGTACTATTTGGGGACGATCACCCCAGTTCGCGCCTTGACGGTTGATCCCCGTCGTACCACATTGATTGGTAAGCGAATTTATGTATGAGAAGATTCCATAGCGTGATTTTTGTGACGACACGCTAACTTAGATGGGCAAATTGTTTGTCGGGTTCGCGGCCCGCTGTTTTCATAGTAAGGTAACAATGTCATGCAGCTAATAATAATCCTACAACCTATAAAACCTAAATACAAAACGATAACGACGCTATTAACGATGAATATATTACCTATCATGGTAATATAGAGACTACGGTCTCATGGACGGTTTAAGATGTATGCTTGATTTATATATTGCCTGACTAGCAATATGAGGACTTACTTCTGATATTATACTTGTGTTCTGATTTTAAATGATTGTTTTATATAACGGTTTTTATTAAACTCTATGAATTCACTCGGCATTCGCTGATATGATTTTTGCATGTTTTTATCTCAGGTGTTTGAAGGTAATCCGGATGGAGATCGACTCTGATGGCCCACATAATATTAAAATTGTTCATTCGATCTATGTTTTGTAAAATTAATGACCTGTATACTTTGGGACCTGTTGTACACTTTAAAACTTTTAAATCGAATGAATGTATGTTGAACCTTGAACAACCATTTTTATGTGTTGTCTATGATTGAAGTTATTGTGCTATCCCGTAACACTCTGAAAGACCCTTTCGCTGTACCGATACGAAAATTGAGAGTGTTACATATAGTGATAGGGTTCTTCCTCCCATTGATCAAAGCAAAGCTGAGATCAATGGGAGAATAGTTTGTCTATTCAATCCCTATTGTACTTCCACATACAATAGGGTATAATTCTTTAATACAGCTAAGAATTAAACGTTGAAAAACCAAACTTGTGTTATTAGTAGTCTTGTGGGTTTTGAGTTTAATAATTCTTGTTTTACTCAATTATCGGACCTAACAGTTATGATTAGTGATAGGTTAATCATAATTCTGGAAGGTTTTATCACTTAATTCTTAGTAATTAAGAAATGCCCAAAACGGATTAAGAACATGAAGAACAAGGTTTTGATCTTGTTAATGTTTAAAAAGTGGTGTTTAGCGTGTTTTATAACTAATTAATATTAGTTAATAAAACCGCTGAGTGGGTTAGTGACATGGCAGGTTTATGGCTTGTGATTGGTTGAAAAGTGGTAGTGGGGTACGTGGCATGTTGTCACTGGTCTAGGTATCTTCTTTGTCTTGGCAGTAATTATCCCTCTTCTTTCTTCCACTTTTCATTTGCATTTTTATTCATCAAAGCTAAATTCCCTTTGTATTGAAGTTTGGTTTTTCACACTTTTGCCCCAAAAGGTTTTGTAAAAGTATTTCAAGGGTATTTCTTGCCATTTGGTGATATTTGAAGGGTTGTTTTGGCATTTTCTTCATTCTTCAAGGTCTTGAATTGTATGGTTGACTTCTTGGAGGACTAATAATGACAAGTCTTCATATTTGAGGGACCATTCTTGCCAATTCTTCAAAGTGGAGGGTCCTTTTTGAAATTTGGCAAACTTTAAGGACCAAACTTGTAATTATGAATATATAAGGGTTTAAAGTGTCAATTTTTCAATATTGGAGAACCCTTCTTGTACAATCTTCATTTCTTCAAGGACTTTTCTTGGAAAATCAACATTAGGGCTTGGTTAATTGTGCGGCTTCGTTTCCCGTGTTCGTTTTTGCTTGTTTCTTGCGATTTTTTGTCATTTTATCAATATCCGTTCCTAAAATACACATTGAACAAATACAAGCATATATATGGCATATTTGATGATGTTTTATGCATTTAAAGCCCAAAAAGAACGATGAGATCATGTATAAAATCCATCTCATCACTCCCCCATACTAAACCATTGCCGTGCCCTCACACAATGCTAGAATAAAGTATCTAAGCATCTCCAAAATTCATTTTTATGCACTTTTATTCAAAGCTAAACTCACTACACTAATGTTACTTTGTGTTTTAGACATAATGTATGATTTTCATCGCAAAATGGGACGTTTAGGTTCATAGAATAAGAACATGTGAGTGCCTCATAGAGATAAATTCATCGTGCGATTTTCACCCAATTCCATGCTAAGCGTGTAACGAGATCATTGTCATTATAAGTTAGTAATGCTAACACTACTCATATGCTCTAATCACGTACTTAGACTCCCATTTTCCTAAGTGGTATCTCTTATATTTTATTCTTGTCTTGAATGATCATGATGATACATTGTTTGACTTATGCGATGATAGAGATTAAGGTCTAAAAATAGAAACGAAACGGTATAATCAAAACCATCAAATTAATAGCCTCCCCTAATAGACAACGATGTCAAAATATTAAGTGAACAAGTGAGATTTGATAAACATAGTTTTAGAACGGTTTTGAACATGAGACTTATTACCAAGACTTTTATACGCCCCTTACCGGATGGGCCTTATTATCATAGGTTTACCTTCACCTTTTGGGATCGGTCTTGCCTTGCCTTTTATTTAACCTCGCCATGAGGTGTTTATTATGTCCAAAGACGTATATCCTCACGTTAAAAGCGAATTTTGGATCTTTAAAGCTTCAAAGATTAAGGCTTAATCACTTTCGATTTTGCATAGATTTTTCGGCCTTGCGAGCTTCGAATTTTTGCTTGATTTAGGTGTAGCACTTGAAATCTTGTTATTGGTTGAAGCTTTTGATTATTCGGGTTGCCAATACTTCAAAACCGTGACGCTGGCGATTCTAAAATATTTTCCCAATTTAATTACATGGAAGCTACTAGAAAAAGCTAGAAACCAACAATTAAGACTAAACCGCTAAGTTAATACTTATTAGCAAAATTTATATACAAGCGAAGGGAGAATAAGCAAACAATTAGGACACATGAGTTTTTGAAAGAAGAGCGACTTCTACGTTTAGCATAGTAACTTATAATTAACGCTATCATTTCTCGTCCTCATTTAAGAGACTTAGCCTAAAAAGTTAAGGAATCGAAGCTAAGTGCTCAACACGCACGGTCAAGTCAAAAAGTACTCTTATTCTCGCCATCAGAAAATATACATTCGTGTCACCAAACACTTATAAAAACATGAGAAAATTTTAAAATTTGGCCATTTTTAGCCTTATTTTGCAACAAAACGAGAAACAAAAACATGAAAGTTGGAAAGCGTGAAGGTTTAGCAAGGCAAGTATCTATTCACCCCCATACTAAAGTTAAACATTATCCTTAATGTTTTGAGTCTAAGGGTAGGAAACCCCCATACTAGAGACGTATTCGAATGCTTAAACTAGCATGGAAAGGGTGGAACCATTCAATCAATAGCCGTTTATGAAGTGTGCTAAAAACCTAAGGTTAGAACAACAAAGGATACATCATGTGGATATTGAGAAATTCTTCCAAGCAAATGATCAAGGCTCACGTAAAACGAACACGGGAGGCTTGAATCGTGAAGATGATGATGATCTGATAGCCACAAGTCACAAACAACCACGGAGCAAAGGTTGGAAGGGCACAAATCCCCTCACGTAAGCTACATTAGAAAGCGATAATATGTACATGGGTAAACATGGGAGCTCCCCCACGAGGCACCTTGTTTTTGATTACCGAGTCATGAGCTCGACTCTATCCCCTCAATACTAATTATCATTGGGGAAGGTGACTTGGTCGAGGTCGTCCAAAGAAGGGACTTCCCCACCAAAGTAGTGCTTCAACCTATGTCCATTCACCTTGAAGTTAGGACCATCATTTTGAGCTAGCTCGATGGTCCCATAAGGAAAAACTTGTGTGAGGGTGAACGAACCGGACCCACGGGATTTCAATTTTTTGGAAAATATTTTCAAACGTGAGTTAAAAAGAAACACTTGATCCCCAACGTTAAAAACCCGGTTTTTAGTTTTTGAATCGTGAAACTTTTTAGTCTTTTCCTTGTAAATTAATGAATTTTCATAAGCATTATCCCTCAATTCATCTAATTCATTCAATTGTATTTTCCGGTGATCCCCAGCGGTCTTTAAATCAAAGTTAGCGTGCTTTAGGGCCCAATAAGCTTTGTGTTCGAGTTCAATTGGCAAGTGGCAATTCTTCCCATACACAAGCTTATAGGGAGTACACCCAATGGGTGTTTTATAGGCGGTACGAAAGGCCCATAAAGCATCGTCTAACTTATCCGACCAAGATTGTTGGTTTTCCCCTATGGATCTTTCCAAGACACTCTTTAAAGCTCGGTTTGAAACCACGACTTGCCCACTTGTTTGTGGGTGATAAGGCGTAGAAAGACGATGTGTAACCCCATATTTTTTCAAAAGTTTTTCAAATTGGTCATTGCAAAAATGGGTTCCACGATCGCTTATGATAGCACGAGGGGCTCCAAACCGAGAGAGCAATTGCTTCAAAAACTTGACTACCACACGAGCATCATTCGTGGGCAAAGCCTTAGCTTCAACCCACTTGGATAGGTAGTCAACGGCCACAAGGATGTATTTATTTCCACGAGACGATGGGAACGGCCCCATAAAGTCAATGCCCCACACGTCAAAGATTTCACAAACTTGGATTATATTTTAAGGCATTTCATCCTTTTGTGAGGACTTTCCTTGACGTTGGCATGCGTCACACGACTTGATAAGTGCGTGCGCATCTCGGTAAATAGTTGTCCAAAAGAAGCCGACATCGAAAACATTCTTAGCTGTGAGATTATCACCATGGTGACCACCTGTGGGTCCCTCATGACAAGCTCTAAGGATATTAGAAGCTTCGGTGCCAAAAACACAACGTCGAATGATTTGATCCGCACAATTCCGAAATAGATAAGGGTCGTCTCAAAAGTAGAACTTGACGTCACGAAAGAATTTTCGTTTTTGTTGTGTCGTCATACCCTTAATGATGAAGTTTCCCGCATGGTAATTTGCGATGTCCGCAAACCATGGGGTGGACGAGTCTTTCGTAGAAGTCACTACACCAAGCGTCTCGAGAGGAAAAGTTTCGGTGATTTTCTTGTTCTCGTAAACACTTTGGTGAGGATCTTCCAAACGAGAGAGATGATCGGCCGCTAGATTCTCGGCTCCTTTTTTGTCAAGAATTTTGACATCAAATTCTTGTAGGAGGAGCATCCAACAAAGCAATCTCGGCTTTGCATCTTGTTTAGCCATGAGATACTTGATTGTTGAGTGATTCGTGTACACTATGCTTTTCGTCAAGACGAGATAAGGTCGAAATTTCTCAAATGCATAAACCACGACAAGGAATTCCTTTTCCGTTGTGGTATACTTAAGTTGAGCCTCGATCATCGTCTTGCTAGCATAGTGAATAGGCAAGAAGTGTTTTTCATGACGTTGCCCTAAAAACGGCCCCTATATCGTAGTCACTAGCATCACACATGAGCTCAAAGGGGAGGTTCTAATTTGGAGCAACAAGAATGGGAGCTTCGGTAAGTTTCCTCTTAAGGATTTCAAAGGCTCCTACACATTCTTCGCCTAAAAACGAAAGGAGCATCTTTTTCAAGAAGATGTGTAATAGGTCAAGAGATCTTTAAAAATCCCTTGATGAATCGACGATAAAAGCCCTCGTGTCCTAGGAAACTCCCAACTCCCTTGACGGTTTTGGGATGAGGTAATTTGGCGATGATGTCTATCTTAGCTTTATCTACCTCAATCCCCGCTTTCGAAACCTTGTGCCCTAAGACGATTCCTTCTTTAACCATAAAATGACATTTTTCCCAATTAAGCACAAGGTTAGTCTCCTCACAACGTGTTAACATTCTCTCAAGGTCTCCTAAGCACGAAGTGAATGAACTATCAAACACGGAAAAGTCATCCATTTAGACTTCCATCGTCTTCTCGATCATGTCATGAAAAATAGCCATCATACACCATTGATAAGTCCCCGGTGCATTGCAAAGTCTGAATGGCATTCTACAATAGGCAAACGTTCCATATGGACACGTAAACGTAGTTTTTTCTTGATCACGAGGATCGATGGGGATTTGGAAGTAACCGGAAAAACCATCTAAGAAATAATAGAAGTCATTTCCCGCAAGACGCTCCAACATTTGATCCATGAAGGGCAAGGGTGTTGATACAAAAGTTGGGTGATCCTTGCTAGACTCGAATTAGGCTTAATTCGGGTTGGCTGGACTCCGGCTCCTGCACCAAGTGAATCGTACGGTTGGGATCCTGCACACTAAACAACACGCGTTAGGCTTACCGTGGGAATGTTTCCCACGATTAGACTCCAGCGTGAGAGTAAGTAATCGGTTAGGGTTATAGGAATCGGATGAGAGTTTGAGAGTGTAGAATGTCATACCTTTGTGGAACCCTTGGGGGTTCCTTATATAGGCAGTGAAACCCTAATGGGCTGTCACTGATGCTTTGGCCCCAAGGCAAGGATAATGACCAGATTTAGATTGATTGTTATCTTCTAATTATGGTGAGTGAATATCCTCTCATTTGGGATAAATCCTAATCATACTAGGAGTATGATTCTGTCTAACCCTGCACCGAGCATGCCGGATCGTGGGTCGCACACGTGTGTGCGGTTACTGTTCATCCAAGCCCATAAGCTCAAATAACATTATTCCCACCCATCCGTGATGGGCCGGATACGGGTAGTACCAGTGGACCGAGTTCATGACCCGACTGGGGACTATACGTCATCATGTCCCCCCAGTCTAGTTGTTATAGCCGTAGGCGTAACTTCTAGACTATCAAGAAGCTCCCTGGACGTACCAAAAAAATCTTTTGAGGGAAATGATGATGTATCAAAAATTTGTTTTGGCCGCACATGGCTGCCTGACTAGGAATTCATTCCGATGGTACCTCGACCGCACGTGACGACCGAGACAAATTAAATGTAGCATTGAATTTGGTCTTACGTAAGACCGCATATCCTGACATTATTGACTGTTCACCTGCCACTTGACTGACAAAGTGCAAACAGTTAGAACCTCGAGCGGCGTAAACTACTGAGTCAGAAGTGACCCGTGGATCCCACCTGACTTTTCACTTGCCACTTACACCCTAGCCACACGATTAAGGATAGTGGCAAACACGTGTCATGCATCCAACAGACCATGACCCACAAGGCAACCCTATAAATAAGCTACCCCACGGTTGTGTGTAACACACAGTCTTTTTCTCCATTTCTGCCATTAAAGCTTTTCTCCTTAGCACCACTTTCTCACGCACGGATCCCTTCCTTCGCAGGTTAGAATACCACGTCCTTAACTTTTTATTTAGTAATGGCCCAAAGAAACAACCCCTCCATTGGATCCGTGCTAAATGTAATGACCCATGAGCAATTAGATCACTTTTGCACTAATTACTTCATCCCCACCAATCTACACCCTTCTCTCCCTGGTGCAGGAGACCTCATAACTGAGGCTCCGCAGGGAAAGATTGGCCTATATACTCGTCTTTTTGATGCGGCCAACTACCGCATTCCTTTCACTCGTTTCCTAATAGATCTCTTAGGATATTATGATGTACATATTAGCCAGCTTCACTGTATAGGCGCATGTAAGGTTAGTCAGTTTGAAATCCTTTGTCGCGCTAGAAGAATCCCTCCAACCGTAGAACTATTCCGGCTATTTTACACCCCCAGTATAGTAAATGGTTGGCTATCTTTTAAGAAACGATCTCCCAATAGCCCCCAGTCCCAGAATAAGCCCATGGACTCATTGAAAAACTGGTACGACCATTACTTTTTCATTGACTCGATAGTTTGGCCGGCCGACTATGTCTTCAAACATAGGTTATCTCATGACCCTCTGCCGCACGCCAGTACATATAATCCCCAACATTCCCAAGAAATAGATAGGAATAGAACAGGGTTCCATAGAAACCTTCCCGAATCATTCCTCTGTTTGCTATGGATTAGCCGCAACTATTTTGGCTCGTCCAACAGATATCTTGTGTTTTGGAGGAGGCATGGTGAAGGTGGGTATAACATCCGCACATGAAAGACGTACGTACACTTATGTGCTATAACTAATATGCTTCGTTTATTGTGGCAGAAATGAACTTCTTTGGAATCCTACGTCAAGGCGATCCAAAGCTTATACCCGGGGGATCCCGTCCCAGACGTGAGAACGAGCTACCCCTCCTCGAACATACCCGAAACATGACGGTTTCCCTGGAGGCCGTGTCGGACCCCCATTCAGACGAAGAGGAAACAACGCTCCTGAGAACCCCCGTGGACTTTGACAACGAGGATGGTGATAACATGATGCTCGAAGATGAAGCCGGGTCCTCCTCGCCGCCTAAGACTGCTACCCCCGCATACGGGGAAGAGCAAGGAGACAATATTGAGAGAACCACCTCCAGTCTTCGCCAAATGTTGGGCGATGATGAGGAGGAAATGCAACAAGTCAATGAAGAAGAAGATGAAGGAGCAGAAAAAGAACTTGAAGAGGAAGCTGAAGAAGAAGCCCAGCCCGCCCCTAAGCGTACCCGCAGGAAAAACAAGCGGGTGAGAAGAGTTGCCCAGGCTGAGGTTGGTGAACACAATGCCCTACCCAAAAAACTGTGCGAGGATCACCCTCTCTATCAATCTGTTGGGAGCACCACCCAGGCCTCCGAAACGGTGCGGGCCGCACATGTGGATCCGGTCACTCAAGTTTCCCCGACTACATCAGAACTAGCAGGGAATAACATGTAAGTCTACCTCTTTTTTAAGTAATAACCACGACTTTCCTTAAACAATACTTGATATTTATTCCATATGTGTGTTTGTCGAGATGAACAAGCTGGTGCCGCACCTCCCCCTGATGCACGGAAAGAGAAGGGCAAAGAGAAGGAAGTGGAGAGAGAACCTATGCCGCATACAGCCGTAACCAGATCTGGCCCTGCCTTTGAAGAAGGTACCCCCACCGCTTCCCAAGAGATCCCAATGTCCGGCCCTCATCAACAGTTCAATCCTGACTGGAAGATCACCATTGCGTCGCAGATGAGAGAGGTCGAGGAGTGCCGTGAGTACCTTAATAACTGCATCCCCTGGTTTGGTATGAGATGTAAATGTACTAAGCCATGCGGATCTAATGGATGAGTACAATGGCGCCTTGGTGCATCAAATGGCGATGGGTACTTCTATGAGGGTAAGATTTGAAGCTGCTTTAGAGCATGTGGAGTCCCTCAAGAGGAAGGTTGGCCGAAGAGAGAGGATGATTGAAGATAATGAAGCCCAAATTGCCGCCCTCCAGTCCCAGCTTGCTACCGCCGAGGCGACTATTAAAGAACAATCGGCCCGCGCCAATTCTCATGACCAACATGTAGTCGAGCTTGAGACAAAACTTGAGGCTGCAACAACCAAGGTATGTATCTGCGCCGCATCACTCCTATGCCATAATAACCACCATTCTAATAAGTAATGTATCTCATACAGGTGACCGTGGCAGAAGCGTCAGCTAAGTCCTCCTCCAACCAAGTGTCCATGCTCACCAAGAAGCTTGAGGATGCCCATGCGATGATCCAGGGCGGGGAAAGAGTAAAAGAGGAGCTTGCTCATGAGAGGGCCGCGACCAAACAGCCGAGGGAGGCGTCCGCCCAAAAAGATGTGCTAGTAAATGCCCTTATCACCGAACGTGACGACGTGCTATGCCCCCAACTACTAGCAGCCATTGCCGGCCGTAGGTGGATGGTGGGTCACGGGGCACGTCTAGCCGTTACCAAGGTGTTGGAGGCCCCCGAATTTGTTCAGCAGTTTGCCGACCTTGTGTCAGATGGCATTGACCACGGTCGCCATGAAGGAATGGTCATGGCCGCAGAGCTAATCAGGAAGAAACAAAACTTCACAAAGAATGCCTTCTTCAACACCGGAGGTGCGAACAAGATGACTGCCTCCATGGCCGCAATGCGAGATCTCCACTACCCATTCTTGGCCGAGCTGGAAGCCACAAAAGATGCATCGAACATGGAGGTTTGGAAAAACTAAGTCTTGGCGCATTTTCTCAAGATGAGGGACATTCTCGAGCTTCCTTTACTCCTTCTCCCAGCCACCTTACCCTTCCTATTTATGAGGATGTGACCAGAATCGTAGTTGACGAGCAACCATTAAGCGAGGTGCTGGAGAGGAATGCGGCTCAAGCATTAGAGCAGAAGGAACGCAGTGAGATGTTGCCTTGTCTGGCTGAAGAACAATGGGAGATAGGTAGGTTTCTCCCCCCCATGTAGGGTGCCCGTAATTTGTTATCTATTTTGACAGTTTGGTTTGTAACCTTAAACATTTGTCCGTGGATGTCCACGGTACCTCATGATTGTAAACACTTGTCATGCTATGTATAAGTTTGTGGTAGGCACGACAATTTTGATGATTTGGAAACTTGTTTATATTCTTTTAGATATCATGTATCTGTGTCGCATGACATGTCACGTCTTACTCAGAATAAAACTAAGTCTATACTTTACTAGACGTGCGGCGTGCGTCTTTACCATGCAAAGCACTACGTGAGCGCGACCTATGGAAACTTATCACAACGTCTCGTGAATAAGGTGTCTAGTAAGGATACATGATCCGCGTCACTGGGGTTGCATCCCTCTTATGTGACAAGTTGAATTATTAGGTTCACTTAATCCTCTTACCCCACCTGGAGGCGCATTGTACATGTACGGTATTCAATGAATGCATATGAATAAGACATGGCACATTATAATAATAACAATTAAATCCATATGACCATAACGGAATCTAAAGAAAAACAATTTGCACAAAAACAAGTCGTGGAGCTAGCTAGGCACCACGACATTTTATTAGAACGTTTACATTTTTTATTCTAACAAGAATGGGAAATCCTAAAAACAAAAAAGAACCTAGAAAAAAACATAAGAAACAAAACAAAGGGAGCACATGGATCTTCATTAAAGCCAGATATAGCGAAGTATCCATGCGGAAGCCGTAGCTTTCAAAGATATCACCTTTTGAGATTGGAGATATTCCACGTGCGTTCTAGATCGCGGCCATCCATGTCACGTAACTTGTATGCGCCCCATCCTAAGGCCTCAGTGACCTCATATGGTCCTTCCCACTTAGGGCCCAACTTTCCTGTATTCTCCGCTCGGCTTGCTTCGTTAGCACGATAGACATAATCCCCCGGTCGAAAAGAAACACCTTTAACCTTGGCGTCATAATAAGCCTTCATTTTAGCCTTGGACTTGGCCTCATTGATAGCCGCTATCTCCCTTTTTTCCTCCAACAAATCCAGATTGATCCGGAGTTGCTCGTCGTTCGTGACGACATTAACCTCCGTCGTGCGGATGGTAGGCATTCCTATTTCTGCTGGTATAACAGCTTCAGTGCCGTAGGCCAATGCGAATGGAGTGTCCCCGTTGGCTGTCTTGATCATAGTCCTATGCGCCCATAGAACATGTGGTAGTTCGTCCACCCATTTGGCACTTCGTTCCTCCAAGCGTGACTTGATGCCGTTTCCCAAGCTTCTATTTGCTCGTTCCACAAGACCATTTGTCTGCGGGTGCTTAACAGACGCAAAGTGCCGTTTGATATTCAATGTTGTGCACCAGTCCTTGAATGGATTATCCGCGAACTGCTTCCCGTTGTCCGAGATGATTTCTCCTGGTAAGCCAAAACGGCACACGATGTTCTCCCAAACAAACTTTTTAACTTGTTTGCCTGTGATGGATTTAACTGCCTTGGCCTCTATCCAACGTGTAAAGTAGTCCATTGCGACAATCAAGAACTTAACTCCCCCCGCAACTACAGGAAATGGTCCTGCAATGTCGATCCCCCACTTATTGAATGGCCATGGGGATGTAATAGGTGTAAGTTCCTGCTGCGGATGTCGCGGCACTGGTCTGTGCACTTGGCAATCACTGCACTTGCGAATCATGTCATGTGCGTCCCTATGCATGGTAGGCCAATAATATCCTGTGCGTAGGGCTCGAGCCACCACGGATCGTGGACCTGCGTGCATGCCGCATAACCCTTCATGTATCTCACTGATCACGTAAGTGGCCTGACGTGATCCAACATACAGCAACCACAATTGCAAGAAAGAGCGCTTATAAAGGATACCTTCTCGAAGCTCGAAGTGTTGCGACTTCCTTCTAATGCGCCGTGCCGCTTTTTCCTCGTCCGGAAGGGTTTCATTAGTCAAATAGTTTACGATCGGGGTCATCCATGTAGGTCCGTCCTCCTCAACTATAGCAGCGACCTCCCATTATGTTATAGACTTTTCCTTGAGTATTTCCACCAAGACTTGCTTGGATAAGTGGGTGAAACTTGTAGACGCGATCTTGCTAAGAGCGTCCGCCTTCTTGTTCTCACCTCTTGGTACCTGCTTGATAGAAAACTTGCTGAAAGCCACAATGAGTGACTTGACTTTCTCCAAGTATCGGACCATTTTATCCTCCTTAGCTACATATCCTCCTAGAATGTGGTTCGCGACAAGCCGTGAGTCCACGTAGGCCTCAAGGTTGAGGACTCCCATTCTAGCGGCGATTTTTAAACCCGCAATCAATGCTTCATATTCTGCCTCATTATTGGTGGCTGTGAACTCAAAGCGAAGGGCGTACGTAAACTTCATTCCTTCCGGATTCGTAAGGATGAGACCAGCTCCTGACCCATCCGTACACGAAGATCCGTCCGTGAATAACACCCATGGTTCTGCTAGAGTTACGTCTTGTTTTACGATTGGTCCTTCTTCATCCGGCTTCTCTATCAAGAAATCCGCCAAGATTTGGCCTTTAACAGCCGTCCTTGGTCTATAAGATATGTTGTGTTCTCCCAATAGAATGCTCCACTTTTGTAGCCTACCTGTCACATCCGGTCTAGAGATGACTTGTTTTATTGGTTGATCAGTAATGACTACAATTGGGTGCGCCTGAAAGTATCGGCGCAACCGTTTTGTAGCAAACACTAATGCCAAAACCAATTTTTCCATAGAGGAGTAATTCAACTCCGACCCTTGCAGTGTTCTACTTATGAAGTAAACCGGAGTTTGGACTGTGTCCCTATCCGTCATAAGTATCACACTTATTGCTCCATGTGTGGCTGATAAATACATAATGAGCTCCTCCTTTGGCCGGGGAGCTACTAGCATGGGGAGAGATGCGAGGTGTTGCTTGAGTTGACCAAAGGCTTCCTCCACTTCCTTTGTCCACCGGAAGTCTCCCTTCTTCATGCACTTCTTGAGTGTTTTGAATAAGGGGAGTGACTTCTCTGCGGACTTTGATAAGATCCTATTTAGCCCGGCCAGCTTCCCATTTAAGGACTGCACCTCTTTCCGTGTCTGAGGGGATGGTAGCTGTATTACGCGTCCGTTTTTCTGGGCAAGGTTTGATGCCATTTGGATCAATCATATATCCAAGGAACATTCCTTCCGTTGCCCCAAACGTTGCATTTCTTTGGATTTAGCTTCATATTAATCCTCCTCAATGTGTCAAATGTCTCTTGGACATCTCGGAGAAGTGCATCCTCCGTATGACTTTTGATGACTAAGTCATCCACATAGACTTCCAGGTTGCGGCCTATCTGTGAGTCAAAGGCTTTGTCCACAAGCCGCTGTTATGTTGCCCCGGCATTCTTTAGTCCGAACGACATTTTTGTATAACAGTATACGCCTTGACTAGTATGGAACGCCGTCTTCTCTGCGTCCTCTTCCGCCATCTGGATCTGGTGGTATCCTTTATATGCGTCTAAGAAGCACTTAAAGGGATATCCACATAGGGATTCCACCTTCCAGTCAATCTCCGGTAACGGGTAACAATCTTGTGGACAGGCTTTGTTCAGATCCGTGAAATCCACGCTCATGCGCCAGCTTCCGTCATGCTTTTTGACCATGACTGGGTTGGATAACCACTCGTGGTAGTATACCTCGCGCATGATACCTGCGTCCACTAGTTTCCGTACTTCATCCAATATCACTTGGCTGCGTTCAGGTGCCTGATCACGTTCTTTTGCTTGACGGGTGTGTATCCCTGGCGGATCTGGAGCTTATGTTCTGCTATTGCGCGTGGTACGCCCCTCATATGCTTGGGCTCCCATGCGAATACATCTAAATTTGCCTTCAAGAGAGAGCACATGGCCCTCTTTCCGTTATCCGAGAGCGTTCCCCCTATGGACACCTCTTGTTCCGGGTAATCAGGATGGATTGCCACCTTCCAATTGGGAGGTGGTGATCCATCCTTGGGTGGAACAGGTGGAACCGGTGTTGTCACGACATGACACTCGGATGCTGGTACGATTGTGTTATAGATGGTGACAATTCCTCCTTCCACCAGGAATTTGATCACTTCGTGTGCCGTGGAAGGTACCGCCCGTATGGCCAGGATACCTGGTATGCCTATGATCCCATTGTATGGAGAGTGTGAGCGTATCACCATAAAGTTCATCCACGCCCTGGTGGAGTGCTCTTCATTCCCAATGGTTACAAGCAGACGCAGTTGCCCTATTGGCCAGATGGTGTCTCCACTAAAACCAATGAGCGGCACCGTGGTCGGTACTAATTGGCTTCTTATTTCTGGTCGTAATTGTACAAAATAGTGTTCGTACAGTACTTCTGCTGATGACCCTCCATCCACATACATGTGGCGAACATTGTGTGTTCTAATGCTTATCTCAATAGTGAGAGGCGCATCAATCACATCGCTTGCTGTGATGGGAGGGAATGAGATTTCTCTGCCGCGTGAAATTTTTTGACTAATTTCTGCCTCGTGCGGTGCTGTCTGGATTGGATCATATATATAGTTGAAGGTTTGTCCTTTTGGGGATCCTTCTTGTCATACTTCTTGTTGTCTTTTCCATCCTTCCAATCCTTGACCAAGTGCTTGAGTTTACCTGACTTGATCAGTGACTCAATGTGCTTCTTGAGCTGGATACATTCCTCCGTACCATGGCCCTTTTCGTTATGGAATTCGCAAAAACGATTTCCTTGACGACGGTCCAGCGGAGTTGTCATTGGGGGAGGTCTCGGGAAATTAGCCCCTTCCGTCAGCAAGATCTCCCTGTAGGACATCTTTAGAGGGGTAAACTTATCGTCTGGCCGTCCTCCCTTGTTTTGGCTCTTGTAGTCTGAGCCCCTACCATTGTTCTGGTTGTTTTGACCGCCCGATTGTCTCCTGGACTGGTCGTTCAATCGGTAGCTGTTTCCTTTTGAAGGATAGGCCGCGGCAACCGTGGTTTCTCCCTCTATGAAGTTTCTGACCCTTTCCATGAGGTCGTCATACCTCTCCGGGCGCTTGTCATTGAGACGTCTGATTAATTCCCTGTCTGTTATGGCATGCATATAGTCGGAAATTTTCAGGAGTTCCGGCATTGTCTTTGTGCGTGTGCACTCGTCATTGAAGCGTTCAGTGAAGGCTTCCGTAGACTCTCCCGGCCTTTGCTTGACGGTTCCCAATGAGACCGGGTCCCTATTATACTTCTTCCGCTGAGTATAATTATTCTTGAACGCAGTGCGTAATTCAGTGAAGCTATCAATGCTTCACGGGGGAAGTCCTTCAAACAAGTCACGAGCATTGCCGATCAAGGTTGAGTTGAACATTTGGCCCCATATAGGCATGGGCCATCGCTCAATTTTTGCCTGCATGTCAAATATCTTGAGGTGATCATCCGGATCACCAGTTTCATCATAAGTCTTGACACACGCCGGCATGCGACGTTTTGTGTCCTTGGAGTAATTCCGTATGCGGAGAGTAAAAGGATCTTCCCTGGGGTCCGCCCATGGACGGGTGAGACTAGGGTCACACCACGGTTGGGAAAGATCTTCTGCTTTCGTCTCTCGGTAATAGGGACCGCCATAGTACTTCTCATTGTCTGGTGGTGGTGGAGGAGTGCGCTTAGGTCGGCGACGCTTGGGCGGATGGTCATCTGAGTCCTCTCCTGATGGACCGGGAGAAGGAGGTGATGCCCCATATTTTGGGTGAGGGCCGCTCTTGTGAAAAGAGCCAGTAGCCTTCTCCCGGTATTCATCCTATCCCACACGCTTGTGCGGCGATTGGTTCTGGTTAGTTCCAGATCTGGTCGTTCGGGTGAACCGTCGGACTTCTCTCCCTCTTCTCTGGACTGTATTAGTTCCTGCATGAGATGATCCTCTATGCGTTCGAACACATTCCTAGGCTGGGGAGTTTCCTCAAAGAGGTTCCACTCCTGAGGTCGTGTCCTTCTCTTCCTCTGACCTTGAGAAGAGGTGCTTGGTCCGGCATTGCCAAAGTTGAGTCTAGATTGGAGGTCCCTCCCTAGATTCAACCTTGATGCAATCCCTGGGACGATCCTATCAAAGTTCTGAGTGAGAATTCGAGTGAGATCTTCCTCGCTGAGTGGTTCGACCTCTACTTCTTCCTCGGTCGATGGTCTGCGCGGCTCCTTGTTAGGGGGATTGGGTGCACTCCCTGGATCAGGATTATCCAAGGTCGAAGAAGGTGGTGGGGTCATGGAGGACGTGCTCGTCACCCCCATGGACTGAAGACCACTCCGGCTATTTGGTCCGGCAGTTTGATGGCTAGGGGATCGATTGGGAATGAGTATCCCTTCCCCTTGGGACTTCCGATTTCCAGGATTTGTGTTCCTGGGATTTCCCTGCGGATGCCCCTTCGTCATTGAAGATTCAAGATGAGATTTTTGCTCTAGCTTAGTGTAATTTACCAACGGATGGCGCCAACTTGTTGATACAAAAGTTGGGTGATCCTTGCTAGACCCGAATTAGGCTTAATTCGGGTTGGCTGGACTCCGGCTCCTGCACCAAGTGAATCGTACGGTTGGGATCCTGCACACTAAACAACACGCGTTAGGCTTACCGTGGGAATGTTTCCCACGATTAGACTCCGGCGTGAGAGTAAGTAATCGGTTAGGGTTATAGGAATCGGATGAGAGTTTGAGAGTGTAGAATGTCATACCTTTGTGGAACCCTTGGGGGTTCCTTATATAGGCAGTGAAACCCTAATGGGCTGTCACTGATGCTTCGGCCCCAAGGCAAGGATAATCACCAGATTTATATTGATTGTTATCTTCTAATTATGGTGAGTGAATATCCTCTCCTTTGGGATAAATCCTAATCATGGTAGGAGTATGATTCTGTCTAACCCTGCACCGGGCATGCCGGGCCGTGGGCCGCACACGTGTGTGCGGTTATTGTTCATCCAAGCCCATAAGCTCAAATAACATTATTCCCACCCATCCGTGATGGGCCGGATACGGGTAGTACCCGTGGGCCGGGTTCATGACCCGGCTGGGGACTATACATCATCAAAGGGAAAGTGGTATTTTCGAGTTGCGTCATTTAACTTTCGATAGTCAATGCACACCCTCCAACCGGTCACGAGTCTAGTGGGAATTAACTCGTTGTCATCGTTTGGCACAACGGTCATCCCTCCCTTTTTAGGGACATAATAAATGGGACTCACCCAAGGGCTATCGGATATAGAGTAAATCATTCCCGCGTGTAGTAGTTTTAAAACTTCCTTTTTGATGACGTCGTGAATTTTGGGGTTTACCCTACGTTGACATTGGATTGCGAGCTTGTAGTATTCCTCCATTAAGATTTTGTGTGTATAAAATTTGGGATCGATTCCCTTAATGTCGGATAGTTTCCACGTAATTGCTCCCTTGTGAGTCTTTAAGACATCGATAAGTGCGGTTTTTTCATCATCGGAAAGGTCCTTCGCCATAATAACCGGCAACTTATCATCCTTTCCAAGAATACGTATTCGAGGTGAGGAGTAAGATCTTTCAATTCGAGGGTTGGTGGTTCTATGATTGAAGATGTGGGTTCGATACTCATAACCTCCACCAGCGGAGGAAATGGGAAATCGTTAAGAAAATCCTTGATAATCGAGAAGTCCTCATCGTCATCGAGGTCTTCGTCGCAAGTACGTGGAACGTCAAATTCTTCCAACGTAAAACCACCTCCTTCAAATGGAGTGAACGAAGTTGTCGAATTATCAAAAATAGGATCGAGCATCGTGGGATTGCCACAATTTGCTTCGTCAACAAAACCCAAAATTTCTTGTGAAAATTCTTCGCAAGCGACGTCGATTATATCAACATCGTTTAAAGTCGCGATAGAATAAACATGAGAAAGTGTAGAGTTTTGAGTTGCGTTTATAACAAGTTCCTCGTCGTTGAATCGTAAAGTGATTTTTCGAGCATGAACGTCGATAATCGCTTTCGATGTATCTAAAAACGATCGTCCTAAAATGAGAGGAACTTGAGGATCCGTGGGAATATCGGCAACGATAAAGTCTACGGGATAGTAGAACTTCCCCACTTTCACAAAAACGTCTTCGGCCACCCCACATGCGGGAATCGTAGAATGATCGGCCATTTTGATAGACATTTTTGAAGGAGTAAGATTAGGAAGATTGAGCGACTTAAAGATCGTAAGAGGCATCAAATTTATGCTAGCACCAAGATCGGCCAAGGCATATCATTCTTCCATATCTTGAATACCGCACGGAATTAAAAATTTACCGGGATCACCGACTTTTTGAGGTATGCGATTAAGATAAACCAATGAACAACTAGACAACTTTAGCAATTTCTCCTTGTTGTTCAACATACTCTTAAAGTTAGCGACAAATCGAGGCATCATGATTAATGCGTCGGCAAAACTTATGTTGAAATGCAAGTCACGAAACATTTTGATGAAGAGCTCAAACTGGTAGTTGTCTCGTTCTTGCAATTTTTCCTTTCGAAGTATCGAAGGGTAAGGCAATGGCGGTGTTGGTAAGGACGATGATGGTTCAAAGGAAGAGGGTGGTGTTGGGTGGGGCATAGGCATAACCTTTGGAATCTCGGGTTCCAATGATGGTAATGGGTCAACCGTAGGTGTGGTATGAGCGGTACTTCGTGGGATTGAGATATGCTCCTTTTCAACCACAACCTCGGGTTCTTCCTCAATTGGCTCCTCCGTAGGAGTAATTGGTTGAGGAATCGGTTCTTTGAAGGTCTTACCACTACGTGTGGTAATCACTTTCATTTCTCCCTTAGGATTCGAAACGGTGTTACTAGGAAGACCACTCGAAGACGGTTTACACATTATAGCCTCAAACATAGATGAAATTTTATCCTCAAACATAGATTTCCTCTTATCAGCCTTAAGCATCTCTTGTTTTATCTCATGTTGGCCTTGTTCCATCTTTTATTGGTTTTGTTGTAACCTAGTCACATTACTTTCCATCTTGTTTGTATGAATCTTAAGTTCATTAGCGAGCTCGATTTTCAACTCCTTTTTTCAAATCATTCTTAAACTCGGATCTTAGGCTAATGATCTCCCTTTGTATGTTATCAAACCTAGCATCATTACCATTTGCATATTCAACAAATTCATTTGGAAGATCTTTTAAGTTTTGCAAACTCTTGTTGTTGTTTTGAAAATCATTTTTGTTTTGCACTTGATTATTAGCCCCTTGATTCCCATAGTTGTTACCCTTGTAATTGTTTCTTTGATAAACCACTTGATTGTTTCGATAGTTAGTAGCATTTTGATTTGAAAAACGCGGTGGAGTCAATTGATTAGTGCGGGTAACTTGACCGTTTTGTTTATAAGTTCCCGTGGCCGCGTAGGCACTCGAAGTGTCACCACCGTTGGTAATGCACTCGGAGAAATCGTGAGCTCCACCACAATACATAAAAGAAACCTCAATCGCTTTAATTGTAGCGGGAGCGGGTTATTCACCAACTTTAAGCTCAACTAACAATCCCTTAAGCTTATCAAAGATTTTTTCTCCAAATTTGCCTCGATTTGGCAAGCATCAATGGTACGTGACGATGATGAGGGTGAAAACGAAGCCTTGTTAACACTCGATGTGTTACGAGGACTATAGACCTTAGACATATTCTCAATAATCGTCAATGCTTGCTCAACCGTTTTACACAAGAAATTACCACCCGCGGCGGCATTAAGATAGTCACGCTCATGATCGTTCAAAGCATTGTAAAACGTATCGATTTGATGCAAGTCGGAAAAACCGTGATGAGGACACTCATGTAACATTTCCTTATACCGATTCCAAGCCGTTGAAAAACTCTCATTAAACTCTTGTGAAATTTTGAAATTTTGTTTTTCAAATGCGTAGTCTTAGAAGGCGGGAAAAATTGGTTCACGAATTTTGAAAAGAGATCCTTCCACGTCAATATAGAATTGGGTGGCTCTTTCTCTAACAAAATTTTAGCGGGCCCCGCTAAGGAATACAGAAAAAGCATCTTCTTGAACGAGACGTTCAGGACGTCCTTGAATTTGCAAGTGGCCGTAAGACGATTGAATTGGCGGATGTGATTATGAGGGTTGTCCATCTTGTCACCACGAAACTTGTTGGCTTGGATAATGGACAACAAACCCGTCTTAACCTCGAAATTCTCCGCAAGGATAGCGGGAATCACAATCGCCTCTCCATAACCCTCGGTGGGTTCTTGAAGCAACTCTATCATAGTACGATTAGCCATGGTGACTTCTTGTTCTATAATGGGTTCTTCAATAGGAGAGTCTTCGCTAGAAAACGTTGGTCTTGTTTCCTTTTTGTTTCGACGTTTACGTGAACGTTTTGCTTTAGAGCGAGTTTGCATAAACGTAACGTACAACGTGGGGATGAGCAAAGAATATTCTTTTGGGTGTTTTTACTTTTTCAATTTGTTTTGTTGTTTTTGATTGTTTTTCACTTTTTTGGATTTTTGTGATGTATTACGAAGACCAAAATCTACAAATCTCTCCTCAAATCAAATATCTCGATTAAAGGAGCCTCAAGGAATGAAAACGATCACGTGAAGTGAACGCCTTTGATGACTTTAGAACGTTGGTGGAACACCAAAACGTTCAAGAGGGTTTAATCTTTGAAACCAAGAAAATATATATGATACGTAGATAATACTTTGGGTGGCAAACCCTCGATTAGCCCTTTTTCTCAAAACACGCACAAGCAAGCGGGGGAAACGAGGCGGCGCGAAGCACTTAAGAGTCTTTTTCCCTTAGGTCATGAAATACAACCGCCTTATACCCACCTTATAGTTTGTGTTAATTGAAATCAAGCTTCACGAAAGTATTTATCTATTTTGCCTTTTTTCTTTGTTTGAGATTCGAATACGATGATTGAGTGATGAAATCCCAAATCAAGGTTGTGTTTTCACACTTTTGGAGTACTTGTATACTTATTGTGATACGTATACAATATATTAATAATATTCACAAAAAACGAAAACCGATAATAGGTATGATTAGAATGTTAATCACACAAATATTTATTGTGGATAATAATAAAAACAACAATTGTTCAAATCAAAACACAACACGCCTCCCCGGCAGTGGCGCCAAAATGAAATTGAGTATTTGTACACTTTATTTTAGGAAAAATAAAGCTACAAAAGTGGTAAGTATTAAATATTGATTTAGGAAAATCAAACACTTATGACCCAAAAAGTGTATGTGAGATTGTTCTCAAGGAGGCTAGTGTGTTATGTGTGTTAAGATTTGAGAGATGTTTGTGATTAATATAATTGAACAAAGGGGAAAAGGAAATGAAGACGGATACGTGAAAATTACACTAAGAAGTAAAAGACGTAAAATCGTAAAAAGGGCTAAAATAAAAATTTACTCTAAAAATTCCAAAAAAATTAGCAAAAATCCACAAAAATAAACTAAGGGTTTACAAAAAATCAAAACTTTACCAAACCTTTTATTTAATTAAATATTAATTTTTAAATGCTAATTAAAGCCCTAAAAATCAATATAATTAATAAAAAGTCCAAATAAAGGGTTTTTAGTTTTTAAACCTCAAAAATAACTGGATTAAACTAAAAACTATTTTTATAAATTTTAAAACCTATTTAAACTATTTTTAAATGATTAAAAACTATTAAAATCTTAATATAATACTAGAAATTAATTATAAGGTGCTAAAAATATTCAAAAAGTTCTAAAGATACTAAATTAATGTATTTAACCTAGGAAAAATATAAAAAGTGAAAAATATTAATAAAATCTAAAAATCAATATTTTAATAATAAAATAATAATAAAAATTCAAAAGTTGTAAAAAATTCTAAAAACTTGCAAACCAATTTATTTTAACCTAATTAACACAGAAATGAACTTGAAATTACAAAATACCCCTAATGGGCCTCCAAATAGGCCAAAAACTCAAACAGACCCCTTAATGGGCTCAAGTAGGCCCAATAAGAAAAATGTTCACAAAATTAGCCCAAAACTTCTAGTTAAGCTTAAAATCAAATTTTAAACACAAAATTCCAAGGCCCAAAAGCTGAAAATGAGCTTATCACAGCTTATTTCAAACAGCTTATTCTTAATGGGCTTTTTGGCCCATTAAGCTATAAGCCAATGCCATAAGCTGTAAATTCACACACGTCCTTATTTTGACCTCAATAAGCCTTTCGTAAAAAGAAACCTTGAAAAAGTCCAAGAAATAAGCCTGAAATAAGCAAAAGCTCTCTACACAAAATGAGAAAATAGTCGCTTTTGAGTTCTAGACCACTTCAAGGGCTGATTCAAGTTGCAATAAGTTATAAATGACTTAACTAAGCTTAATAATCAAAAAACTTTCAAAAAGAACCACTCAATAAGCTGGAGTAAGCAATAAACTAATTTGAAAAAGTCAACTAAGTTCATTTTCTAGTCAAACTTAAAAGTCAAAGGCTACAAAGCTCCAGTACTAATCAATGGGTCAAATGAGGAAGATTGATTACAAAAACAAAGTTGTTGCAAGTCCAAATAAGCTAGAATAGCTTATTAATAAGCTGACTGAAAAATTGCACTGTTAGTGGTAACTTGTGGTGTCTTTCAGTAGGAATGGTTTCCACTGATTGACTTACTTGACTTTTTGTCTTTAGTGAGTTATTGTTGGAATTGTTGGACAAACAAGGAACCCTTGTAACCAGTGGGTTACAAGGAGTCACAATCAACAAAGAAATCACAAAAACAACATGCCAATTTGTACAGTTAATTCAATCTTTGCCTAGATATCACACAGACTTGTTCAATAAGCAGTTTTGAAGTAATAAGCAGTTTAAGCAAGATTAAGCTAACCACAAACCACCAAATGTATTCACAGGCTTAAACAAACTTAAGTAACAACAAAATAACACAATTCATGCACTGGTTACAAGATTTAAGCTAGATGCAAACCCTAAATCACTTGCTGATACAAACAGACAAACACAAAGTCTTTTTGCCGAACTACTTGACCACAAATCCAAATTCAAAGCTTCAAATCTCTTAAACAAGTTGCATATACTTAGGTTTAACACTTGTTAGCCCTAGTCTAACCCTAGATCTAGGTGTCCACAAAACCACAAGCAAAACAACAAGTTTTCAAGATTATTAGGCTATTTGTTTGATTTAGGTGTTCAAAAGCTCAAAGCATGCAGATAACCACTCAAATCTCTTGTCTAAACAAAAACGAACACAATACAGCAACAAACACTTACTGATTTCTACCCAATACACATGCATACAGTAATCCCAAACACCCCTTTAACTTTTATAATTCCAAATTTATGAAGTCAAAATCGTTTTCAGGTTAGCAAATGCATACACAAGCATCAAAACAACATTCTTATCAAGCAAGAACAAGATTCAATCCACAAGAACAACACATAAAATCGTAGGTCACCAAAACACTTCAAACCACTTTCTTAACAGATTTTTGGGCAAAAGAGTTCAAACCTCATGAATGTACATCCACACTCACGAATTTTTGAGCTGATGTGTCTAGCCCAACAAGACACAAGTTTCCAATAACACCTGCTAAGATTCAACAAGGTTAAAGGCACAATTTATGTAAAACAGAAAAATTGGAAAAATAAAGCTGATTGATGCAAACTTTGTACCCACTCCTTGATTATCCCCAAACCACAAGCTCACAACACCTTGATAATCTTCTTATCAAGGTGTATAGACCACTTGTAATCCAAAAGTTCCAAGGGTTTGTAACAAAGAACTTAGCAAAATATCAGATTTTGGAAAACTTGCAATTTCTTGCACAATCTTTAAAAACACATTTTGAAACTTCAAATTCACAAACATTTAACACTAACAACAATATAATAAGAATGGCACTTGGATTTCATCAACAAATTCAAACACTATTTCATTAAATGAATATAGGATTTATAGAAAAATGAACAAAGGAAAAACCAATAGCAAGCGTAAAGGTAATGAGCCTAATGCCTTATATAGGCTACAAGAATACTAGAAATACTGAAAAGAAACATGAAACCCTAACTATGAAGTTCCACGAATGCCCTTGCAGAGTTTTTGAATTTTGCTAACATGTGAAGTCTCTTTGGCGTTTGGTTGATGTAAAGTTGGTGGAATTTGATCAAAGGGTCCAAAATAAGCTTAGAATGTAAGCAGCATTGTGGTTTGTCGGATTCACTGGCACTTTTGGCTTCTTCCCCAAAAACGTGTGTAGGGCACTATACATGTGACTTGTGTGGTGATGTGGAATCATGTTTAAGGTTTGGGTTATGATTAGTGATAGGTTAATCATAATTCTAGAAGGTTTTATCACTTAATTCTTAGTAATTAAGAAATGCCCAAAACGGATTAAGAACATGAAGAACAAGGTTTTGATCTTGTTAAGGTTTAAAAAGTGGTGTTTAGCGCGTTTTATAACTAATTAATATTAGTTAATAAACCTGCTGAGTGGGTTAGTGACATGGCAGGTTTATGGCTTGTGATTGGTTGAAAAATTGTAGTGGGGCACGTGGCATGTTGTCACTGGTCTAGGTATCTTCTTTATCTTGGTAGTAATTACCCCTCTTCTTTCTTCCACTTTTCATTTGCATTTTTATTCATCAAAGCTGAATTCCCTTTGTATTGAACTTTGGTTTTTCACACTTTTGCCCCAAAAAGTTTTGTAAAAGTATTTCAAGGGTATTTCTTGCCAGTTGGTGATATTTGAAGGGTTGTTTTGGCATTTTCTTTATTCTTTAAGGTCTTGACTTGTATGGTTGACTTCTTGGAGGACTAATGATGACAAGTCTTCATATTTGAGGGACCATTCTTTCCAGTTCTTCAAAGTGGAGGGTGCTTTTTGCAATTTGGAAAACTTTAAGGACCAAACTTGTAATTATGAATATAAAAGTGTTTAAAGTGTCAATTATTCAATATTAGAGTACCCTTCTTGTACAATCTTCATTTCTTCAAGGACTTTTCTTGGAAAATCAACATTAGGGCTTGGTTCATTGTGCGGCTTCGTTTCCCGTGTTTATTTTTGCTTGTTTCTTGTGATTTTTTGTCATTTTCTCAATATCCGTACCTAAAATACACATTGAACAAATACAAGAATATATATGGAATATTTGATGATGTTTTATACATTTAAAGCCCAAAAAGAATGATGAGATCATGTATAAAAGCCATCTCATCAGTAGTTAGAAATTCACTTTATGGTCAATCGAACCAGCAAACAGCCACATTCTGCCTACCATTCATATCCGCAAGGTTTTAGGGTTTAGTTTTGAGTTTTGTAGCTTGTAATTGGACACAAGGTTAGCTCATAGGGTAGGTTAGGACTTAGCTATCTGGTCTTAGGGGATTGTTTGATTTTTGTAGCTCAATATAGCCTTAGAAGTCCACTATCTAGCATATAAGACCAGCAGACCTCATATTTCTGTAACAGTTAGTGATTTTGTTGGATTGTGGTGTTTATTGTGTTTACTTTTGTGTTTCTGTGAGTTTTTGTGACTCCCTACAACCCAACTGGTTGTGGGGGTGCCTATTGTGCCCAGCAAACACCCTAGAACGGGCTCCAAAACTCCCCAACAAGTTTCTATGGACAAGCATTGGGAACCAAGTTCCCACTAACAGAGCAAAGTTTCCCACTGTTAGGGTAAAATTGATATTTTCTTGCATTTTTTATTTTTGTCTTATTAGGGTAAAATTGAAATTTTCTTGCATTATTATTTTTCCCAGTTAATATTCATTAAATTAGAATTTTCCAAAAGGTTTTTATAATTTTCCCATTATTTTATAATTTTGTAGGATTATTTTAATATAAAATTATTTTTAGTCATTTAAAAAAAATTATTTTTAAAAATTTTAGAAAAATAGTTTTCAGTTTTAAAATAATATAAGTGAGATTTCTATTTGATAAAATATTATTTCGAAATTTTTGTTAATTTTATTTAGTTTTAGGGCTTTAATTAGCATTTAAAATTAAATATTAAATTAATAATAAGTTTTAAAATATTTTTATTGGATTTTTATTCTTGTTTGTAATATTTAGGCTTTAACTTTGATTTTTAATTAATTTTTAGTTTAAATTTTTAATTTCGTCACGTTATTACGTTTTACGTAATTTACGTCGTAGTTTAATTGTAGCGTAAATCGTCATTTACTTTTCAACCTCTCTCTAAAAAACTTTACTAATACAAACAATGTTTTTATATTACTGGCACAAATCATACACCTCCACCGAGAATGAACTCACATATCGAGCATTTACGTATCCTAACGTATTTGTTTAATACTTACCGCATATACGCGTTTTTCCTAAAACGTGTGTAATTTTCCTACATTACTTGCCCAAAAGTGAATGAAATGTATCGTGTTGGGAATAAATTATGGGTCAGTTCACTAGACGCTGATAAGAAGAGTTCAAGCGCTGATAAGAAGAAGTTGGACGCTGACAGTCAAGCGTTGACATTTGAAGAAGTCAACGCTGACAGCCTTGAAGACAAGCACTAATGGAATATATCTTCATACGAATCTTTTGTTTATTTGTTTCTATATTTGTATATGGTAAAGATAAGTTCGACATTGTATTTTCCATTATTATCTTTACCTAGAATAGTTGATTCGTAGCTTATTGTACAAGACTTCTTAATCTATAAAAGAAGATCTTTAGGTTAATGTTCAATATAAGTTTTTCACAAGTATTCGACTGTTAAACCTCTTTCATTGTAATCAAGTTCGATTATTCTAATACAAGTGAAAGTTTGTTTAACATCTTTGTGTTCTAGGTTAAGTGTTAATTCCGCATAACACTTAGTTACTTTATTCACAAGCAAAGGTTTCTCTACGTGTATTACTTGATCTAATCTCGTATACACAAAGCTTAATCGGTCTAAGTTTGGGATCAACAAGTGGTATCAGAGCTTGTTGAGAAACTTTTGATCTTTAAGTAACGCAAGAACCCTAAAACACCAAAAACCCTAAAACAACGAAACCCTAAATTTCTCAAAACCCTAAAAACATCATGTCTGGCTCAGAACAACCTCCTGCTCCTGTTTTGCTACAAAGCAACACCACAAACCCTAGTATCAAAATTCCCATGTTTGATGCCAGGAACTTCGAGCTTTGGAAGTCCAATTTTGAGCAATATGTAGCCATCCATGACTACACTCTTTGGGAGATTTTTGAATATGGGAACACATTCAACAAAGCTCAAAAGATTGCTAATGCTATTGCCGCAAGGGCAGCTGTTCCTAATTGTCCTGAAGCTGATAAGAAGGAAAGGCCTGAAGATGGAAGAGCTGTATCTGCTGAAGATATAGCCAAGAAAAGGGTGGACATGAAAATTTTGAACATCATGAAACACGCCTTGGGTCATGAGAATCAGCACAAGTACAAACGCTTTGAGTCTGCAAAAGAGCTTTGGGAAGCTCTTGAAGTAGCACATGGTGGCAATGCTGACACTAAAGAAGAAAAGAAGAAGCAACTCATGCATGAGTATGTTGTCTTTAAATCTCAACCTAATGAGAATCTTAGCAGTGTGAGAAGTAGACTAATTGACATTACAAGTCAACTTTCTTTCTTGGGAACACAAATTGATGATATTGACTTGAATGCTACTTTTCTCAAAAGCCTTGGTGAGGTATGGAAGATTGAGGCAAGATCCATTCTTGTCAATAACACCCACAAAACCTCTAGGTTTGATGACATCTTCAACAAACTAAGACTGTTGGAGAATGAATGGCTTTTGGAGAGTGATAATAAACCTTCCAGTAGTAACATGGCCTTCTTCTCACAAAGTGAAGGTCAATTTGACTCCATGAATTCCTATGGACATTCAGTCACTGGATCTACATGTGTCAACGCTGGATCACTTCCTATCAGCGTTGGATCACATTCTGTCAGCGCTGGATCATATTCTGTCAACGCCTCACACTCAAGCGTTGACACTCACAACTTTGGCGCTGATGGAACTAAACCTGCTGGTTTAGATCTAGATACTGTGTGTGCTTTCATTGCCTCTTTGCCCAGTGATTCCAGAATTACTTATGAGGATCTTGAGCAAATAAGTGATGAGCAATTGGAAGAGATGGATATCAAGTGGACTATGGCTCTTGTGAGTTTAAGAGCAAACAGGTTTAATAGAAGGTTCAAGAAGAAGATGACCTTTGATGCTAAGGATGTTGCTGGATTTGACAAATCCAAAGTTGAGTGCTACAATTGTCATCGTATGGGGCACTTTATGAGGGAATGTAGATCTCCAAGAAGATCTGATGCTGGTAAGCCCTCAAGCCAAATGGTTAAGAGCCAAGATTCCAAGGCCATGGTAGCTGTTCAACAAATTGATGGTGTTGGAGTATGGGACTGGAGCTGGAACTTTTTGGCTAAGGATGAGGAAGAGGACAAAGCATTGGTTGCTGAAGTTAAAGAAGAGCATGTTGAATATGCTCTCATGGCACACTCCTCCTCTTTATCAGATAATGAGGTATATGATGATGCTTTCTGTTCTAAGGGTTGTCGTTTAAATACTGAAAAACTAAATAAGGAGATAGTAAAATTATTAGATGATGCAAGTTCTGAAAGATGCAAAGTATCTAATTATCAAATTGCTCTAACCCAAACAGAAAGGACAGTAGCTGAGTATAAGAAAATGGAGTTTGATTTAAAGGATAAAATAAATATCTTAAAACATGAGTTACATCAAAGTAAAGATATTCAAGATATCACAAACAGGGTTAATCTTGATTTGATAGCTAAGTTAGACGAGGCTAACAAAAATAAAGACAATGTGAGTCTTAAAATCCAGAGATTTGATAAAGCCACACAAACCCTAGGAGAGTGTGTTAGTAAACAAAGAGACTCTAAGGACATGAGTGGGATTGGGATGAAAGATTATACTGGTGTTCCACCACCAGCTGGGGATTTCTATGGTGTCCAATCAAAGGACTTATCTTGGACTGGCTTGCCAGAACTCCAAGAGAAGGAATTCCTTCCTCCACCTAGAGTGACTTCCCCAGTTGAAGAGTATAAACAAAAACTGACTGACCTAGATGAGTGGAAGAAAGCTAACCACACTTTGTTTGTTAAGGGAGGTTTGTTGTGTGAAAGTCCAAATGAGCCCACACCAATCACGAGCCATGAACCTACACCTATTAAAATCACACACCCAACCACTGGCAAAGCTGTTGACCTTGGCTCACACACTGTTAGAAAATCTAGTGTTAAGTATGCAGAGATGTATAGGAATACTAGGTCACCAAAAAGCCAAGTTAGTAACCATGGAACAGGCTTCTTTGCTTCTAGACCTAAGACTATGTCTAGAAAAGCCTGTTACACTTGTGGTAGCTTTTCACATTTGGCATACAAATGTGTCAACGCTTCAAATGTCAACGCTGACAAGAACCATTTCAGCGCTGACAAAAGTCAACATAGGTCAAACACTGTCAGACACAAAACCTTTGTGAACAAAAGTTCACAAGTTGTTAGGCCAGCCCCATTCTTTACTAGAGGGTCTAACACACATGGCCTAAGACCTTTCCAAAAGACAAACACTTGGTCCAATAGGCAATGGGTTCTTGTAGCAAACCCTAGGTTCAACGCTGATAAAGGCAATCGGGGCGCTGACAAGAACAATTTCAGCGCTGACAGACACACTGCCAAACCTAGGTATTTGCAACCACAGGGAAAGGGGTCTAAAGCTTCTACTAGCTTAACATGGAGACCAAAACAAGACCAAAACCCTAATTCTACTGGTCTTTCTATGACATGCAACAGGTTTCATTATATTTCAAAGGTCATGTCAAGACAATTGGGGTTAACTGGGCATTCCATCCTAAAAGGGATGAAAATGGGGTTGTTATGAGAACCAAGTCTGTTCTTGTTGAACAACCAGATGAATCCAAGTCTTCAAAGGCTTGGGTTCCCAAAGAAAACTAATTTGTTTTCTTATGTGCAGGGCATTCAAAAACAGGTAAATGACTATGGATATTGGGACAGTGGATGCTCTAGGCACATGACTGGGAAAGAAGATTACTTGAGTAACTTCACTCCCATTGAAGATGGTGATAAGGTTCTCTTTGGGGGCGGATATGGAACTATCACAGGCAAAGGAACTCTTCTCACCAACAACTTACGTTTTGAAAACGTATTTCTGGTAAAAGAACTCGACTATAATCTTTTTATTGTATCACAGGTGTGTGATAACAAGAATAAAGTTCTTTTTACTGATACTGAATGCTTGGTGTTAAGCAAAGATTACAAGCTCCCTGAGGAGAAATACATAGAATTTAGAACACCAAGGCATAAAGACATATATAATGTGAATCTTAATGGAATTAAGATGAATAATAAAATGTCATGTTTTTATGCTAAAGCTTCAGTAGATGAAAGTAATCTTTGGCACAGGAGATTAGGGCACATAAACTTTAAAAATATCAATAGACTTGTGAGACTTTGTTTAGTTGATGGTTTGCCTGAAAAGGCTTTCCACAATGACCACACTTGTGTTGCATGTCTTAAGGGCAAGCAGCACAAGGTCTCATTCAAATCTAAACAGGTGCACTCTAGTTCTAAACCACTTCACTTATTGCATATGGACCTCTTTGGTCCAACTAATATAGAAAGTTTGAAGGGTAAATCATATTGTTTTGTCATCACTGATGATTTTTCCAGGTTTACATGGACTTTCTTTTTAGCCAAGAAAAGTGAAACTGCCCAAATTTTGGTTGATTTCATTACCCAGATTGAAAAGAAGAGTGGTAATGAGGTCAAAATTCTTAGAAGTGACAATGGGGGTGAGTTTATAAATCAGTTACTAGAGGATTTTTGTGCCAAGAAAGGGATTACTAGGCAGTTTAGCATAGCTAGAACCCCACAGCAAAATGGGGTTGCTGAAAGGAAGAATAGAACCCTAATTGAAGCAGCCAGAACCATGTTGGCTGATGCCCACTTTCCTATAGCCTTTTGGGCTGAAGCTGTTAACACAGCTTGTTATGTTCAAAATAGGGCATTGGTCAACAAAATACACAATAAGACACCTTATGAGTTACTTTGGGGAAGGAAGCCAAATATTGGCTTTCTCAAGCCTTTTGGTTGTCATGTAGTTGTTTTAGAAACTAGTGATGACCTAGGTAAATTTGATGCAAAAGGTGATGAAGGCTATTTCATGGGTTATTCAGTGCAGAGCAAAGGATATAGGGTTTACATTAAAAAGGAAAAATGTATACTTGAAAAGGTACATGTTAGGTTTTTAGAGAGTAAACCTAGTGATCCTGAGAGTGGTCCAAATTGGTTATTTGACTTGGAACCTTTATCTAGAGCTTTAAATTATATGCCTGTTACTAATCCAGACATTGTGAAGGTAACTTCAAATGGTTTGGAGAAGAGAATTGGTAATGTTTCAGGTACACAGGTTGCTAAAAAGGATGGACCACAAGCAGTTGAGTCATCTCCCACACAAGAATATGTTACATTTACCATATGGACAGATGAGTATTATGCTGTTGCTGCTGCTGGAAAGGATAAAGGTGGTTCTTCAATACCACCAGTTGATGACATGCATGGTCATTCAGGCGCTGACAAGAACAATTCTAGCGCTGACAAGACCAATTCAGACGCTGATGGCTCAAACGTTGACAACAATGATTCTGGCGCTGACAAAAGTAATTCCAGCGCTGACGAGCAAAATTCCAACGTTGACAACACTCATGAGCATTTCGTATCTTCCAATTTTGAACAAGGTGAACCTTCAAGAATAAATGAAGAGGTTCAAGATGGTAGAGAGTCTGAAGAAGATATTAGAAACATGGAGGATGATATTGAAGACAACAGAATTCTTGAAAATGGAATTCCTAGATCTACTTTGAAGAATCATCCTCCCTCTCAAATCATTGGGAATATCATGACTCATGTTCAAACTAGAAGATCTTACCAGACTCATGATAGCTTCATTGCTAATATCCACAAGAAGGTTGATACCCCTCTTGTACAAGCATGTTCGTTTGCCTGTTTTCTGTCACAACAGGAACCCAAGAAGATTTTTGATGCTCTCAAAGAACCTAGTTGGGTGGAAGCAATGCAGGATGAGCTTCACCAATTTGCTATACAGGATGTTTGGGAGCTGGTTGATTGTCCTAGATATGTGAGACCAATTGGGACAAGATGGGTTCTAAGGAACAAGAAAGATGAAAGGGGTATTGTGGTCAGAAACAAGGCACGTTTGGTAGCTCAGGGATATACACAAGAGGAAGGGATAGATTATGAAGAGGTCTTTGCTCCTGTTGCAAGAATTGAAGCTATAAGAATTTTCCTAGCTTATGCCTCTTGTATGAACTTCACTGTTTATCAAATGGATGTGAAGAGTGCTTTCCTCTATGGAACAATTGTTGAGGAGGTATATGTCATGCAACCTCTTGGTTTTGAAGATCCTGAGAATCCAGACAAGGTTTATAGAGTGAAGAAAGCTATGTATGGACTTCATCAGGCCCCAAGAGCATGGTATGGTACATTGTCCACCTACTTGGTGGAAATGGTTTTAAAAGGGGCACCATAGATCAGACATTGTTTACAAAGAAGAAAGGTAAGGATGTCTTACTTGTTCAGGTCTATGTTGATGATATCATTTTTGGATCTACAAATCCAAAGATGAGTGAAGACTTTTCCAAGCTTATGACAGATAAATTCAAGATGAGTGCAATGGGTGAGATGAACTTCTTTCTAGGATTACAAGTTCAGTAGAAAAAAGATGGTATCTTCATCTCCCAAGACAAATATGTAGCTGAAATCTTGAAGAAATTTGGTTTTTCTCCACATGAAAAGAGTGCTTCCACTCCTATGGATAGGGAACACCCTTGGGGAAAAATTGGAGCTGGAAAAGATGTGGATGTTAGGCACTATAGATCAATGATTGGCTCATTGATGTATCTTACAGCCTCAAGACCTGACATCATGTTTGCTGTGTGTGCTTGTGCACGCCATCAAGTGAATCCCAAAGAATGTCACCTTTTTGCTGTGAAAAGAATTTTTAGGTACCTAAGATGTTATCCAGATCTTGGCTTATGGTACCCAAAAGATTCTCCATTGGAACTTATTGCATATTCGGACAGTGACTATGGTGGTGACAAGTTTGATAGAAAATCCACAACTGGTGGATGTCAATTTCTTGGGAGTAGATTGATATCTTGGCAATGCAAGAAACAAACAGTGGTGGCAAACTCTACAACTGAAGCAGAATATGTGGCTGCAGCTGCTTGTTGTGGACAAGTCTTATGGATTCAGAACCAGCTGTTGGATTATGGGTATAATTTCATGCATACCAAGATTTTTGTAGACAATAACAGTACTTTATGCATTATTAAAAATCCTGTACATCATTCTAAAACCAAACACATAGAAATTAGGCATCATTTTATAAGAGATTGCTTTGAGAAAGGTTTAATACAACCAGATAGGGTAGACACAGAAGATAATGTGGCTGATTTATTAACTAAACCTTTTGATACTGGAAGATTTCAATATTTGGTAACAAATATTGGAATGGTTAATCTCACTTAATATGTGTTTTGGAACTCTTTTTGTAAAAGTATGTACAGGATAATGCATTGTTATTGGTCTTTGTGATGATTTAGATTTTTCCACTTTATTTTTCTAACACTGACAAAGGTAAATTTAACGCTGACAAGTGTTATTTTGCCGTTGTTAGAGATATTATTGTCTAACGCTGCCAAGAGTTCCTTCAACGCTGATGAGTGTTGGCGGGGCGCTGTCAGCAACAATGTTAGTTTTGTGGTTTTCAATCTAAATGTGTAGGTGGTGTTAGCTTTATGCCATTGGATACAGAGTTGCTTATGGATCTTTGAAGAGCTATTTGGACATGTTTTTGTTTATGGATGATGGTTGGAATATTTATATTCCTATCTTGACATAAATTTTTAATGTTCATATATATTTTGAGAAATTCATGTATCATAGTTAAAGGGGAGGTTTAAGGAACCTTTAGGACTCTTGGGTATTCTTATAATACTCTTATCACAATTCTATATTGTGTCCACAGGTGAGTATGGGTTAGTTTTACTAAACCATGAGGCACTGTAGCATGCAAAGTTGACAAACTATGCATGCTGCCAAGACATTTTTTTGGCCTAGAATTGGTTGTGGTCTGTTGGGAGCCTTGGGAATATTTTTGTTATGGGTTTACCTGGGAGTTACAAAGGATTTTATGAAATAACTTTGTTGGTAAGTATTTTGGTTAGCAAGGGACACTTGAGGACATTTGTGTCTATCTTGCTTAAGCAAGTGTGCATAAGTGGACAGTGCTTGCCGCCCAGTAATTATTATCAACTTGCAAGATATTTCCCTTAGGATAAATTACTTTGTTAAGGTCTTTTTCTTTTTAAATATTTTTATTTTTAGACGCTGACAAGTTTTTCTCCAAACGCTGTTAAGACCAATCGTGACGCTGACAAGGCTTTAGGCAAACGCTGACAAGAAAATATAGCCGTTGGGCGTTGATGGGTTATTTTTGACCGTTGACACCTAGTAGGCCCTACCCAGTTGTTATTTTTGACTAATCTTTGGCCGTAATTTTTGGGGAGTTGTTACTTTTAATTAATGCATGAGATAAGTTATATTTGATTCAATATTTTCATCATTACTCTTTGAATATAACTGCCTCATTTTTGACCAATCATAATCATGCACCTCTCCTATAAATTTGGCTAACTTTTCATTCTAGGTATTCATATTTTCTTGTCTAACATTTTTCTCCTAGATTTTTCCTCTCACATACATCAACAGTTTTCCACAATGGCACCAAAGTTCAACTCAAAGAAATTAACATTGGAGTTCAAAAGCCAACACAACATGATAGCTTATTTGAACGCTGATGATGATTTGTTCCCTCAGTATTCACAAATGGTGGCATATTTAAATGCATCTTCCTTAAGGTATGCACTTTCTCATGAACCACTAGTCCATGTCGCACACATTAGACAGTTTTGGAATAATGTAAGTTCCACAACAGCTAATGGAGTGACTACATTAACATCTACTGTTCATGGTAGAACATGGGTGGTCACTGAAGCTTTGGTTCGCCAAGCTTTGCGTCTTAATGACGCTGATGGTGTGACTACCCTTGCCATTGCAACAATAGAACAAGGTCTTAGGGAATTGGGTTATCCTATTCCTGCTGATGTCACTTTAAATAAATATCATAAGCAGGAATTTCCCTTAGATTGGAAATATTTGATACATGTCCTTCTCCAATGCTTAAGTCCAAAATGTACTTCTTTTAATGAAATAAACAGGTCAATTGCAAGTGCTTTGGTTTGTATAACACGTGGGCTTAGGTATAATTTTTCAAAAATGATTTTTGAGGGGATGTGTAAAAATAAGGGAAGTAAAATGACTTTGGCTTACCCAAGATTTTTGCAAATGGTATTTGATTTACAAGAATATTGTCCTAGGGATCATGATCATTTTTATGAGATCCCTAAGCAAAAGAAAACCATTTTTGACAAAATGCTCTCAACAAACAGACCTATACCTCTCACCCAAGCCATGCTTGAAGTAATTCAGGCTGCCCAACCACAACCAGACCCTGAACCTCAACTTGAGCCTGTCCTTGAACCATTACCTTCACCTGAACACATGGACGTTGACCAAGCCAATGTCAACGCTGACACTCAATATGTTGGCGCTGACACAGCCAATCCCAACGCTGATCACATCCCTGAACAATCCCAAACACCCCTTAACCAACCCACACCCACACAATCTACATCATCTTCCACCCCCTTACAATCTAGGTTGACTAAACGCCAAAGGACTGCTGGAGTGTTCTCCTCTAGTGGTCCTAGCCATGTTGTAGAGAGAACCACCTCCACAAGTGTGGCTGGTGACATGGATGAGGCTGGGGCTATTGGCACAGGCTTAGATGCTGGTCAAGACAGTCCCAACATCATTAAGACCTCATCCATGCCCTATGATTCTATTTTGGGAGGTCAAATCCCCATTCTAGCTGAGGGCAGATTGGAACCTATGACATTGAATGAATTGACGGCTGCTGTCATTAGCTTGCAAAAGCAAAATGTCAGCCTTGTACAAATTGTCAATAATCAGGGCCGTGAACTCCAAGCATTGAGGGAGCGGGTAACTGTTTTGGAGAATCCTAGTAGCAGGAGTAGAATAGAGGAATCTTCCAAAGGGGAGGATGAAGAGGATGAGCTGATTCATACAGCCAGTGAGAAGAGTTCACAATTTAGTGAATCTTTAAATGTTGCTGAAGCACTCACCAACTTGAAGAAGCACACTGTCATTGATACATCCAAGGTAACCCCTTTGAATTTGGATGGGTCATTTACAACAGTGATGGAACATTTTAAACAGGGCGCTGTCACAAGTAATCTTGGCGTTGACAAAAGTTTGGATGCTGACACATCCGGCGCTGACAAGAGTAATCGGGGAGCTGACACAGGTAACTTGAACGCTGACAAAGTTGCAGGTGGTGTTGATGTATTCCAGTCATCAGTAATCATCAAAGATGTGTCTACACAGGTTTCTTCATCTACCTTACCTATCATTGATCCAAAAGACAAGGGTAAAGGAATTTTGGTTGAAGAAGAGGTTCCAAAGAAGGATGCAGCTCAAATTGCATTTGATAAACAATTGGCTGAACAACTTTTGGAGCAAGATTTGAAGAGAAGTGGGACATCACCATTTGTTGCCACTTCTGAGAGTGAGGAAGAGAGTGATGATGAAAGAGAAGGAGCTAGCTCAGATTCAAGTGTTCAAATCATTGAAGATCCAGAAAGACTTGAATATGGGGATGAGTTGGCAAAAGAAAGGTTGAGAGATTTGAAGATGCAGGTTGATTTTGACCTTCCAGAAATCACCAGAATGTACCATGCTTGGGAAGATAAGGTATTTGACAACCCAGGGATGAGCTTATCAGATCAAATTTGGGGGTTGGAAATTCTTCTCAGGGTACAAGATGATATAAAGGTGATTTTGAAGTATAATGCACAAGAGGTCAAGACTTGGCTTAGAAGAGATAGCAGGCCATTGTATTACAAGTTGCTTAGATGCCATCAACCTGGATGGACATACAAGAAGTTGCTGGCTTTATCTTTTGAGGAGCTAGAGTACAGGGCACATCCTATTTGGAGGCATGTGCAAGAAAATAATGTCTTACAGTTTCTTTCAGAAGAAAGGAAACAGGAGCTTGCTGAGGAAATGCAGATTGCAAAGGAGATGAGGATTGCTCAAAGACCAGTGAAGAAAGGAGATCCTCTCTAATTTCCCAAAGATATGGATATGTATGATCCAAGTGAAACTGTCATAAGGAAGCATCTCAAGCTTTCTCCATTGGAAGCTTCAGATTTGGTTAATGTAGTATCTCTAGATGCCAGAAATCCAATCATAAGTTTTGATGAAGATGAGTGTGGATTTTGGAAGATTGGCAGATTTGGGAAGGAGGTACACATTTTCACTTCGATTATTTCTATCTTTGCAAGCATAGACAGAGAGGACTTGGTTCATCTATGGAAGTTGATAGAGGCCAAGTACAAGGCTGAAGCACCTACTTCAGCAACAGGAATAAGTCTGTGGCACACATTTTTGACTTTGTGTGGTCCAAGGGAAGCAGATCCTGCCATATGGAAGGATCTTGAAGATGACCTCAGTGATCTTCATTGGAGGCTTTATTCTACTTGTGGTGTGTTTCATTTGAGTTCTACCAAGTTCTCAGAATATCTTCTTGTGGATGCTGATTATTACTTGTCCAAAGAAGTACTGGAGAAGATGAAGGAAACACCCTTGGAGATTGATTACACTAGTGACGTGGCCAAAGATTTGATTAGATATGTTTATCACCAACATAAGAAGTTTTTGTAAGATTCCTCCTAAGCCTTAAGTATTTATTCAGAAACTTGATCATTGGAATAGATATCAAGTTTAGGGGAGGATTGTTGGGAATAAATTATGGGTCAGTTCACTAGACGCTGATAAGAAGAGTTCAAGCGCTGATAAGAAGAAGTTGGACGCTGACAGTCAAGCGTTGACATTTGAAGAAGTCAACGCTGACAGCCTTGAAGACAAGCACTGATGGAATATATCTTCATACGAATCTTTTGTTTATTTGTTTCTATATTTGTATATGGTAAAGATAAGTTCGACATTGTATTTTCCATTATTATCTTTACCTAGAATAGTTGATTCGTAGCTTATTGTACAAGACTTCTTAATCTATAAAAGAAGATCTTTAGGTTAATGTTCAATATAAGTTTTTCACAAGTATTCGACTGTTAAACCTCTTTCATTGTAATCAAGTTCAATTATTCTAATACAAGTGAAAGTTTGTTTAACATCTTTGTGTTCTAGGTTAAGTGTTAATTCCACATAACACTTAGTTACTTTATTCACAAGCAAAGGTTTCTCTACGTGTATTACTTGATCTAATCTCGTATACACAAAGCTTAATCGATCTAAGTTTGGGATCAACATATCGCACCCGTTACACATTGGCTTTTAGGTTGTACTCTTCCTCCTAATCTTGAATATCTTAAGCAAGCTCAGGCCACCCAGCAAAGTCTATATAATGGTAATGTGTTGCTAGATAAGCATGATCCTCCTGTTGTGTATGATTCGAAGGAAACTGTTGAACTTATTGCAGAGAGTCATTTAAGAATTCAAAAGCTTAATAAAGAAGTTACACTTTTTTATTATCCGGAAATTAATCCTCCTTTAGGAAATTTTGTTCGGTCTAAAATGAGTACTGAAATGCTTTTAATACCAAGTGAGGAATTGTCGGATGATCCTCCTAAACCGAGCGTTGCACGACGATTTCTCAACGAGGTCAAAGATAAATTCGTCATTCTTAAACGTGTTGTTATTTCCAAAATAACTGGAGGAAATTTTACATCACCCATTCAAATCGAGTTACAAAAAGTGCTTCAAATTGAAATTAACCCAATTATTAATCAAGTTGACGCTAGGATAAGCAATTTTGAAATCGCTTTTATGAAAGAAGCAGTCAACTTTGTTCAACACTTTAAATCTTTAGCAAAGGAGGCTGATGAATCTCTTGATAAAATTAAAGTTTTGGAAAACGATCTTGATCGTCTCTCGAAAGCAAGTGAAAGTGGTGATAGTGTTGATAGTAGTCCTGTTGCATTAAATCTTTGAGTCGGATAATGAATACTTGATTTTCTCCATCAGTGACCACTCCATGGAACCTATTGGATTCGACATGCACTTCTTAAGGGGAAGCCGATCTCTTTTGATTTGATGTGACAAAAAGGGGAAGAATGCATGGATCGAAGGGAAACTTAGCCTTCATCTATATTAGCTTCAGGGGAAGCTTGTGCTTACTGGTTTTGTCAAATCAACTAGGGGAAGATTGTTGGGACTTAGAGATCTTGAGTTGATATGACAAAACAAGATGAAGGACCTAGTAGTAATATATTAGCTTAGATAGTAATCTAGGGTTGTAATGTAACCCTAGTCCCTCTATTATATAAAGAGGGTTAGGCACACATGGTTATTCACTCATTCACAAACAATGTAAACCATAGGTGTGTGTGTGTTCCTCCTGGCGTCAAGCCTATAAGGCGCCAGGACTAGTAGCTTATTGTTTAGTAGCTTATTAGTAAGCATTATTAATAGTAATCTTTATTAGTGAAAACCTTGTTCTTGGTTATGATTGTTCTTATTCTTATTCCGTTGTGCTAGTTACAATCATGATCATGATATCCCAAATGAGTCTAGATCCTAAGACTCAACAAGTTTATTTGTTGAAACTAGAGGAGTAGTTCCCTTTTGTGAACCCTTAGTAGGAGATGAAGAGTTCTTTGATGTGTCAATTTTGACATGTTTTGGGAGCACTAGTTTTATGTGTTGTATGTGACTGATGATAGACTAGCTAGTTTTGAGCCTAGAAGAGGGTTCAAAACCAGCAAGTTTATTCGGTGTAGGTAGTGGGTGCTTACTGAAAACTCTGTATGACCGAGTCATCTTCAGTAACTGATCGAAGACTCAACAACAACAGATGAATCGACACTTGCTTGAAACTCATGAAGGAGGATACGTCTAGTGTCATGATTCGGTAGATTTACATCACTTGATATTTCAATGGAAGAGATTGTACTACTCACCTCCTTTGAGGCTTTGACAAAGACAATATCACGAGCTTTAGTGCTGGAGGATCCTTCAACACCAAGAATTTTTCTCTTTGAAGCAAGAATATGTTCATTGATACACTGATTAACTTTGTCAGCGTTTCTTAGCCAAGATTTAACAATATCATTTTCCTCTTTAAGCTATAATCTTAATAATTTGTTTTCTTTAATAATTTTAGTGTTTAGTTGCTAAAAAGTAAGCAGATCTAGTTTAGCTTCTTTTAACTCTATCAACTTATCTTCATGATTCTTCAAATCTAGAACAATTTTCCTATATTTTCTAGGAAATTATTTCGTTGTTCTTCAACAAAATCAAGATCAATACACAAATAATCTAAGACAAAATTTTATATCATCTTTATCTTCAAGATCAAGAAGAGTTTGTACCTTTTTATTATGATATTGACCCATTCACCATTATGCGCACTCTCCTTAGCTACAACATCAGAATTAATGGCCTCTTCATCATCAGCACTTTGACATTCACCAATTGATCATCATCTGAAGAATTTCTTCCTCATCCCATTCATAAGCTTCATCAACTAACCCCTTGTTCTTCCCACTCTTGACCGATTGGAAGATGAACCTTCATTGCTCAAAAGAGCAAGTCTGGCCTTAATCTTGCTTTACTTAGCCTCAAAGACTTTAGTAGGCCTCAGTTCAACTTTGTTTTGCTGAAAGGATGTAGAAGCAATTTGCTTTTGCTGAAAGGGTGATTGTGTTGGTTGTTGGGACTGAACTGATGAGGAGTAAAAAGGAATTGATGTTTTTGAAAAACAATCTTTGGCGAAGTGAACAGGCTTATTACACTTCACAGTGTCAGCTGAGGCCTTTATGTTGCTGGAGAACTTCCCAATCATCTTAAAGAACCTCATGGATTTGGCCAAGAGAGCTCTCTCATGAAATTCCTCTTCAAGGTCTTTCAATAATCCTCACTAGTTCTTGTGTCTTCTTCATCATCAGGACTATCTTTACAATCCTGAATGACAACTTCAGTGAAGAAGGCAATAGAAAAAGGTGTAGCAATAGTTAATGCTTTACTCTTGTTGGTGCCTTCATAGATCTTATCAAATAGATTCTCTTCATATTTTGGTTTTCAAAAAAGAGAGGCGAGTTCACAATCTTTAATGTGACTGGAATTTCTCAAATTTTGGCAAAAAATGAGCCACTTCTTTGGAAAGGCATTAACAAAAACCATACCGATTTCTAATTTTGAAAGGATAACACCATCATTACGAGTTCATTCATTGGACCCTTGTATCTTGTAAAAGTTTGAGTGATAGTTTCTCCTTCTTTGTGTTTGAAGGTATTACATGATAGCTTTAAATCCATTACTCTTGTTTCTTTCAAATAAGATGGCCCCTCATGATATAGTATCAGGTCTTCCCAGGTAGCTTTAGCTATCATACAATTCACCACACAATTCATTTGGTCATCAGGAAACACATACATGGCGATTTGAGTCGCTAATAAAGCTTAGCAGCCTTTCTCTCATCAACAATCCAATGTGCTTCAGGTTTGATATTTTCCCCAACCATGGGGACACATAGACCTTCCTGAATAATGCTTAGTGTTGGTCCCATAAACTCGCGCATATAACAGATCTAGGAAGATATCAAAAGAACACATATGCACAAGCAACCAATTGACTAACTAATAACAACGTTTGTACTTTTCATCTTTGTATATCTTATTAATAATGAATCAATATATTCACAAGTGTTGCCCGATTGTTTGCGGAATAATAACCGGGCGATGAATGACAAACTAAACTCCCATTGTTCAAAGAAAGAAAGAATAAGAACAATGGGAGGAGAATCCTATCCACTAAGATATTACATTGTATGTTTTATATGGCTAGGAATCCTAGACCACTATAACCAATGAGACTACATATGTATAGTGGGATGTGAAGCTTCCTTTGGAAGATTTAATAAAGTCAAGTAACCACCTTGCACTTTCTATTCTTCCTTTTGCACCATAAGGAAGTTCCTACTAATACTTCAGTATCAATACTTTCAGGTCTTCTTATTTAGAGATGGTCTTCAGGGAGTTAGTGCGTTAGTGTCATAACTCACTAACTCCATCATCCTTGTCTTGGTTCTTTTCTTCACGGGATGAGATCCGCCTCAGGGGTGAAGGAGTCTCTGAAATTCTAAGAACATCTTGAGGATGACTAGGTGAACTTACTAAAGTTTACCGACTTATAAACTACTTAGGATATATTTCATTCAAATCAGTACAGGGACAATTTAGGCTCTAAATTGGGCCAACAATCTCCCACTATTTGGATAGAAATATAGCCTAAGTCTTTTAGTAATAAGTGAGCATAACGGCTTCTTCTTACATACTAAGTTACAACAAAGATACATAAAAGATAACAACCTTATGATAATTTGTTGTAGAGGTTGTTTAACATGTGCCCATACTAGATCATCATCTTCAGGAGTAAGTGTAGTCTCTGATGAACATCTTCAGCTACTTAGATTGTGTTGGTGTTTCAGAGACTTGTTTCAAGCTGTGGTGATCAAACACGACATGAAATATTCACTACAAAATACTAAGAATATGTAACACCCCAAGACCGAGGTCATTATTTTATCCTATTTTACGTATATTTTTAAAACTTTTGAGAATTTTTATCGTGGAATTATTTGACGGTTTAAGTTGAAACCAATAAACGAGGCTAAAATTCTACGTTTGACTATTTAAGAAGAATCGATAGTGATCGCGATACCGACGGATGCCCACAATTTATATTTTATTATCGATTGATCGATATTCGAGTTTTCGATATTTTTTTTATTTACTTGTTAAGTCGATTCAGAACCGTTTTTATCATATTTGGTGTGAGTATAGGCTTATAAATATGTTTTAGGAAGCTGGGATGAATCCCGACTTCCGCAAAAATTCAAAACCGACTAGTATGTCGATTCCCGCTCTTAGAATGTGTCGTTTAATTTTAAGGCCAAAAGATAACAAAGGTTGCCACTTTGGTCCCTCAAAGTTTACAAAAGGAGAGAATGCACACACACCCTCATTTTCATTTCAAAAAAATTTCACCCCCTCCCTCTTTCTCTCTTGAATCCGACGGCCACCCACCACCATAGCCACCGCCACCATTTTTTTAGGTTTTTGATAAAACTAATCAAAGACCCACTGTTATAATCCCATTGTAAATGTTCTAATCCATTTAAATCAAACATGCATTCAACTAATTTTTCCAAAAAATTATGATTTTTAAAAATGGGGTTTTGATCTAATAAAACTATATGCATGTTTAGATTACATGTTTATATTGATAATGGACTATTAAAACAAGATGGAAAAATATTTTTCTTGGTGATTTTTTCCCCCAAACCTACGGCCCTAAGGGGTGTTTGGTTTTTCTTTGTTTTTGATCTTAATTTGTTATGGGTACATGTTTATAATCATGTTCTTACTATTTTTAATTGATTTGATTTAAATTGCATGTGTAGTTTTTGAAATGGTTTTTATAATGATAGTTCATCCAAGTGATATTGGATGTTTAGGATGTTTTAGATTATTGATATGATGCTAGAATAGGTCTAGGAACCACTAGAAGTGATTGGAATGATGATTTGTTATGATTTTAAAGTATCATTTTCACACCGATTGTTTAAGGCTATTTTTCGTGGACTTAAGTCTAAGTCCAGGTCTTAAGGATTAGATGTAGTTGTAGAGCTTCTTTTCATCTTCATTTTGGTATAAGATAGAGCTACTAACTCCAAACGAGTCAAAAGTTATGATACTTTGAAGTTTTCGTGTACCGGGAGATGAAAGTCGACATAACCCGAAATTGTGTTCGATTTTAGGTCAAATCTAGAGGACTATAACTAGAGTTTTAAAAATGGTTGAGAGTTGTTCCTTAGCTCTAAACCTGGTACTTTGAGTATATTATCAAATTTAGGAGTCGGATTTTCAAATGTTGTTGACTAAGTAAGTCAACGTAGTATTGCATTACAAGTGTAAAAAACTGTCTGAAAGTTTAAGTTTAGTAATGTGACGAGCAGTAGGTCTTAGAAGTGAGAACTTTTTATGAAATTTAATATGCACTTTCTACAGGTTGTAAATGATTTTTACAAATTTTCTCATAATTTTTGGTGATGTCTAAGTATAGGAAAATAGCCCGTACATTTGGTATGTACCGACAGAATTGTAAAATGAGTAATACTTTTAGTAAAGTAGAAAAATGGTACGAGTCTAGTAAATATCACTTGTTCGGATTTGGCGTGAGTTTTTAGAAGTCACAATTGACTTTATTTAAATTTTATTCAGTACCGAATATTACATAAATGAGTTGACTCATTACGCGTCTATTCGCTAGGTGTTGTGATCGAATTTCCTGGGCATCCTCATCGTCGGTGATCGTTTTCCAATACTTCGACTAATACTTCTACATAAGGTGAGTCTATAGCCTCGCTTTTTACTTATTTCAAATGTTTTTACCCGTCAGGGGGATACATGATATTTAAATGAAAATGAACGTAAGTCATGAATGATTGTTGGACCCGAATGTGGCCTTGAATTGTGTTGAGTACGTAGTTGTAAAAGTCCCTAATTTCACGAACCGTTAGTTATTGTCAAGTTCTTGTGTGAATTAGAAATAGCCGCTTATACAATTTTTGGTACTACGGGGTTGACGACCCAATTTGATACGAGAGTTGTACGTTGAGTACCATCTGCGTACAGATATTTTGTATGAGAAATAAGGATTAATTGCAACTAATGCCTTTATAAGGGGCAATGGTTCCACTGTGATCATGTCGGTCTATGGACGCGGGTGATTAAGTTAACGGACCGGTGTCATGAGCTTAAACACAATTATTAGCTATTTCTAAAGATAATAACCTTGAATAATAGATTGTTTGATCGGCAACTCTATGAATGATCGTGAATGAATTTTATACACTTATGTTCAAATGTGATTTTAAAACCTATAGATTTCGTTCAACATTATTTGTTGACCCATCTTAAGCATGTGTTTCAGGTAATCAAGGCTAGGATGTGGCGGAGAATGCTATGGAATGTTGTTGTGACTTTTGTGGTCTACTTTGGTTTCCTCCCTTTTTATCTAAACAATTAAGTCTTATTTTGTTTGTAATGTATGAATTTGGTAATTTGGTTGAGATTCAGTGGGGACCTAAACGCAACTCTGTTGTAACGTTTTGGGTTGGAAAACTATTTAGACTTTGTTGTTGTACACTTTTATTAATGTAAATTTTTCAACGTCTCTTTGAGTCGTTCGATATGACTAGTGTGTGATGATAACTGCTTAGCACCCAAAGATTGTATTTCCGCTGCGCATATGATTTGGTGGTGTAAAAGATTGGTAATCAGAGCCACAAGTTGTAGAGAACTAGGTCGATTTTTGAAAATGTCCTAAACTATAACTTTGGTGTCTCAAATGTTTTTAAAAGCACACAACTATTCCGCGTGGCTCCGATAAGATTACTTCTAGCATTGCTTTATTTATTTTAGACGTATCCCCTATAATTGAAATGATTTCCCAAGTATTTATTGAGTAAGTACTGTGGTATTGTATCGAGATATTGTTAGAAGTATGTTGAATACTTGTCATCGTAAATTTTTGGCATTACTTTTGCATGGCTATCATATTGTTTCATAACATAAGCATGCTTAATACATTTTGCATTGCATGAGCATGAATGTATATAATTTTGGATAATGACCTTATTTACCCTCAAACTTTCTATATATGCAGAAATGTCAGAAATCCCACTTAACGGTAATGGAGATGAGCATGTTAATGAACCGAATCCGCATAACAACAATAATGGGTGGATCGAAGAAGAAGAAGAGAGTGTTGGTAATAATGTTGTGAATCAAGCTGAGTTGGATGATGTACAAGCTGGTTGAAGAATGGTTCGTGTCCCTAGGCCTGCCCGTATTTCTCACTTAGTTGGTATGCCAGGTATTACTCGTGTTTGTTTTGGTCATGCTGATGCGTCCGACGCTGCGACTTGTGCTAATTCTCTCCATGAGGACATTTCTAGAGTATTTTGCCCTGGTCTGAGGTCGTATGAAGATACTACCTATTTCTTGAACAATTTGGACAGGTTAATGTATGAACATTATGTTGTGGAAACTCAGGTGATTAAGAGGTTTGATGAAAATGAAAGAGCTTTTCAGAAACTATTGGCACGGACTGCAAGATTTGAGTATGACAGGATGATGGTTAGAAGTGAAATGGATAGTTTGAGGTCCATGATCAAGAATTTGAGTGCTAACCTTGAGCAAACTAGAGAGGATCAAGCTAAGTTACAAATGATGCGAAGCTGTGAGCATCATGTAAGGCCATCTCTACCACAAGAATGGAGGTTTATTGACGATTCCGAGTATGATACCAATGAATTTTTGGTTCAACCGCCCACCTGGGGTGAGTGTATTACTTGTGGGAACCAAGCAGCACTTAAGATCGGATCTACCTCGAGGAGGAAGAGAGTGGTGGAGTGTGACCCTAATGAAAAAGGCAAGAGGATTGTGAGCGATGATGAAGATAGCGATGAGGAAGAACCCGAAGAAGATCCTGAAGAACATCCCGAAGAAGACGGTGATGATGATGAGCCACACCCCAAGAAATCATGTGGATCACCTCGTGATTAGTTCTTGTTTTTAGTATTTTATTTTCTATTTACTCGTTGTAATCGAACTTATTTAGACTTGTATACTATGGATTTGTGATGAACCTTAATATCCTTTTGGTTTAGTCGGTGATAGATTGTAGTGACATGACTTGTCACAATTTTGTTGATATCAATGCAATCGATGTTTACCCTTCATGATCTATGTTATGTCTTTATTAGCTCTTTTGTAATATGGTTGATGAATGTTTGTAGTTGTTGATGTACATGTTATACTTATATTATGTCCTGAAAAAGAAATCCTTCTTGATCTTGATGTGTATACTAATCATGTTCTTTTTCACTGTGATTGTAGAGAAGGAGTGAAGAGCCATTTTCGGTCATTTGTGAATCATTACTTCACTAGTCCTTCAATATGCCTCCAAAGCTGACTACTACTACTGTTAACAACATGATTCAGTAGGCGATCGTTGCAGCTCTTGCAGAGGATCGTGCTAACCGAGTGCAAGGTGCTGGAAACAATGCTGGACCGCAAGGCCCAAGGGAGTGTACTTATGCTAGTTTTGTGAAATGTGGACCTACACAGTTTCGTGGAACTGGTGGGGCATTAGATTTGTGTCGATGGATTGAGAAGATTGAAAGTGTGTTTGGAATTAGTGGTTGTTCAGAAACTAACAAGGTGAAATTTGCAACTACTATCCTCCAAGATGATGCTTTGAGTTGGTGGAAGAGCCAAGTGGCGACTGTTGGGTTGGTAGTGGCCAATGGGAAAACTTGGGCTGCCACTAAGGCATTGTTGACTAAAAGGTTTTGTCCTGAGGAAGAACTGAGTCAGTTGGAAGACGAGTTATGAAACTTGATGTTGAAAAACAATGACATTGCTAGTTATACCCGAAGATTTAATGAGTTATGTTTGCTATGTCTTGATGCTTTTGCGGATGACCGCAAGAAGATGAGACAGTATATCAAGGGGTTGTCGAGTAATATCAAGGGTGAGACGACTTCGTGAAGGCCTACATCCTTTGATGAAGCAGTCCAAATGGCTCACGCTTTGATGGATGTGAAAATCCAAGATAAGAAAGCTAGTGTGGCTGAAGGAAATAAGAGGAAGTGGGAGACTACCCAGTCTAGTCAGTCTCAAGGTCAAAATCGTGGAGGTTATCGTGGCAACAATTAAGGACCGAATCGTAACCAACAGTTTAATCAAAGAATGAACGACGGGGTTAGAGCTGTTACTGTGCCAAGAGGAAACAAGATTAACCCTAAGTGTGGTCGGTGCAATTTGTATCATGTAGGTAAGTGTCCACCTGCATGTGGCAAATGGGGAAAGGCCAGACATAAGACTGTGGAGTGTAAATCTAGAGTTTTGGCTATGGGTGCTAACGATACTAGAGTGATGGTTTGCTTTAGTTGTGGTGAAAGAGGACACAAGCAAGGGAATTATCCTAAGGTTGGGAATAATCAAGGTGGAAATGTTGTTGCTCAAGTGTATGTTGTAGGGAATGTGGACAAGCCTCAAGGTCCGAACGTGGTGAACGGTACGTTCTTACTTGACGCTCGTTATGCTAGTGTATTGTTTGATTCTGGTTCAGATAGGAGTTTTGTAGACATACAATTCAGTCACCTTATCGATAAAGAACCAATAGAGTTAGCAACTAGTTATAATGTGGAATTAGCAGATGGGAAAATTGTTAGCACTAATTCTATACTAAAAGGGTGTTCCTTGAAGTTGGGTAATTACGTGTTTGAGATCGATTTGATGCCTATATAGCTAGGATCTTTTGATGTAGTGATTGGTAGGGATTGGTTGATTGCGCATAGTGTGGTGATTATTGTGGAGAAAGGTTAGCCCAGATTCCATTGAGGAATAGGGTATTAACTGTAAAAGGTGATGAATGTACTTCTGGTTTGAAAGTGATATCTTGCTTGAAAATAATGAGGTATATGGAGGAAGGTTGTGATGTATTTCTGGCTCAGATCACTAGTGATGGTGTGGTTAAGAAGAAATTAAAAGACGTGCCAGTAATTAGAGATTATCCTGAAGTTTTTCTGAAGAGTTGCCGGGATTGCCGCCACCTCGAGAAGTTGAATTTTGGATTGATTTGGTGCCGGGAGCTACGCCAGTGGCTCGCGCGCCTTATCGATTAGCGTCGTCAGTGTTGAAGGAGTTATCTGATCAGTCGAAAGAATTGATGGATAAGGTTTTTATTAGGCCGAGTTAGTCGCCACGGGGGACGCCTGTTTTGTTTGTGAAGAAGAAAGATGGATCGTTTCGAATGTGTATTGACTATCGTGAGCTTAACAAATTGACGATTAAGAATCAGTATCCGTTGCCGAGGATTGATGATTTATTTGATCAGTTGCAAGGATCTAGTGTGTACTCGAAGATCGACTTGAGATCGGGTTATCACCGATTGAGAGTTAGAGAGGACGATGTTCTTATAACGGTTTTCCGTACTCGATATGGACATTTTGAATTCCAAGTGATGCCTTTTTGTTTAACAAATGCGCCTACCGTATTCATGGATCTTATGAATCGCGTGTGTAAGCCGTATTTGGATAAGTTTTTCATAGTGTTCATTGATGATATTCTTATCTACTCCAAAAGCAAGAAGGAGCTTGAGAAGCACTTGAGTACGATTTTGGATTTGTTGAACAAAGAGGAGCTTATTGCCAAGTTTTCAAAGTGTGAATTTTGGTTGGAATCTGTGCAGTTTCTTGGGCATGTGATTGACAACAAAGGTGTTTGTGTAGATCCTGCCAAGATTGAAGCTATCAAGGATTGGTCGGTACCAACAACGCCGACTGAAGTTCGTCAATTTCTAGGTTTAGCGGGATATTATCGAAGGTTTATCGAAGGATTTTCGTTGATCGCTAAGTCTTTGACTAAGTTGACTGAGAAGAATCGAGAGTTTGTGTGGGGACAAGATGAAGAGATCGCTTTCCAAACTCTTAAAGAAAAGCTGTGTTCTGCACCGATTATGTCTTTACCTGAAGGATCTGAAGATTTCATGGTCTATTGTGATGCGTCTCACAAGGGCTATGGAGCGGTATTGATGCAGCGCGAGAAGGTGATCGCTTATGCGTCAAGACAACTGAGAAAGCTTGAAGAGAACTATACGACTCATGACTTGGAACTTGGAGCTGTTGTTTTTGCTTTGAATTTGTGGAGACATTATTTGTATGGAACCAAGTGTGTGGTGTTCACTGACCACAAGAGTTTACAACAAATATTGGATCAGAAAGAATTGAATATGCGACAAAGGAGATGGGTTGAGCTACTAAGTGATTATGATTGCGAGATTCGTTACCATCCTGGTAAAGCGAATGTTGTAGCTGACGCGCTTAGTAAGAAGGAAAGGGAAAAGCCGCTGAGAGTTAGGGCTTTGGTGATGACTGAAAATGTTGACTTGACCGAGTTGATATTGAAAGCTCAAGCCAATGGTTTGTTGCGGAAGAGAATTTGAGAAGAATGATGAAGCCGTTGTTTGAAGTAAGGTCGAGTGGGATGAGATACTTTGATAATAGAATCCGGTTACCTTTGTGTCCACTTGAGAAAGGAGCACAAGGAGTGCGAGATTTAGGGATGAATGAATCCCACAAGAGAAGTATTCGATACATCCTGGATCGGATAAGATGTACCATGATTTGAAGAAAGTGTATCGGTGGCTGAATATGAAGGCAGATATTACGCGCTACATTAAGTGTTTGACTTGTGCGAAGGTTAAGGCTAAACACAAGAGACGTCTAGATTATTGGTTCAACCTGAGATTCCTGAATAGAAGTAGGAGAAGATCGCTATGGATTTCGTAACAGGTTTACCTAGAACTGCTAGTGGTTGTGATATGATATGGGTTGCCTATGAAGAAGACGGATAGTATGGGGAAGCTTGCTGAGGTGTATGTGAAAGAGATTGTTTGTCGTCATGGAGTGCTATTGTCGATTATTTCAGATCGTGACAGTCGGTTTACTTTGGAATTTTGGAGATCTCTTCAACGTGCTATGGGCACTGAATTGAGTTTGAGTACTGCTTATCATCTCAAAACCGATGGCCAAAGTGAAAGGACTATATAAACGTTGGAGGACATGCTCCGAGCGTGCGTGATAGACTTTGGTGGTAGTTGGGAGCATCATTTTCCTTTAGTAGAATTTTCATATAACAACAATTATCATGCGAGTATTAAGGCTGCACCGTTTGAAGCGTTGTATAGACGTAGGTGTAGATCTCCAGTGTGTTGGAGCGAAGTAGGGGAAAGTCAACTGACTGGACCTGAAATGATTTTTGAGACGACCGAGAAGATTGTGCAAATCAAGAATCGATTATTAGCTGCGAGAAACCGGTAGAAGAGTTATGCCGATAATCGTAGGAAGACAGTGGAATTTGAGATTGGATACATGGTTATGCTTAAGGTATCGCCATGGAAAGGTGTGATTCGTTTTGGGAATAGAGGAAAGTTGAGTCCGAGGTATATTGGACCTTTCAAGATTGTTAAACGAATTGGACTGGTTGCTTATAAATTGGAGTTGCCAGTTGAGCTTAGTGCTATTCATAACACGTTTCACGTGTCGAACTTGAAGAAGTGCTTAGCGGACCAAGATTTGGTGATTCCTTTGGATGAGATACGACTTGACGATAAGTTGCATTTTATTAAGGAACCAGTGGAGATTATGGAACGAGAGGTTAAGAAGCTGTAACATAGTAGGATTCCGATTGTAAAGGTACGATGGAATTCTAGACGTAGACCAGAATTCACGTGGGAGCATGAGAATTTATTCAAAGAGAAGTACCCTCATTTGTTCTAGTGGTACAAAATGTGAGTATAAGAGGAGGCAAACGTCGGGACGTCGTTCTCTTAAGGAGGGTAGGATGTATCACCCCAAAACCAAGGTCATTATTTTATCCTATTTAACGTATATTTTTGAAATTTTTGAGAATTTTTATCGTGGAATTATTTGACGATTTAAGTTGAAACCAATAAACGAGGCTAAAATTCTACGTTTGACGATTTAAGAAGAACCGACAGTGATCGCGACACCGACGGATGCCCAAAATTTATATTTTATTATCGATTGATCGATATTCGAGTTTTCGAGATTTTTATTTTTATTTACGTGTTAAGTCGATTCGGAACCGTTTTTATCATATTTGGTGTGAGTATAGGCTTATATATATGTTTTAGGAAGCCGGGACGAATCCCGACTCCCGCAAAAATTCAAAACTGACTATTAAGTCGATGCTCGCTCTTAAAATGTGTGGTTTAATTTTAAGGCCAAAAGATAAAAACGATTGCCACTTTGGTCCCTCAAAGTTTACAAAATGAGGGAATGCACACACCCTCATTTTTATTTCAAAAAAATTTCACCCCCTCCCTCTTTCTCTCTTGAAGCCGGCGGCCACCCACCACCATAGCCATCGCCACCATTTTTTTAGGTTTTTGATAAAACTAATCAGAGACCCACTCTTATTATCCCATTGTAAGTGTTCTAATCCATTTAAATCAAACATTCATTCAACTAAATTTTCCAAAAATTTGTGATTTTTAAAAATGGGGTTTTTATCTAATTACACTATATGCATGTTTAGATTACATGTTTATAGTGATAATTGACTATTAAAACAAGATAGAAAAACATTTTTCTTGGTGATTTTGTTCCCCAAAACCCACGGCACTAAGGGGTGTTTGGTTTTTCTTTGATTTTGATCTTAATTTCTTATGGGTACATGTTTATAATCATGTTCTTACTATTTTAATTGATTTGATATAAATTGCATGTGTAATTTTTGAAATAGGTTTTTTATAATGATTGTTCATCCAAGTGATATAGGATGTTTAGGATTTTTTTATATTATTAATAATGTTAGAATAGGTCTACTAACCATTAGAAGTGATTGGAATGATGATTTGTTATGATTTTAAAGTATCATTTTCAAACAGATTGTTTAAGGCTATTTTTCGTGGTCTTAAATCTAAGTCCAGGTCTTAAGGATTAGATTTAGTTTTATAGCTTCTTTTTATCTTCGTTTTGGTATAAGATAGAGCTTTTAACTCCAAACGAGTCAAAAGTTATGCTACTTTGAAGTTTTCGTGTACAGGGAGATGAAAGTCGACATAATCCGAAATTGTGTTCGATTTTAGGTCAAATCTCGTGGACTATACCTAGAGTTTTAAAAATGGTTGAGAGTTTTTCTTTAGCTCTAAACCTGGGGTTTTGAGTATATTTTCAAATTTAGGAGTCGGATTTTCAAATGGTGTTGACTAAGTAAGTCAAACTAGTATTGCATTACAAGTGTACAAAACTGTCCAAAATTTTGAGTTTAGTAATGTGAAGAGTAGTATGTCTTATAAGTGAGAACTTTTTATGAAATTTAATATGGACTTTCTACAGGTTGTAAATGAATTTTACAAATTTTCTCATAATTTTTGATGATGTATAAGTATAGGAAAACAGCCCGTACATTTGGTATGTACCGGCAGAATTATAAAATAAGTAATACTTTTAGTAAAGTAGAAAAATGGTACGAGTCTAGTAAATATCACTTGTTCGGATTTGGCATAAGTTTTTAGAAGTCACAATTGACTTTATTTAAATTTTATTCAGTACCTAATATTACATAAATGAGTTGACTCATTACGCGTCTATTCGCTAGGTGTTGTGATCGAATTTCCAGGGCATCCTCATCGTCGGTGATCGTTTTCCAATACTTCGACTAATACTTCTACATAAGATGAGTCTATAGCCTCGCTCTTTACTTATTTCAAATGTTATTACTCGCGAGGGGGATACATGCTATTTAAATGAAAATGAACATAAGTCATGAATAATTGTTAGACCCGAATGTTGCCTTGAATTGTGTTGAGTACCTAGTTGTAAAAGTCCCTAACTTCATGAACCATTAGTTATTGTCTAGTTCTTGTGTGAATTAGAAATAGCCGGTTATACAATTTGTGGTACTACGAGGTTGACGACCCAATTTGATACGAGAGTTGTACGTTGAGTACCCTCTACATATGGATATTTTGTATGAGAAATAAGGATTATTTGCAACTAATGCCTTTAGAAGGGGCAATGGTTTCAATGTGATCATGCCGGTCTACGGACGCGTGTGATTAAGTTAACGGATCAGTGTCATGAGCTTAAACACAATTATTAGCTATTGCTAAAGATAATAACCTTAAATAATAAATTGTTTGATCGACAACTCTATGAATGATCGTGAATGAATTTTATACACTTATGTTCAAATGTGATTGTAAAACCTATAGATTTCGCTCATCATTATTTGTTGACCCTTTTAAGCATGTGTTTCAGGTAATCAAGGTTAGGATGTGGCAGAGCATGCTATGGAATGTTGTTGTGACTTTTGTGGTCTATTTTGGTTTCCTCCCTTTTTATCTAAACAATTAATTCTTCTTTTGTTTAAAATGTATGAATTTGGTAATCTGGTTGAGATTCAGTGGGGACCTAAATGCAACTCTGTTGTAACTTTTTGGGTTGGAAAATTATTTAGACTTTGTTGTTGTACACTTTTATTAATGTAATTTTTTCAACGTCTCTTTTGAGTCGTTCGATATAACTAGTGTGTGATGATAACTGCTTAGCACCCAAATATTGTATTTCTGCTGCGCATATGATTTGGGGGTGTTAAAGAATCCAAGTACATTACAATCCCAGAATACTTGTTCACTTCATCTGATGGTAACATCAGCTACACACAACTCTTCTACCCGAAACCAACAATATTTTTTCAACAAAACATCTGACATGTTCCAACACATAACCAACACCAGATTTGCTTCATACATTCGCCAAATACATGTTTAGGAAAAGATACATGTTTAGGAAAAGTGATGCTCCTGAAAATTTGGATTTTTTGGTATGTGATTGGTTTTGTTGTTTTGTTGTTGTGAGAGGTTACATTGTAGTGGTGAGGTGGTTGTGTTATTTGTAAGGTGATGATATGACTTTAAAGATCAAGGGTGTTAAAGATCATGGGTGTGCTTCCATCAGGATTGTGTCATCTCCCCCTCAAAAAATGTTTCCCAAGTAATTTTGAAATCATTACACACTTCTATTATTCACCATATCTGGGATTGAATCCCTTGATCGAATTGCTTCGATACTAAGGTTTGAACCTTAGATCTTTTAGGGTGTTTGAATACCATTGTTTGCCTCAGTTTGAAACTTTAAGGCTTAACCAACTTAGCTGGTTCTATAGTTTTTGACAAACTATCAGCCATCAACGGATTTGATAATTCTTTACCGGTTAGCTGTTTGCTCCACATTAGCCAATTCTTTCTTGTTGGTTAGACATGGTTATTGATAACCATTTTTGGTGTGGTGGTGCAACCGAAACTTGGTGAACTTTTAGCCTTTGGCTATTTCATTCAAGGATATGTGATGCTTTAGCCTTAAGGTAAGGAGTTTCTTCCCTGTTGTGTTCTGACTTTACTAGGATTGGCTTTAAGTTTACAAACTTAAAAGCAGATGTTGCAAAAAAATCGACTTTTAACATTTAAAACCACTTGACTTAACCTTTTGAAATCATTTGATAAAGGTTTAAGTAGAAAAATAAGTCCTTGAAAAGTTCTAGCAAAAAATGAGTACCTAAGGTCCAAAGGTCCAGAGGTCTCTTTAACACCTCTGATGGTGCGAGCTCCAATGATATTTGAGTAGCATTTAGAAATTAAGGTTCTACTCCAATGATATGGACAAGAAACCTTTTCTTCCAATTTGTGAAATTTGTCACTTCTAGGACAGGAGCAACATTTAATGTGTCACCCCTATATTCCCGAGTTTGTGGTACAACTTGAACCATATTTAAACTTGATTTTAAAAATCTTTATGAGCAGTTTTTAAAAAATATGAAAGGTTTTATAAATTTAAATGCTCTGATATCACTTGTTGGTCCCTTTTAACTCGATAATACTTATCAACCTTAAGTATTATCCTGCGTAATAGATTCAAGTGAGTTGTTTTAACAAAGTAATTACAATACAAACAATTAAAACAACAATACCAAATTACTTTTCAACGTATAGAGATTTTATTAAAAGTTAATAAAAATCTATGACACACTTTGCCTGCGGAATAACAAATTGGTTGAATGACAATATTTGGGTGATCTCATCTACTTAAACTACAAAGCTAAGTTATGAGTTTATGTCTCAATCCTAACATTCATCAGCTTTTAATCGTATGGTTAGGTTGATGTTGGGAGTGAAGCAGCTCTTGTAAGTGTTCAAACTTTCTAGTACAAGAGATGAATTCTTCACTCTCAAATGTGTTCCTTTTATAGGCAACACATTAAGGTTTACAAAGTACATAAGTTCCTACGTGTTATTTATCTAATGGGTGGTTGAATGTCCCACGTGATAAATACATAGTTGTATCTATAAAGTAGGACAAAGAATAAAAGTTGTACTTATATCTAACTTTACAAGAAACTTTATTCAATGAGATCTACTTTCTTGCTTGACTTAAAGAAGATCTTTTCACTCCATTATAAACCTTCGGGATGACTGAAATGTCTTTAGTATCCAAGAGGATATCGACATCGATCAGTATGGCACTGTCAAACCATACTGAACTAAAGCTCTTCTTCAAGATTTATCTTTTAGCAACTAGACCGCCTAGTTGCTAAAGCGAGGACTTCGTGTCTTCTAAGTTCTCTGAAAGAGTTAAATATGAACTTTCTTCAGTAGGAATCTTTGTTCCTTTGGGCTTACCTCAACAGAACCACCTTTTTGTTGAGCATTAAACACTTAAGGGATTTTATGTTCAAATCCTAGAGTTGCTTTAGGGTCAGTAAATGCTTACCGAACAGTCTTCACCAAATCGAATCCCAAACTAACTACATTACACGCAACACATAATCGTAACTGTATACGTATACAAAGCAAACATGCAACAACCTACGAAAACAAATGTTGAGAAAACAACGACGTTCCCAGGAGAATGAGAAAAAAAGAAGATGGTTAACAGTTTTCAAAAATATAATATCCAAATCCAACTATACCGCACGATGCATACCTACCAACCGATGACCAACGCTACACACCATAGAGGGTGACAACGAAGAGATTGGCACAATAGAAGCATAAACAACTTTCCGGATAAGAAAAATCAAATAAAACTGAGATCCAGAAATACCATACGCCATATAACCACCACCTAAAAAATAGGAAGAGTGAAAAACAGGTGTAACACATGCCTGAGTAAAAAGGCTAGTCCCGCCAATCAACAACGACACACACCACAAAGGGAGGCAACAAAAAGGTCGACATCATCGGTACACACGGCGGCAACGAAGAGATCGACAACTTTTCAGATGAAAAACCTAAAATAATACCTAGATCCAACTACATTACCTAAAAAATAGGAAAAGTGAAATACATGTTTAATACATGCCTGAGTATAAAGCGGGTGAAGTTAGAAGAAAAATTACATAAGACTCAAAAGATAATTTAATAGGTTTTTTTGTGAGACGTGTCTTAAAAAGCACGTGAGTGAAATCTTATGCGAGAAAATGCTTTCAGCGTTATGAATTAAATATGTTATATCGTTCCACAATAAGAGTATAAGTGATTTGAAAAACAATATTGACAAAACTAATAAGAAACAAAGACATATTTCCTTGATTGCTTTCAAGAAAAACAAAAGACTCGACATATTGCCTAAATATACAAATTAAATGTCGCGGATAAAAGAATCAAAGAACAAACATATATATACATAAATCAAGTATAATGGGTATTCATACCTTGCTGGTCTCGTGAGTTTTGATCCCTAATTATGGGGCAAAGATCAATATATATTTAACCATCAAATCGAATCATGGACACAAAATCTTACATGAATTATAAGTACACGTACAACATTGTTTCTTCACATTATTGTCTGGACCTTACGTAGGGTCGTATAAATAAACACACAACATGTCAACATATCCTATTGATGCATGCAATAATACATTATACACACACAAATCGGAGTGTATTTTTAAGCTATCTTTGGCACAGAGTGTTGGTAAAAAGCACGGAGTGTTGGTAAAGATTTTTAGAAAGGTGAATAAAAACATTATGATTTTTAATGCATGTCTAAAAAAATAAACGGGAGCGTTTTAGTTTTTACTAGTTGTGTTAAAAGTGCTTATACTCTTTTAGCAAGCTTGTAAAGTTTGAGGGTTATTATGCAAATATTCTTTATTATTATTTCTTGTTTTGTACAACTTTTATTTATGCAGGGACTAAAGTGCAATTGGTTATTAGGACGAGTATATAAGCTGGAATCTTTGACTGATCGTCTCATTCGTTCATTCCACTTTCACATACAAAGATCAAATCTCTCTCTCAATCGTTCAGTTACGACTTGTTGGTTTCATGCAGTTTTTGGTTTAGATCTTCTTGATCTATTTCCTATAGTTTGGTTAGGGTGTTTGTAGTGTGAGTGATTGTTTAGAATAGATAGGATCCACCTGGTGGGGACTATCATAATTTTCTGGTTGTAATCGTTTGGTGAGCACCTGTGTTAGGGACTCATCTACTTGTGTATATTCTTATAATAAAAGTGATCACTAAGGGGTGGTTGGTTGAGTGATTAGATCGATATTGTTGGTTTTGATATCATTTTTACATGGTATTAGAGCCCTTGGTTGACTCTTGAGGCTCGATTGGTGTTGCTGGCTGTTATTAGGGTTTTATCTTGAAAACCTAATTTTTGGGGGTTTTGGTTAATTGGTGGTTCTTGGCGATTCTTGAGTTGTTAATCGTTGATTAATGTGGTTTTTGATTGATTCTGAGGGTCAATTTGAAGAAACCCTAATTTTTAATTTTAGGGTTTCTTGATCTAGTTGATGTGTGGTGTTTTTTTGGGATCTTTCTTGTTGATCTTGGTATATTCTGCTGCTTATTTTGCTCTGTTAGTCTTCTTTTCTCTTAAGTGAATCTTACTTAGTCAACGAGGAGTAAACAGGCTGATTAACATCTTGACCTACCACCATTTGAGTGGTTTGGATACCTGCTCTGGTCAGTCTCATTCTCATTGATTAAGTTTTGAGGAGCTTGGGTGTGAGTTCATATCTGTTTCTTGTTTTTTTGGTAGTTGGTTATTTCTTGTTTTGGTTGTTGGTTGTTACTTGTTTGGTAGTTATTTCTGTTTCTTGTTCTGGTAGTTGGTTATTTCTGTTCTTGTTTGGTTGTTGTTCTTGTTTATGGTTCTTGTTTTTTCTTTGATCCTGGTTGATTTTTTGTTTGTTTTTTATGGCTATTCTTATTAATTTTTTGGTTCAGAGTAATCCTCTTCACTTGCATCCTGGTGATTCTAATTGTACATCTATTGTTTCTGTTAAACTGTCTGGTGTGGAAAATTATAGAATTTGGGCTTATGCCATGAAACTTGCTTTACAAATTAAGGGTGAGTTTGGTTTTGTTGATGGTGAGATTATTGGTTATCCTCCAGGATTTAAAAAGAATCCTAACTTGAAACCTGCAAATGTTTTTAACAACACCAGAAGTAACAATGTGGATGTTAATAAGGATAAAAGTAATACGTTTTCTCTGAGTAATGAGCAGATGCTCAAATTAATGAGTCTGCTTAATGATAATGGTTCTTCTTCAAGGGTTCAGGCTAATGTGGCAGGTATTGGAAATTGCTATTTTTTTAATGGAAATGTGTTTTTTAATCAGCATTTTTATAAGTTTTATTGTGCTACTGTTAAAACTGATGGGGTGAGTTATCACATTGTTTGGAGTATTGATTCGTGTGCCAATCAACATATGACTAATAATACAGATAATATGTTTAATTTAGTTGATGATTTAAAACTTACAGTTGGTCACCCTAATGGCACGTTGGCTAAAATTACTCATGTTGGTAATTTGAAACTTAACAATGGGGTGATTTTGTTTGATGTTTTGGTTGTTCCTGAGTATTGTGTTAGTCTGCTATCTGTTAAGAAGTTAATTAAAGATAGTAAACTTAGAGTTAGTTTTGATGAATCCAAAATGTTATATTCAAGATTTGAAACAAGGAACTATCTTGGGGACTGGTAGTAAATTTGTTGGTCTGTATTTGTTTGATAAAGCTGATAATGTTTCTGCTGTTAGCAACTGTGAGTATTTTACATGTTTTGTGTCTAAAGATGTTTGGCATAATAGGTTGGGTAATCCTGCTAACCAGTTTTTATAACTGTTAAAAAATTCTTTGGAATTGAAACATGTTAATAATGATTTACCTTGTGATGTTTGCCATAAGGCTAAAGAAATTAGAGAGTCGTTTCCTATAAGTGAGCATAAGTCTAAGTGTTTTGGTGAACTTGTTCATCTTGATGTTTGTAGGCCTTATAAAGTGGTTAGCAGAGATGGATTTAGATATTTTTTGACCATAGTTAATGACTTTAGTAGGTCTGTGTGGGTGTATATGTTTAAAACTAAAGATGAAGTTTTTCAAACGTTTGTTACCTTTTATAATCTGGTTTTAACTCAATTTAATAAAAATATTAAGATTGTGAGGTCTGATAATGGTACTGAATTTGTGAATAAAAATATGGGTGATTTTTTTAATAGAATTATTCACCAAACTACTTGTGCATATACTCCACAGCAGAATGGTATTGCTGAAAGGAAACATAGGCATTTGCTTAATGTAGCAAGAAGCCTTATGTTTCAGGGGGGATTCCTATTATGTTTTGGTCTGAATGTGTTTTAACTGCTGCTTATTTGATTAACATGCTTCCTTCCTCTATTTTAAATGGTAAATCTCCTTTCTGTCTCATGTATGGTAGAGAACCTAACCTTTCTCACTTAAGAAGTTTTGGATGTTTGTGTTATACTACTGTTTTAAAAGCAAGTGATAAGTTTTCTAAAAAATCTGAAAAATGTATTTTACTTGGATATGCTAGTGGAAAAAAAGCTTATAAACTTTTTGGTCTTGAAAATAGAGGAATCATATACTCTAGCGATGTTAAGTTTTATGAAAATGTTTTTCCTTATAAAATGAATAATGATAATGTTTTAGAGTCTTCAAATGAAGTTTCTACTTTGAATTTTTTTGATTATTTTGAGTTTGAAAACACATTCAAAACTTCAAGACCCAATGATGATGAGGAAGGGAATACTCCTTTGTGTAGAGAGGGTGGTAACTCTACTACTAAGGAAATAGCTAATAATTATGATAGTCAACCAGATGTTGCTTTTCAGCAAGCTGGAGATGACTTAGTTACTAGTTTATCAAGTAGTAGTAGGAGACTAAATGCAACTCCCATAGGAGAAACAGACAAAATTGAGGGCAATTTTGACTTAAATAATGAGGTTCTTGAAAAATTTTTAAACAATGAGACAGGGGAGGTTGGACAGTGGAAGTCTAATAGAGTTACCAAGTTTCCTGCTAAGTTGAATGATTATGTGCTTAATACTTCATTAAGATATGGTTTGTATAAGTTTTGTAATCATGCTATGCTTGATATGAAGAATTTTGGTTTCACATCTAGTCTCAATAAGAATTCTGAGCCTACTTGTTATGAAGATGCTTGTGATGATCAAAATTGGATTAATGCTATGAATCTTGAAATGCAAGCTTTATATGAAAATGGTACTTGGGATATTTTTGACCTTCCTATTGGTAGAAAGCCTATCAAGTCTAAATAGGTGTATAGAATAAAGTATCTTTCCACTGGTGAAATTGAAAGATATAAATCAAGACATGTGGCTAAGGGTTGTAATCAGAGGAAGGGTATAGACTATGAGGAAACTTTTAGTCCAGTTGTTAAAATAAGTACTGTTAGATGTTTGATTGATTTGTCTGTGCAAAATGGTTGGAATCTTTATCAAATGGATGTTAATAATGCTTTTTTGTATGGAGATTTGAATGAGTAAGTTTTTATGATTCCACCACCAGGATATTCTAAGCCTGGAGATAACAAAGTTTATAGACTTAATAAGTCTTTATATGGTCTTAAACAAGCTCCTAGGCAATGGAATAACAAGCTTTCTGAAACTTTGATTGATGCTAGTTTTGTTCAGTCTAAAAATGATCATTCTTTATATATCAAACCTGATGGAAAAATTAAGTAATTCTTTCTTATTTATGTGGATGATCTTGTGTTGAATGGTAATTCTGAAGTTGAGATTGATAAGTTCAAAAAGTTCTTGAATAACATATTTAAAATCAAAGATCTTGGAGAACTTAAATCTTTTTTGGGAATTGAAGTTCTTAAAACTGAAAAAGGTTTGTGTTTAAGTCAAAGGAAATATTGCCTAGAACTGTTAAATGAGTATGGATTATTGGCTTGTAGACCTGTTGTTACACCATTGCCAGAAAACATTGTGCTTGCTTATAAGGAGTCTGATGGTGATAGTTATTTGATTAATATTACTAACTATCAAAAGTTGGTTGGAAAGTTAATCTATTTAACTTTAACTAGGCCTGATATTTCTTATGCTGTGAATTGTTTAAGCCAACATATACATGCTCCTTTACAGTCATATTTTGACTTTGGTTTGAGAGTGCTTAAGTATTTGAAACTTGCACATGGGAATGGTATTAGCTTTAATAAGAATACTGAAGGTTACAAGGTTGTTGCCTACTCAGATTCTGACTGGGCTAAATGTCCTATTACCAGAAGATCTGTATCTGGTTATTGTGTTTATGTGAATGGTAACCTAGTAATCTGGAAAAGCAAGAAGCAAGTTACTTTGTCTAAATCCTCAGCTGAAGCTGAGTATACAACAATGGCAGCTGCTACTTGTGAGATTATGTGGGTTGTTAAGCTTTTAAGTGAGTTTGGTATAACTCAGTTGCTTCCAGTGAGCTTATGTTGTGATAATAAGTCTGCTATGCAAATTGCTGCTAATCCAGTAATGCATGAAAAGACTAAGCATTTTGATATTGATGTGCATCTTGTCAGAGAGAAAGTGAACTCTGGTCTTATTAGAATTGTGAAGTTGGACTCTAAAAATCAGATTGCTGACGTTCTAACTAAGGCCTTCGGTTCATTTCAACATGCTCTATTGGTTAAGAAGCTTGGTATGATTAACCTGTTTGGTTTACAAGCTTAAGGGAGGGTGTTAAAAGTGCTTATGCTCTTTTAGCAAGCTTGTAAAGTTTGAGGGTTATTATGCAAATATTCTTTATTATTATTTCTTGTTTTGTACAACTTTTATTTATGTAGGGACTAAAGTGAAATTGGTTATTGGGACGAGTATATAAGCTGGAATCGTTGACTGATCGTCTCATTCGTTCATTCCACTTTCACATACAAAGATCGAATCTCTCTCTCAATCGTTCAGTTACGACTTGTTGGTTTCATGCAGTTTTTGGTTTAGATCTTCTTGATCTATTTCCTATAGTTTGGTTAGGGTGTTTGTCGTGTGAGTGATTGTTTAGAATAGATAGGATCCACGTGGTGGGGACTATCATAATTTTTTGGTTGTAATCGTTTGGTGAGCACCTGTGTTAGGGACTTATCTACTTGTGTATATTGTTATAATAAAAGTAATCACTAAAGGGTGGTTGGTTGAGTGATTAGATCGATCTTATTGGTTTTGATATCATTTTTACAAGTTGTTTGATAAAAAAATGGTGAACATTGCTTAGTTTTTAGGAATACTACATTTTCCAACGCGTGATTACGAAACGGTAAGCTTTTGGCAACGACTCCTTACAGCTGCTCGTCACTACTATTTCTCATAGGTATTGGTCACACGTACTTATTTTAACAAACACACTACGTTTCCACTGACTATATATGCCCAACTTTATGATACACACTAGTAATTTAAATTCCAACTGGTTTTTGGTTTTTGGATTAGCAAAACTTCTATTTTTATCATTTCAATGCATGATCTGTATTATCTAAACTACCAATCTCATTTCATATTTCCCTAACCTTGGTCAAATTATTTTCCTACTTTTGATGTAAGAATGTTATCTTTTTTTGGTATCCTCACTCTTTTTCATCATTACACACACAATTCCACACATATTCTCGATATAGACTTACACTAATTTGAACTTATAAAGGGTTGTTATTTGGTGGTATTCTAAATTATTTCTGCAAGTTTTGGTGTAATGGGTTGCACACCATCAAAGCAACCGGTATGCCGAAACTGCAATGCTCAATATTCTCCTGTACGACGAAGCTACTCTTCGTATGGCTACCATTCTCCGCCACGTGATAGTGACCTTAGTCACGTGGTATCACTTAATTCGACCACCCTTGGTTACCTTCTGATTGATCCAACTAAACCTAATGTCCCAGAGAAAAGTTTAAAAGAAGTTGCTATTGAAATGATCGAGACCAAGACATGGACTAATATGATTGATGAGAAGATTGGGAAAAGTGTACAAGAAACACCTGTTGCAACGCCTCCTGGTGAGCCCGAGACTATCAATGCGTGGGAATTAATGGAGGGTTTAGATGATTCAAGCCCTATTCAACCAACATCTACGGTGGATCATATTCATTTGAATTCGATTCCACTAGACGATGAACGCACATTGCCATCAGAAGAAAACGATCAGCATGATGAAGTAGCATGTAAACCTTTAAAAATACAATTCGTGAAGAACGCGTCTCCTTTGTGTTCAAACTCGAATGACGCGTTTATAACATCGAAACTATTACAAATTGGAAAAGATGCTATAAGCAAAGAAAAGTTGATTTTATACTTTACTAGCTTAAGGGGAGTTAGAAAGACATATGAGGATTGTTGCCATGTTCGAGTCATATTAAAAAACTCAGGTTTTAGAGTTGATGAAAGGGATGTATCAATGCATTCAGGCTTCAAGGAGGAGCTCAAAGAATTAATGGGTGATCGATATAATGGTGCGGAGTTGCCCAAGGTTTTTATTGGCAAGAAATATATAGGTAGTGTTGATGAAATTAGGCGAATTCATGATGAGCTTATTTTAGACAAGGTGTTTGAAGGCTGTGAATTGGCGAATGGTCATACTGAAGGTTGTGATGGTTGCGGAGATGTAAGATTTGTACTGTGTGAGACGTGTTCAGGTAGTTGTAAGATTTACTATGAAGTAAATTCGGATGAAGGTGAAAAAGAAGAGATAGACGAAAGTGATTATGGATTTCAAAGATGTCCCGATTGCAATGAAAATGGACTCGTAAGGTGCCCAATTTGTTGTGATTAAGCTTGGTTTCGTTTTCTTCTTGTTTATTGTACAGTATAGAATTGTATTTTCGTTATATCGTATATGGTGTGATTATTAAAGTTTGATTACTTTGTTATAAGATTCAGGTTTGAATCATAATAAACATTACTGAATACATACCACTTTGAGACTCAAGAGTGTTACTTTTTTAAACGATTACAGTTGTTGTATACTATTTCCAAACAGATCTTTCATCACATTGATGTATAAACTTGATGGTTGTAATTCTGATTGAAGCCACTTTATTGATAAGCACATTTTAAATTTGCCAACTTGAAAACTTGATCCCTTGTGTTGTACGTAGATTGCAGACCATAAGGTCGAAAACTTAAACAGTGTACGGTTGTTGGATCCAAAACTTGAGTCACATGGTGTAAAGTGATCATTTCTTAAAAAATACCTCATACGATTACCTGAACATTGGTTCGATCTAAATACCTGCCTGAACATTGGTTCGATCTAAATACCTGCCTGAACATTGTCCACTAAGCATGAAAATACATTCCGTAGCTGAATCGATTTGGCTAATCAGTGTTTTACACTTATTCATTTTGATGATAATAAGAGTCATCTGAGATGTTTTTTACTTGTTAGTTTTTCCAATGCTGCATTATGAACGAAACAAATATTAGGTGTTCTTATTTACTTACTGATCACTAACACATGCCCTAAAATCTTATTTACTTATTGATCACAAACAGAATTTTAGAGTCAAAATATAGGCCTTAGATAAAGGATTTTGTTCTGATGGTTGGGCCAAAGTTATTCAGACAATTTTGTCAACAACTCATTCTGTTACTGTTATGGCAAACAAAACATGAACATAACCGTTGTACTGACTTTGGATTGTGGAAACTTTGTCTACAAAGAAGTCCATTAGGATAAGTTGAATGACTAAAAAACATCTTTGAAATACAATACAAACATTCGGTGCCAAAAGACGTGGGAGCCTCATTTACATACCTGCTCTCACTTGACATCAAGTGTATCTAATGCATTCATATGTTCTTGATTTGTGACAACAAAATCACGACAGAATACTAAGAAAGCGTAGAAGGAACGATAACGCTTTCTGACAAGACAGATATTTTATGTAACTACGCAACCAGGGATGTTTATTGATTTTTGATGAAGATCGCGTCTAGTTTTTCTTTTTCATCTTTTTAATTTAAATAGCTAATATGATAATTGTATTATCGGTTCATATACTCTCAAAGAAAGTTAGATGCTAAGAAGCAAATCAAAAGGATGTGTTTGCATGTGTATATAAACACACGAATTGTAATGGCAAAATTCAATATTTTCAAGGTGATTTAGCCTATTGGGCTTTACACTTGCTTTTATAAGTGTAGCAGGTTCAATGTATTGGATTGTTATGAAGTCTCTTCTCTCTTAAAGCCCAGTAAAAAGTCCATTTCGTCTCCAGCCCTCGCTTTAGGGTTAATATTTGGTGCAAGCTAAGATCGACGAAAAAAAATGTAGCGTGCTTTTCTTTTCTTGATGGATATACACAATGTATCAATACAACATGCATGTATATACCAAATGTGTACCCAAAGCCATCTTCTTTTACTTCTTTTACAGAGGTTGGTGCACATTTGTCATCGAATTTTTCATTTTCTTACGAAAAAACTCACGAGTCGTTTAAACTTAACTTTATCCCGTTATTCCACGTAATTATCTCCCTCACGTGCCACACACGTGAGGGCACTTTCGTCAATCCCGGTCGTCCCAAACACGCCAGCCCTTTTTCACCTTTCCTATAGTGCAAAAATCATCCCCGAAACCATTTGCCCACATAAATTCAAGGATTAAATTTGCAACGTCAAGGTTGAAACTTCCACTTGTATCTTGACATTGAATACTTAATTGGTTCAATTAAAATCATACTACCAACAAAAAAGTTGATTCTATTTCTTATCAAGCAGCTATAATGACGTATCAGAAAGAAGTTATTTTCAAAATGCACAATAATGGCGTTTTTGTTTGTGGTCCATTCAGGTATGTGAATAGAAATTTTAGCCAAATTTATTGCTTTACTTCCGAGAGTAAGATATTTAGTATTGACCTAAATCATATTTTTGGAAGGATTGGTAATGAAAAAAATGACCATTGTTCTTTTGTTTGCCTAATAAACACTAGAAGAAGGTTTGATGTTGATTAACACAAACAATTATGTGCACACAATATTGAAATTGGCTTGTAGGAATGGTTCAATTGATTTGTATATTGCTCACAAGAAACAGAGACTAGCTTAGTATTATTTCAAGAACTTTGATATAGAAAATTAAGATGGGGAATTTTTTAAGATTGGTAGAAGATGATGCTAGGTTGCGTTGTTATATTTCAACTCCTTTTGAGATTACACATCGTTTTCACAAAAGGAAGATAACGATATCAACCAAAATCAAAGTGGTATAAACAAAAGATTGAAGAGACCGGCTGTCGTAACAAAAGAAAGAAACAGTGATGGAAAGGGTAAAAAGAACAAGAATATTGAGGGGAAACAAAGGAGTACTCGAAAAGGAAAACAAAATGGGAATGAGGGTGAGAGTGAAAGTGTGTCAAAGACTTCATTGGTGAAAAAGAATATAGATATGGAAAAGGATAAATGGATCATGGTTGAAGATGATTCGAGTTTTAACACTAAAAACGAAGTTCTGCGAAGGTATATTGATATTGCCATTAGAGAGAGTGGATCTCTGAATGTTAGGACTAGGTCAAAAGCATGTTTGAATGTGAGGGAAGGTCTGCTTCTGTTGATAATGTGGTCGGGAGTAAGGGTCATATAAAAAGAATTGTTGTACATGGTTTAAGAGCCCGTAACAAGATATATGACCATCAAGATTGTAAGATCACTAATTGCGTACTAGATCTTAGAGCACCAACATTTGTGGGAAACAATAGAGCACCAACATTTGTGGGCAACCAGTGAACTGATGATAACTGTTACTAGGAGTGTTTGAGATAGTGTGTATGATTACTCCTAATACTTTGTAACTATATAACCTTTGAATAACCTAGGGTACTCATATTGTTAACGCCTGTTTTGGATCTTTTTTTGTTAAAACAGTTTAAATCTTATTCTCTATTTATTGTTGTTTTGTTAGTGCTTATTATTGTCTTTATTGTAATCGGTTATTCCCCGACTCCAAAACAAAATGAATGGTTATTCTATTAATGTAAGGTTGAGGACTCAAACCTGCGATCTCACCTTCACAACACATCACAATTACCGATAGCGCCCTTGGGTCATTTTCATAAAGACTTGCAGATCTTTTAAACTTATAGCCTTGTTTGTTAACACCATTTTTGCTTGTTGATTTTTAACTGCTTATTAACAAAATCTTTTTTCACTTATGTTTTCTTCTTAACATCTACAACGATTTACGGAATTTTTATTGATTTTCTTAAAAAAGATACTTTAATTTTAGTATTTTTAAATTAGTTTCTAAACCCCAGTGTTAGTCTCATATATTATCCATTTGGTTCTTAAAATTGCCTACCAAACATAATAACTTGATATAGTTCTGATTTTAAAACAACAACATAACACCTTAATCAAAGTAAAAAATATTAATTAACACGCGATTAACAATTAACAACTCAAAACACTAGCCATTAGAAACCCCTATCTACATACAACAATCCTCTAAACCTTCATCAAACAACCAACTCACATCTTCCTCTGGCTCGTTGCAAAGTCAATCTTGTCAACAATCTTGTCGTGAATATGTGTGACCATCTTCATCAAGATCCGTGCCTTGCGGCATGTTAGCAGTTTGGAGTTCTTTGAGCTTGGTCAGATTCATCCTTGCAGCTTAAGACAGATTGCCATTTTGGAGATCGATAATCAACTCCCCCTACACATTACCCATTCGGTCAGCTGTTCAGAGTTAGTCATCAAATCTCTTGCCTGCCACATGTCCTCATCAATCTCTCTTCGGTAATGTGCTACATCGAGCCATGATATCGCCAGTAAACGAAATGCAATGCATGTTCTTAAGTGTGTTTGTGTGTGTGTCCGTAAGTGTGTGTGTTCCCTTGTTATGTGTGTGGTTAATATAGGGAAAATTACCTATAAATGTATTAAACTTACCACTTTTTATGGTTGTATATAATCAACTATTTTTTTTCTCATTGTATCATTAAACTTTTGAATTTCGATATTTGTATGTAGCAGATGACCTATTAAGCCCTTACCCGGTTGCTTACCTGCAAATCTTGTCCTGTTAGTCTTTTATGTTGTTGACCGGTTAGTTTGCCCCGTCATATTATAGTAAATTGACCAAAATACCCTCACTCATTTTTCTAGTATTGTCATTTACTCCAATATAGTTTATTATTTTTTTATTATTAAAATTATTATTGAATCATCACGTGTCTCCAACACCATATCTTCATTGTCATTCTTTTGAGAATAAAAAATAAACCACATACTGTTTTCGATTAAACCACCCGCCAGATCTTCACTACTGAAGAGATTGATATCATCCATTATTGTCTTCATAAATCACTCTCATAAAACCACATACTCCAAAACCCACCAGATCAGCCCGATTCAAAACCAAGCTACAACAACGAGAAAGGCACATTCGATATTGTTCACTAATAAGTATTTTAATAAGCTAATAAGTAAGGCTTCGATGATGCGAAATATGGTACTAATCAGATGAGATCTGTTTTAAATGATGCGGGGTTTGGGTCTTTCGATTTTGATTAGAGATTTGGGGGTTGTTTTGATTTATGTTCTCTTTTGATTTATGTTTATAGATTTGGAGGTTGTTTCGATTTTGATTAGAGATTTGGGGCGTTGGGTCTTTCGATGTAGTGGTGTTGTTGTTGGGGTGGTGACACGTGCTGGTGTAGTTGTGGTGGTGGTAGTATTATGGCGGTGATGGCTATTGTTTTAGGTGAAAACGGGTGTTGAGATGGTGGTTATGGAAATTTGAGAAGGAACAAAAAGAAAAAAAGAGAAAGAAGATGATGATGGAGAGAGTTTATATGTAATTTTTAATATTTATTAAAAAAGATAGTTTATTAAGAAAATAAAGTTTGACAAACGATCGTTAATAAAAAGGACCAATATTGTAATAAAATTTAACAGTCGTTAGTGTGCCGTGCTCCACGTAGGATTGACAGGTTGAGCAGGTTGCTCGGTACATACAAAGATCGAAATTTAAAAGTTTAATCATACAATGAGAAAAAAAATAGTTGATTACATACAACCATAAAAAGTGGTAAGTTTAATACATTTTTAGGTGATTTTCCCGTTAATATATGTAGAAATTGAAACTTTGCTTTCGTTGCAAATCTTGTCCTTGGAAAAAAAGATGTCAGAGTAATAATGGTGGGAATGTTCAGTCGTGAAAGGTGGGCAAATGGTTTCGGGGACGATTTTTGCGCGAAAGGAAAGCTGGAAGAGGGTTGACGTGGTTGTGTGGCACGTGAGGGAGATAACATGGGATAACGGGAGAAAATTAAGTTTAAACGACTCAAGGGTTTTTCGCATGAAAATGAAAAGTTCGATATCAAATTTGCACCAAATTTGCTCTTAAAGATTTGTTTTTTTTAGCAATTTTTGCATATTTAAAAGACAAAATTTGAATTTTATTCTATATGTTGCATGTATGCTCTAACAGTCTAACATAATGCTTGTGTATTGCACAATAAGTTTTCAATTATGTAAGTAACAAACATAATAACGGATTATGTGAGTTCCATTGTTTTTGTTCCAACTTGCCCTAAATAACAAGTATATAACGAATTTTATCTATTTGATGAACTGTAACATTGTAACAAGAATATATAAAGCACACAAACTTTTTACTAGTTATGTTTATTTGCTCTTGTTAATAAGATTAGGCATGCTAGCCACTTATAGTAAATCCAATTCTAATACACTATCCCATTCTAACAAAAACGACAAGCATATTTCACAGAAAAAGTTTACGTCTAGTAACTTTACAATTGCGGTTCGACTATATATATTTACGTGTTTTACTATATAAACATAGGAAAGACAAGATCCACAGTGAGTAACAAATACATTACAAGTAAACTCGTTTGTTTCTTCAACACGATAAATGTAAATTGGTTTCCTTTTTTAACGTGTCGTACGTGAATGAAAGAGATAGAGCAACAATAATTATTTGGTGTATTTTATAGGCAAAAGAAATTACCCGATAAAACTTTCATTTTTTTGTGTAAAATTTTAGCCCAACAATTTCACGGTTCAGATGACCCTGCCTTCATTATTTTTCTTATAAATTCGCAAAATCTGGATTAAAATAGTTTTAATTTGAGAATGTTTATTTATGTTTTTATATTTTTTAATAAAAAATACTACTTATAGAAGATTGAGCTAGAAGCCTAGAAATAATATACTTGACATTTTATTTTCTGCAAAACAATGTCACGATTAGACTACAATGGTTTGAAAAGAATGTAAAAATTGCTATCATCACTCGTGAAATTGAAACCAAATCATATCGACAAATTGTGAACTACCAACAAAGACATTACATGCAAGAAAATTTGGGTTGAGGTTTGATAAAATTCATGTAATATTTCAAAAAAAAAATTAAAAAAAAATTGCAATATTGGCATTTATGTGTGATCTACTTGTTCAAAAGAAATTATTTGGTCCCAACGGCCAATACAGGTAATATGGTTATTCGTAACGATCTGATCTTCACTCAAAAATTTCAGATGGTGATGGAATATTTTCAAGGAGTAGAATATAGAATTTAGCATCCAACCATCTATGATCCTAGCTAGCTATCACATATTCGTATTCCTTTAAAACTCTATAAATTTGTCGTGTTATAAAATACAGTTTACCTATAAAATTTTCTGTTCTTTTACAACGGCAAATTTTAATAATTTGTGAATCGACTCGTACGATAACATTCAAACGACAAAATATATTCTTCTAACCCTGGCCTATTTGTGTTTTAACACATCTTCACTAAAGTATCAATCTTTTAAAAAATAAAAGGCTTAAATTTGGTTTCATATTTCAGGCTAAACGAAACTAAGAAATTGTTATGACTTATGAACCTCTTTATTATTGTGGAATTTTGTATGTTTCCGTCCGGTTCTTGAGTAATCGATCATGAAATTTTGTATTCATATTTACATTTTGTATGTTTCGAACATTCGTTGAGGTTCTTGAGCAGGCTTATCAAATTTTGATCGATCAACTGGTTTGAGATCTTTCCTAAAATTCTTTATACAGAGTACAATTTAAGGTTGTTTCGAAATGAAAACATACATGGCCATTCTTGTTTGCAAAATAACTCTTGAGAAAATATTAATTGCTGAAACAAGTTGTACCGGTATTACATACATCACTTTCTTAGGGACAATGTGCATTCAATTACCACCTCATCTTCAAGACCTATATGTTTAATTAGATTGAGACATAAGATTGTGCAAGAAAACCTCATAAACAACTTGTCTTGCATATGTTTGGTTGCTAAAGCTATTTTAATAAAATATATGATCTAATTTATATAAACATTCCATATTAAGTAGTTGTATTAGAAAAAAGTTTTGTTTGATATAAACCTTGAATATTACATATTAATATATTATCCTAAAAATGTATGAAACCACGCTCATCTCATGCATCTTATGAATTATAAGACGAAGAACTTCGTCCAAAGTCATATTCTACATGTAAAATGATAGTTATATATGCTAAATTCGTGAATCGAAACCGTTTCTTCATACTTTTTACTAAATCAACTCAAGTTCTAACGCTTATATGTTATATTATACTCGACTTCAAATTTTAGTCACTCTTTACTTTAATTAGAAATTGTCCCAAACACTTTGTTTCGAAAATTTCAGAATAACGTTCCTTTGGTATTGTTTATTCATCTTGCGTAAAGAAATGTAAAATTCTAATATGAAATGTTAGCCAACTCCAAGCTATAATGGAACTTTTAGCCATGCACGATCGAGCAGTTATGCAGTCGGATCAATCAGTCTCTCCGAAAGAAAGCAAGAAAATTAACAGATACAGTACATAGTACGTAAAGAAACAAATTAACAAAGATATGATGCCTTTAAGATAGAAACAGTACCATTATATTATTATCACAAGAAAAGCTTTTTAATACACTATCAGTGAATTATTATTAGTATTATTTGACAAGTACAATAACATATATAGTACTAGGGTAACATGGGTTATCAATTAGATTAAACCCTAGAGAGATGATTAAGTAACAGATTAACGTACTCCAGTTATACTTAATCAGAAAGCTAATGAATAATTTATATGTAGAGAAGTGCATTTCACATTATTAAACTTCGAATAATGGAAGCTTCAGGGCTATCGGCGTCAATGGTGGATAATAACTCAGATAGGCGGTCGCTAAGGTCATCAACCTCCCTATGCAAGCTTCTCACGTAGTTGCAAGTCTCTTGTAGCACCTTCGACGCTGAGGCCTGCATTTAAAAATTCTCTTTAAATGTTTGAATTGAACAAAGTAATACAAACACTGAAACCATAAAAAGGAACAATCTATAAACTAACCTTGTTAGATCGTTGGATACGAGTCCCAGGGAGAAGTTGCTGTAACTTGGAGATGAGTTGCACGATTTGATCATCCGTAATCCTAGAAGCCCCGGACGATGATTGTCTTGATCTTCTGCTCGACATTATATAATCGTTTAATCAACTATGATTAATTATGTGTGCTATGCCAAGTTCTATATTCTAAGTTTAGGAAGAGTTAGAATGAAAATGTGTTTATATTTATAGAGCAGTCAAGAAGGTTGTGTGTATATATTAAAATATATACTAGTATATGTTTGTGAGTGAATGTTCGATATCAGAAGACAATTGCTTTGGAGTTAGAGGAGTTGTAGAGTTTACTCTTTCTTATATACCATAAACATTGGAGAAGTTCTAGCTCAATGTCGGGTTATTACATTAAGTTTTCTTTTTTAAATATGTACTTCTACTGATTTACGTAAATATGTGTTGTGACTGATGAAAAAATCTGAGTTATTTAAACAATGACTCAGTTAAAGACAAGATATTGGGAGGATCGATACTAGTTAAAAAAATGTTGCACGATCTATTAGAGAAGTGTCAAGATTATTTAATGTAGTTCATGTTTGACTTGTAGTATTTTCAAGTGACGTCCATCTTTAAGAATTACGGAAATAAAAAAGGAAATCAACCTAGAAAACAAGAAAATCGTCAAAGCAAACGACTGATATGTGCTAGAGCATTCAGGTATCATGAGAGGAATTTTCTCCAATTTAGTCCTACTTTTCACATTTTCATCACAAAACATATTTTTACTCATAAAATCTTTAATCTTTTCACTTTGACCTCATTGCTGTTATTTTTTTTTATTTTCCATATTACTTAACCATACTTAATTTATTCTATTTAAATAAACATACAAAATAGAAAATTTATTTTTTATAAAATAAAAAACAATTTATAAATGGAATTATAAATTTGAACCCAATATAACAAACAAAAAACCATAAGGAGTTATAATGTACATTTTATGATAAAAAATTTAAAAATAACAATCACAAAAAAAAATACTATCCCTTCTTCTCCCTAAAGAAAAAACTACAACGTAGCAAAAAAAAAGTTTGATCCCATTATTCTCTTTTGACTTATTTTTTTTTAACAATATAACAACAACCAAAAAGAAACCAAACAATCCTTTTTGTTGTCGTGACTCGGTTATTTGGCGAAATGAAAAGTGGCCAAGCCAAAGGGTTTGGTGGTGGAGAAGTGATGAAAACCGCATATGAGAGGTGAAGGATGGAGCATCACTATACCTAATGCCCTTAAGAGCACCATATTAATAAGAATCTTTCACGTACATAAACATAGGCAGTTTACGAAAAATATGTTGTGATGGAGCATATGTATATGATATTGTTGTATTAACATTAATTTTAATGTTCACTATTAAATATTATTGACTATATTAATCAACTACTACCAGGTATAAACAGAGCAAACTCAACTCATTACTTTGTAAAATAATTTAAAAGCTATATTAAACTTAGTTATTAGCTATGTTTTGAATAATCCGACGATGGTAAACAATAAATATGTAAGTAGATCGATGCTTCTATATTGACAAAACTATAAGCAATAAACAAAACCCCTCAGTTGATGAAGCCGTGATCCGCACAGAATCTAGAAAAATATGAGTTTAATGAGTCTACTAACAAACACTAAACTTGTCATTGAATTTCTATCAACACATTTAAGACACATAATCACACATGTATAATTTCGGCGAGGAAACACATATGAAAATTCGGATTGAACAAATTCATTAGCATCGGTAACACCTAGAATCGAATAAAATCAAAACGTTTACCTTGATTAGATAGTTTATTTGCGATTAATGTGTTAACCAAACGACCATTTGGGAGACAAAAAAAATGAAGTCACTACATTTTCTGTCTTTCTGAAACGGGTTGGGGATTGGTTTAACTGGTAGTCAGTTATCATATTTCTGGTAATAAAACATGATATAGACTTTCATATCTAAAATGACCAAAAAAAATAGGAAAACTTTTCGTTTTTAACTCAAAATTTATAGAAACTAGGTTGCTATTTGATGGAATTAACCCACATAAAAACAATATATGTTTTGTAAGTTTACAAAATGTAAACAAGATTCAATTGTTTATAAAGTATACAAATTATTCGTTGCAGTAGTTACATTATAGTACTTTACATTTGTGGAAGAATTCGGCCCAAACCTGTCGGGTGACCCGGATCCGTACATTAAATGCAACCCGACTTCGGTTCGCTCTCATGTTGATTATGTTACCTTGGACAATGGTCAAGAGGCTACACCATGGAACAAATTTCTTCCTATCAAAGTTAATGTCTTCATGTGGAGGCTCATGCTCAACAAACTTCCTACTAAGTTTAATCTTGATAAGAGGAATATAGACGTCGACTCCCTGCTATGCCCCTCCTGCCTTGAAGACATTGAAACCGCCAACCATTCGTTCTTTAACTGCTGTTTAGCTAAAGATCTTTGGTCGCTTCTCGCTAGGTGGTGGGATTTGGATTTTCCTGTTTGTTGCAACCTCGCGGATTGGAGGATCTGGCTTGCGAGTGCTCGTATTTCTTCCAAAGCTAGGATCATTCTCGATGGTGTTGGGGGTACGCTTATGTGGACCATCTGGAACTTCAGGAATGCTCTTATTTTCTCGTCCTCGCATCCTAAGAAATCGGTTTTGTGGGATAACATTGTTTACCAATCTTTTTTGTGGATTTCATCTAGAAATCCGAAAAGTAGGTTGTCTTGGTTAGGTTGGCTTCAAAATCCGATTGTATCTATTAACTCTCTGTAATTTTGTCTAGCTTTTGCTAGTTTAATAATATCTGCCGTTCAAAAAAAAAAAAAAAAAAAAAAAAATGCAACCCGACCATCATTAAATGCAAGAACCCGATCCACCCACCTCTACCTCACATTCGGCTCCTTCACTCCCTTACCAATTTCAATTACCGCCACCGCCACATGCCCACATATAATCCTCCGAATTTTAGTTATACAAGGCATGTAGTCCCGTGCATTACAAGAAAGTTGCATCTGATTGTTAATTGTGTAATTTGTATATGCGTTGGGGAGTTTTATGTTTGCTCGCATATAATTAAAACATGTCGCATAATGAGTCCGGTTATTAAAGAAACTTGTATTTTGGTGGAAACCAAGGGCTCAATCTGGACCATCCATTTGGGAGGAACCAGATCAAAGGATAAAAATTACGGAGGGACCAAAACTGTTAACTTTGCAAACTTGAGTGAAAGATTGAAAATGTACCAATAATTAAAACGTAATCACCCGCTCATTTTTCGAAATAAAAAACACACAGTCTCTCTCTCTCTAGAAACAAACCGTCTCCCATATATTTTCTCTGACTAAAAACATCTACAAATCATCAAAAAGGCCACAAAAAACCTTCAAAATCTAACAAAAAAACACAAGAATGGAAGAACAGAAGAATATTGCATCTGATTCGAGCAAAAAAACAGTGAAAATCGACGTGACAGAAGCAAAACTAGAGGGTAAAACATATTTATTCAATTTATACAACATTTTATAGTTTTAATTTGATGATTTTAAGTTTTAATTATGATTAATATGATTTATATGATATTTAGATAATTACATGCATGCATGCTTATGAGTTTGATTACATGATGTTTAAACAATTTTTGTGAAGATTAGAATGCTTATTTATATTTTTTATGATTAAAATCTGTTTAATTGATGATTTATAAAGTATTTTGATGATTATTGAGAAAATTAATATACTTATTATGATTATAATTGATTTAATCAATTAAATTGATGATTTTTGGCTTAAAACCAATAAAAAGGCTTGCCACTAAAAATTATAGCTTATAACGAGAGATAAGTGGTTTATCACTATTGATATACAATTAAAATGCAAAAAATATTGTTAAAACTTTTGTTTATCAACAATGATAAAAGTTTTATCACTGGTGATATAACAATACAAAAAAAAGGTTTTAAAAAAATAATTAGAACTGGGATTATCAACGAGAAGTGGTATATCACTAGTGATATAGAATTACAGAAAGGAATTTAAAAAATAGATAAAACTGATTTATCAATGAGAAGTGGTTTATCAATAGTGATATAACATTACAAAAAAAGGTTTTAAAAAAATAGTTGATAAAAGCATTGGTAAGTGCTTTATCACTATTGATAAGAGGGTTATCATTGAAACATCAACTTAACAATTTTAAGAGGCTTATCGGTAGTGATAATAGGGTTTACAAAACATTGCTAAGTGCTTTAACACTATTGATAAAAAGCATTAGACAATGAAAAATATGTAATAATGACAAAAGTGTAACAACATTTTGGTTTGGGTAATTTTAAAAATTTAGGAATGCTAGTTGATTTGAAAACATTAATGAAACGAATTATATACATTTAGGTTTGTATGTAAAGTTTTTATGTATCAAAGTGCATCTTTACTTTAGATACATAGTTACCAGTACATTAATACAACTAGTTAACAGCCTCTCGTCCATCTTCTATTCAGAGACTAGATGTGTTAGTTATTTGAATGTATAATCATTAATCACAAGCAAAAGTAACTACTGAATCCTATTTGTTTGTGAAATGTTATGTTTATTTAATGTATCAATGATATTTGGATCTTATAATGACATTACTAACAAAATTTAAATAACTTGCAATCTAATCGCAGAAGAGAAAACTGGTGGAAGAAAAAAAATGAAAATCAGAAGTAAGTGTAAGAAACTATTTGGAACAAATATGGACAAAGCATCAACATCAAGATGCAGAGGAGGTGATGAAGCTGAAAAAATTGATGAATGTGAAGAAGAAGAAGAAGAGCAGAAAGATAAGAAAAAGAACAAAAAGAAAACAGAAAAAGAACATCCTGTATTGACATCACGCGCAACCGTGAGACCTTTATTCGAAGCAATGCGGGGACTGACCGTACAAAGAAAAAAAGTCATACGGGACATGGGATTTGGATGCTTAATAGACTTTCCAATATATGAAATTCCAACAAAACTGGCGTTTTTTGTTGTAGACAAGCTGAACACAAATACAATGACGATAGAGTGTCCAACAGGAGACATATTTTTTACTCCAAAATCAGTTAATCAAACTCTGGGAATTCCAATGGGACACAAAAAGTTGGAAAGAGAAGGGCAAAGAGAATACAATGACCCAATTATACTGACGTGGAAACAGAAATTCAGCAACGTAAACAAGCTAACATTGAAAGCTTTATCTGATGTAATAATTGAGTCAAAAAACACGAACTACATGTTCAGGTTGAACATTTTGTCGTTGATCTCAAACACATTTGCAGGCTGTGACAACAGTTCAACTGTCAGATTCACAGTCTTGAATAATGTATTTGAAAGAGATGACGTAAGTGAAATAGACTGGTGCACACATGTACTAAATGGGGTGAGTACATCAAAGCTTGGATGGGATAACAAGAAAAAAAACAAAAAGAATGTTGTTTATGACGGTCCAGTGATTTTCTTGATGGTAAGTAAAAAATTCTAATTTTTTTTAATGAATTTTATCTTTCACACTATTAATACGTTCTATATTTTATGAAACAGCTAGCATACTTGCACTATACAAACCTCGAGAATTTCAAAGTGATGAGACGAACACCAACATTCAAAAGCTGGAATTCAAGTCTCCTGAAAAGAAGAGAAACAGAAGAACTACAAAACAAATCGATGGGAGAAGTAGAAATATTGGATGATATGAATGAAGCAGAAGAAGAAGCACAGAAACAAGTAAGTTAAAAAACTGTATTTCAATATTATCAATACTGATAATACATTAAAGAAAATTAAAATAATATTTTATCTAGTAATATTTCTTTAAGTTAAATTTATCACTATTGATTATCTATTAGAAAAATCTTCTTTTGTTTGTTTTATCACTATTGATAATCCATTAAAGTTCATTTTAATAGATTGTCAATAGTGATAATACATTAAAGAAAAAATCAAAGATAAAAATTAATCAATAGTGATTGTTAAATTAGTGAATAGATTATAAATAATAATTATCACTATCGATAATCTATTAGTTCATTTCTGTTGTGTTAATTTTATGACTAATGATAATAAACTTTTTTTTAAGATAAATTTATCAATATTGATAAATTAAAAAATTATAGAAGCAAGTTAAATTTAATACATTATCAATCGTGATATTAACTACTCATAAATATTGATTCATTTCTTTGTTAAACTTATCACTATTGATTATCTATTAGATAATTCTTCTTTTGTTTGTTTTATCAATATTGATAATCCAATAAATTTCATTTTAATATTTTATCAATAGTGATAATACATTAAAGAAAAAATCAAAGATAAAAATTAATCAATAGTGATTGTTAAATTAGTGAATAGATTAATAGTGATTATCACTATTGATAGTCTTATTAAAGTTCATTTTTGTTTTGTTAATACATAAGGACTTTTCTTAAATTTATCACTATTGATAATACATTTAAAATTTAAATAGATCATCAATAATAACTATATTATAGAAGCAAGTTAATTTAATACATTATCGATAGTGATATACAGTGTAGATGTAATATATAAAACAGTTTTGACATACTAAAATATGTATATTAATAATCATTGCAGGAACTGTATGAGATGCTTGAAGAGAGCATCGAAAGCATATTGATAGAAAAAGCAGAGATAAAAGAGAAGATCAACGAGAATTTATTCAAATTTGAATCTGATGAGAAACTAAAAGAAATTCAAGAAAAGTTGAAAAACATCTTCAAAGAGGAGGAACGGGAACAATACTACTCATCATCATCAACAGAATATGAAGACAACGATTTCAATGATGATGATGATGCAGGAAATCATGAAGATGGGGAAGGTCCAAAACCTCCAAAAGATGAGAGTGAAACAGATTCCGGTGATGAATTGGAAAGAGAAGCTGACGCAGAAGAAAGAAACGACCCACACTACACCGATGAGCATAATGATGAAGAATGGGTCTCAGAAACTAGATTAAAGAGGCAACAAGAAACATCAAATGAAAAGGCAACAAATCAAAAATAAAAAAATGACAATCATCAACCAGAAGATTATCATGATACTGAGATGATGGAAACACAAGAGATGAATCTGAATAGTGAATATGATGATGATGTTGATGAATCAAAAAAGTCAGAAAAAGATGATGCTAAAAACGAAAATGAAGGAAAACGAAAAGCTGAAGAAGAAATCGAAAGAAAAGGAAAGAGAGTGAAGGAAAACCAGCCAGAAGCTTCCCACGAGAACATCAATCTTGGTTTTAGTTTGCTAATTAAAGAAATTCAAAACCAAGAAGACGAAAACACCAGGAAGCAATCTGAAAAAGAGTACAGATTTCTCAGGTCAAACTACATCAACAAGAATATAGACACAAAGGCTGAAATAACAGAAGATGAAAAGCTTTTGACATCAACCATCTTTGGAGACAACGAAAATGAATGGTAATCATCTAAATGATGCTTTTAACTTTTAAAACTTTATCATTATTAAGCTTTATGATTATAACTTGTGATATATTACACAGGGCTGAAGTTTTTAACGATGGAGTAGGTAATATGCTGATGAAAGGAAGTCTCCAGACGCTGGCACCAAGAACGGAAGTTGAAACTCCAGTGATCGACACATATGTATCAATTCTGAATTATGAAGAAAGTTTCAAAGAAAACAATTTGAGACGCCAATTCTTTTAACAGGAATGACGGTAAGATATTAAATAAAATTAAAAAAAAACATCTAAATATTGCACTAACATTTGATTTTGAAAAAAAAAATTGAAACAGGTACCTAGAGTACTACAAGACAAGAAAGAGGACAGAGCATTGAAGTTAGACTCCCAGTACCAATTGTTTAGCAAATTATTTGAGATTCAGACAAAAAACAATGTCAAAGAAATGCAAATGATGGACGTCAGACTGGTAAAAAAATAGTCTATTAGATTCTACTAATATGATTATTATATTATCTTAAAATAGGTATAGTCTAAGAAATTTATGATAAAATACACAGGTCTTCTTTCCAATCATAGCACATGGGCATTACTACGTCATAGTTTTTGACCTGGATAAAGTCAAGGCTGTGATACTAGACAACAACGATTCAGATGCCACATACGAAGGGAAATACAAGGAAAATTTTGATTTTGTGGTAAGTAACCTTTAAAAAATTAGTCTAATTAGCAAAAATAAAAACATATCTAACGATCTTTATATATTTATGATTTCAGAAGGAAATCTTTGTCAACCACCTGATGGCGTATCAACATCCAAAAGGAGAAGAATTACGAAAGAAAATTAAGAAAGCAACAGTGATGCAAATGAAGTGGAAGACAAAAGAAGAAAAAGTAGACTGTTCTATATACATGATGATGCATATGGAGCTGCATCAAGGAGAGACTGCTGGAAAATGGCAAACAGGGATCTACAACGAAAGTCATAAAGATCACCGAAAGCAGATTGATACCTTGAGAGCAATAATTGCAACAAAAATATTGCTCCATGAAATGAACAACCACAGGAAGTTGATGTCTGATAAAGCATTAAAAATTCAAGGAGAAGGAACAGAAGCAGGACCAAGTGAATAAAAATGATTTGTCATGAGTGTCATTCTGTGTAACAAAATTGCTACTTTTATTTTGAATGTGTGTAACTTTTAACACATTGAACAATTTGGTTATGTATTTTAAAACAGTATGATCTGTATGAAAACTTGGTACTTTTGGTTTGAAAATGCATCTTAATATTATCAAGACAATATTTATCATGATATTTTGTTCAGCTTATACTTTATATCAATAGTGATATTCACTGGAATATTTGTAGAATTTAAAAAATAGATGTTTTTTATACTTTTATCAATAATGATGTTGACTTTATCAACTGTGATATTGCATATAGTGTGATAGTATATGCTTATATCAACAGTGATAAGGAAAAACAAAAATTATATATCTTTATCAATGTTGATATAGAATAACAAAACACATAGTGACATTTATCAACAGTGATATTTTTCAACAGTAATATTGCATTAGTTAAAAAAAACCACAAATTTATCACTAATCACTATAGATAAATCAAAAAACAATATAAAAAACATTTTTTTAACCAAAAAAAGTGAATCTTAAAATAAGGATAATATCACCATTGATATTACACATACTAAAGATATAATACTAACACCATTGATGTATAAATAAAAAATTTATTATTTATCACTATTGATAAATCAAAAAACATAACTGTCAATAAAAAATAAACAGTTTTTATCTGAAAAAGTTAAAAACTTTTATCATCAATCACTATCATACTATCAGCATTGATATTACACTAAAAAAAGCGGAAGTTGGAATTTATAAAAATAATAAAACCCGCCCAATCATAATGCATCCCAACCACTTTCATTCTCATTCTACAAAACACAAACCGCTATCATTTCTCTCTCTAGAATCAAAACAAACCCTAACCCTCTCTAAAATCAAAAACAAACCTAATCAAAACCTTCAATCACAAAGAGAAATCGAAAGAAATGGATGAATCGGAACAAGCCGGATCTAATACCTCAAAAAAACGATGGAAAACGAACAAACACCAAGTCAGGAAGAAAGTATGGTTTTTCTAACTCATAATTTATTAGTTTTGATGATTATTAGAACATTTATTCTAAATTTAATTAATTTAATCTGTTAATTCGATGTTTTAATCCATATATTGATTATAATAACCTACTTCTGAGTTTAAATTGGGTATTTCGAGGATATTGTGATGATTTGTTATGTATTGTTAATTTTAGATTCTAATCATCAATTAAAGTCATATGGTATTGATTTTTTTGATTATTTTTATAAACATTTTAATAAGTTATAACTTTAAAGAAAGATTTATGTGAAGTTTATTAGGTTTATTATTTTTTTAAGTTCATATAAATTTAAAAACTATAAGCTCCAGTTTTTTTTTAAATTATTTTATCGCTTATGGGTTTATATAAGATTACTATAATCAATATAAACAAAAAAGCACAATGTAAGTTTTGGTATATGTATATCAACATTGATAAGAGTCTTTAGAATAAGAAACTTGAAAGGATTGATAAATTATATAACAAAATTTATCAAAAATGTTTCGAAATAAAAAAGAAATTTATTAGTTTCTATTTTAAAAAAATGTAGATGGAGATATTTTTCTCGATTTAACACCACTCGAAGATTTTCCAGGTACTGAAATTCAAATAGAAGATGCTTTATCGGGTTAGTATTTATTAAAAAAAATTACAAAATTCATAACTCAGACGAAAACTTACATAAAAACTGTTTTGTAACTGCAGTTCTGAATACATGCCCGATTCTAAACCTTTCTCCGCAGATTGGTAAAACACTAGGTACATTTAAAAGAAAATAAAAAAATATTTATTCTTTGTAAATATATAAATGTGATCAAATACGTGAGAATGCGACATACTTGTATTGATATTTTAATGTATTATCACTATTGATAATCCATTAAAAATAACTTCAATGGATTATCAATATTGATAAAACTAACAAATTAAATATCATAAAATGTATGATGCATACTTATAAACTTCTTATGTATCACATTTAATATATTTAAAAAATATAAATGAATGACTAATAGAATACATCTATATTTGTGCATATTTGAACACAGAAAGCAATACTGAAGGTAACAAAACACCATCTTCGACATCGAAAAAACTAACATACAGACGAAAAATTGATGCTAAAAGACATCAACTTGATTTAGTTGAGCAACAAACAACATCAACAGAAGTAGTCGCACTTGCTTCAAAGGAAGTAACAGAAAGAAAAAGAAAAGCCACTGACATAGAACCTGGAAAAAAGCCAACAAGAGTTCCTGCAGGAAAAAAGAAACAAGAGGAAAAACAAGAGAATATAAACAAAAGGAAAAGAGACGAAAAAGAAAATCAAGTTGAGGAAAGGAAAAAAAAGAACAGTAAAAGGAAAAGGAAAAAAGAAAGAAGAATCTAAAGAAGAAGAGATGGAACTAATGGTAGTAAAAAATGAAGATAAATTCAAGCCATTGAGGGCTAAAACAACTATTCAGCCTCTCTTCAATGCTAATCGAAATCTATCGATATAAAGGAAAAGGGTGATTAGACAAATGGGCTTTGGTAGTTTGTTGGAACTTTGATTTAGCAAAGTGCCGGCACGGATCACATATTTTGTACTTAAAAACCTAGACACACAGAACATGGAGCTGCCACTGGCAAATGGCAAAAAAATTAAGTTCACACCAAAGAAAATCAGAGAAGCAACAGGAATCCCAATGGGAAAAAGAAGACTAGAATCTGAGCATGAAAGAGAAAACAATGATGTGTTCTTAAACAGATTCAAAGCACAGTTTGGAGAGAAGCAGTATCCAACAACAACAGATATTTCAAAGGTTATTCAGAAGACAACCGATACAGACTTCATGTTCAAAATGAATTACCTCATGCTCTTTGCAAACTGCATGATAAAATGTGATAACAGTTCGAGGATAAACTATCATGTGATAAACAAAATACAACATGATGATGTCATTAGCGACTTTGACTGGTGCACTTACATTTGGGAATGCATTCGAGTAAGCAAGGTCAACTGGAAAGACACGACAGTAGAAAACTGGTACTACGGCCCGAACGTTGTGCTAATGGTAATTTTAATCTACACTTTAATTTTTTATTTATTTATGTCTAATATCATATTATTAATGCATGACACTTTTTATTAAATATTATACTGTAAACAGCTGGTTTACTTGCATCACACAAAGTTTGCTGAGATGAATGTACCACGAAAATGGCCTGGCATCAGAAACTGGACTTTTGATATTTTAGAAGAAAGAGAAAACTTGGAGATCAAGAATGGACGGTTTGGATTGGTTTCAGTGATAAAAGATGATGAAGAAAATAATGCTGATGAACAGGAAAATGAGAAGCAAAAACTCAAAGAGGTCAGTAAAATCAAATATATTTTATCACTATTGATAATCCAATAAAGTTGATTTTAATAGGTTATCAATAGTGATAATACATTAAAGATGAAAAAATTAACATAATAATTAATCAATAGACAAAACTAAAATAGTGATAATAGTTTATCAATAGTGATTATGGCTATTGAATCTTATATGCAGAATTTTTTTGTTAGTTTTATCACTACTGATAATCCATTAAATTTAATTTTAATAGATTATCAATAGTGATAATAAATTAAAGTTGAAATATTAACATAATATTTGATCAATAGTTACTTAAAATACTGATTATCACTATTGATAATCTTATCACTATTGATAATCTGTTGAATCTTTCTTTTTTAATTTTATCACTATTGATAATCCATTAAAAGTTGATTTTTAATAGATTATCAATAGTGATAATACATTAAAGTTGAAAAATTAACATAATATTTAATCAGGTCATAGTAAAAAATAGTGATAATAGATTATTAACAGTGATGTAAAATTCCTAACACGTGTTTTTTTTCCAACACAGCTTATATGCGAGACGATAGAAGAAAAGTTTGAAAGAGTTTTGAAAGAGAGAAGAGAGCTTCAAGATTTGATTAATGAAAACTTGCAGATGCAAGAGGTCTTTGAAGGTGATGAAAGATTAAACATGTTTGTACAAAGATTCAAAAGAGAGTTTAGAAATGAAATGCAAGTAGATGAACCCAACGATTATTCATATTACTATGCTAGTGCATCAACTAGCAAAGCTGCAACAACAAATGATATTCATAGTCCTGTTGGGTTTATTGAATCTGTCCACGAGGAGAGCAACAACAACAAATCAGACTTTGCTGAAGCTGATAAAATATACTACGAAGTACTTGAAAAAAAGAAGCAGCAACAAGCTGCGAAAGACGAGGCGGAAAAAAAAGGAAAGTCGATGCTGAAGATAAGAAGAAAAAGCAAGAAGATGCAAAGAAAATCAAAGCTCAAAGAGGTCAGTAAAATCAAATAATTTAGCATGTTCATGTTATTGACAAATCACTAGTGATTAACCACTAGTCATAAAAATAAACTAGTGTTAAATAACTAGTGTTAAGTAACTATTGATCAATGTTAAATGATAAATGACTAATAATGTATAATGATACTTTTAACAAACTATGGCTAGCAAAAACAACAAAATATAATGATGCTTTAACAAATACTAGTGATATGTAACTAGAAATGTATAAATGTTGAAGTTGAAAAAATCCTTTTTAGAAGCAGATGTAAAGAAGAAGCAGCAAGAAGCTGCGAAAGAGGAGGCTGAAAGAAAAAGGAATGCTGATGCTGAAAATAAGAAGAAAGAGGAAGAAGAGGCAAAGAAAAAACAGGCGGAAGAGAAAGCTACAAATACAGAAAAGGATGCAACTGCAAAAGAAGATGCTCGAAAACCAGTAAAAAAAGTTGCAGGAAAGCAAACACCAAAAAAGAAAAGTTCAGAAAAACCAAAAGCAAATAAAGATGGAGAAAAAACATCTACTCAAACAGAAACAAACAAAGAAGGAGCTTCAATAATAGAGCCCATAAAGGAAGCAGCACTAGAAAAGAAGGAACATGCAAAGGACAAACATGAAGCTACAACAGAAACAAAGGAACATGCAGAGGACAAACATGAAACTGTTGTTGCAGAAAAAACAAAAGCACAAACAGAAGAAAACAAAGAGACATCTAAAGAAAAAAACAAAGAAGAAGCTGCAACAAAAAAAGCGACAAAGGAAGCAGCAGTAGAAACAACACCAAAGAAAAATACAAGGCAACAAGCAAAACAGGATGCAGAAAAAACTAAAGGTAAAAACATAAATTTTTATCAAAAAAACGTATCAGTTTTTACACTTAATAGATTATATAAAAAACAAAAAACCTTAACAAAAAATTATGCAACAGATGATAAAAATTATGAAAGCCCGAAAGTCCAAGAGAATGCATTTGGTACAGAACAAGAAAGCGAAATAGAAAGCATTGCCCAGGAGGAAGCACAAGGAAGAGGAAAAAGGATCACAAAACCATCGATGTATTATAAATCGCCGTACATGAACGAGATGTCCAGAACACAAGATAAGTTGCACTATGATGAAATGATTTCAGCAAACAACATCTTCTGTATGCAAGGACAGATTAGGTAAACAATTTTAATATTTACTATTTAGTCGTGGATAATTATCATTAGAAACTAGTGATAAATCTAATACATAATAAATATTTTGCAGTGAAAAAGTATTCGATGATGGAAGTGGAACTATAGCAAACAGAGAAGAAATTCAAACTCTTGCACCTGGATTGAAGATACATAAAAAAGTAATTGACACTTTTGTTAAAGTGTTAAATTACGAGGAAAGGATACACACAGGAGGCAAAGGGTTAAGAAGGCAATACTTTGCAACAACTGACTTCGTAAGTTCATTTAAAATTTATAACGAAAAAAAAATGTTCTATCACTTAAAAAATATAAGAACTAAATTTATATTTAAAAAATCTTTTATCTATAGGATTTGGAACTGATGGAAAATGAGAGTTTGAATGAGATCGATGATGAGAAGTTTGAAAAGTTGCTGCACAAATACATGATTTCTTCACAAGCTAAGAAGAAGATGAAAGATGTGAGAATTGTGTTTTTCCCAACAATAGTTGGAGGTGATTATTTTGTGATCGTCTTCAACCTTGAGAAAGCAAATGCTATGATACTGGATAACGACTCAAATGTGGAATACAAGAAAAAGTATCAAGACGCCTTTGGCAAAATAGTAAGTAAATATATAATGTTACTTGAATGTAGAATTATAAAAATGCAGATAAATTACATGGCTATACACAATAACTAATTTCTTAAATTTTAATTTGTGCAGAAAAATTTGTTGATCAACTACTTGACGAAGCATGGAAACACGTGTGTTAAGAAGCTAAGCAACGACAAACAACCAAAAGTGATGAAATTCAAATGGCAAACTCTGGAAAACAAAATCGACAGTGGCTTGTACACAATGATGCATATGGAGCTTTATCAAGGAGAGATGGCGTCTAAATGGAATCCTCAAATTGTTCCCGAAACAAACAGAGATCATCAACTGCAAATAAACATAATGAGGAAGAGGTATGTGACAAAGATTTTAATGCATGAAGTAAACACAAAGAGAGGAGCGATGACGGACTATGCAAAGAAGTTTGAAGATGAAAACAAGGACAAAGACGAAAAAACAGTCCAAGAAATCGTTGAAGCTGCTATCAACAAAAAGATAGCAAATGAATGATAAGCCCCAAGTCTTATGTTAACATATCAGCTAGTACTTTTTATTAGAACAAGGATTCTGTAGTATATCACTTGTGATATACAAATGATGTATCTTAAACAATTGTTGAACCTTCTTTTGCTGATTAAACTTAGATGATGTCAACTTTAACTTCAAAAATAATATTTCAAACACAAAAAGATGATAGAAAACATTGCAATATTAAAAATATATCTATCTGTATTATCACTAACTATAAAAAAATTAAAAAAATACTGTGTATAAAATTACCAATACTTATAAAACATGAATATTAAAAACTGTTTACGTGTCATATCACTGGTGATAAAGTATATAAAATAAATATACTTGTAAAACATAACTATACAAAATTGTTTACGTGTGATATCACTGGTGATAAAATATAGAAAATGAACTTATAAAACATGAATGTATACTTGTAAAACATGAATATTAAAAATTGTTTACGTGTGATATCACTGATGATAAAATATAGAAAATGAATATATACTTGTAGAACATAAATATTAAAAAAATTTAACAAAGCATGCAACAACATTCCATTGTACTTATATGTCTATATGATAAATACAATGTTTACCAGGGTGACCCTTGAACAAAAAAAACCATTGAATATGATAACCAAATTTTATTAAAAGTGCAATATGTGAAGCTAGAAAAAAAAATCATTCAAAACATCAATCTGGATTGTAGATATTTTTTTAAAACATAAAATAAATCACTCATCATGGCTGATTGATTCCTCCTTCCACTGCTGCTTTTTGAAACTTGTTCTTGCGTCGACTTCTCTATTCTTCCCTTTTTCTTTTTCTTTCTGCCCTGAGTTTCTGCCTTTCAATTTTTGGTGTTATACGCAAATCAAAACTTGACTGGGAACCAGGAGTCCAAGGACTACTGGAATCAGTTGGTGATGTACCAGATAATGTGTCCGAATCAATAACTAGTACATTATCTCCTTTTTGATTTTTTTTCTTCTTCGGCTTTATGTTTCGCGGCAAGCTCAGCTAAAAGTTTTGGCTCTACAAATTCAAAATAATAATTCATCGATTCGTCTGAATCCGAATCATGAACCAAGAAAGTACTTGTTTGACCTTGGTAAAATTTACCAGTTGCTTCAACTTGTTCCTTCAAAAATTGAGGATCATCAACATCTATATTGATTTTTTGGTTTGTTGCATTTTCTTGCCCAATAACTACTTTCTTAATACTTCCAGCTTGATCTGTTTTTTTAAAACTTCCAGCTTGATCATTCAATAGTACTGCATCTCGACTATCTATTTCAAAGTCTCGTTCAGTAACTGAATATGAATCATTTCTAAAAATACTTTCATGCAGACTTTGAACGTTGGCTTGTCGAGATTCCATTATCTTACTACTTCCAGCTTCTACTGTTTTTGCGGATCCATATTGTCCTTTAAAAGCATAATTTTGACCATTTAATCCTTCATCGTATTGACTTTGGAAAACTCGATCTATTGCTTCAACTGATTGCTTCAAAAATCCAGGATCATCATAATCAAAATCATCAGAATCTGCAAGGCACTTTATGTTGCTAGCCTTTTCTAGCCCAGTTTGTACTTTCTTACTACTTCCAGCGTGTTCTGTTTTAGTGCCTCCATCTAGCACTTGAGAAAAAAAAATTATCATTCAATAGTACCTCATCTTGATTAACAATTTCTGTTTCTTGTTCGGAAAATGAAAATGAATCATTTCTACAAATTCTTTCATCAACATTTTGAAAATTTTCTTCCACAGATTTCATTTTCTTACTACTTCCAACTTCTTCTGTTTTGGTGCCTCCATCTTGCCCTTCAGAAATGAAACTCTGATCATTCGATACTTCTTCATCTTGAACATTTTCTTGCCCAGATTCCATTATTTTACTAGTTTCAACTTCTTCTGTTTTGGCGCCTCCATCTTGTCCTTCAGAAATAACATTCTGATCATTCAATCCTTCCCCATCTTGAACATTTTCTTGCCCAGATTCCATTATTTTACTAGTTTCAACTTCTTCTATTTTGGCGCCTCCATCTTGTCCTTCAGAAACAACATTCTGATCATTCAATCCTTCCCCATCTTGAACATTTTCTTGCCCAGATTCCATTATTTTACTAGTTTCAACTTCTTTTGTTTTGGCGCCTCCATCTTGTCCTTCAGAAACAACATTCTGATCATTCAATCCTTCCCCATCTTGAACATTTTCTTGCCCAGATTCCATTTTCGTACTACTTCCAACTACTTCTGCTTTGGTGCCTCCATCTTGTCCTTCAGAAACAACATTATGATCATTCAATCCTTGCTCATCTTGATTACACATATTCACAGCTTGATCACCAACAGAGTACGTGCCACCACTAAAAATGGTTTCATCGACACTTTGAACGTTTTCTAGTCCGGATTCCAATTTCTTACTACCCCCAGCTTCTGTTTTCGTGCCTACATCTTGTACCTTAGAACCAAGATTTACATCATTAAAACCGTCATCATCTTGACTACTGATTTTCATATCTTGATCACCACCTGAAAGATTATCGTTCTCATCGCCAGATTCTGAAGAAGAAGTGTGGTACTCTGGAATGTCGGGTTCTTTGAAAATTTCTTTTAGTCTGGCCCTAAATTCAATCAGCTTAGAATCATCTTGGTACTTCAACAAATTGTCATTGATTGTTTCTTCTATTTCTGATTTATCTATTAAAATGTTCTCAATACTCTGTTGAATCAAACCATACAATTCCTGTAATGTACAAGAAAAATATACTTATTGATAATCACTATTGATAAAACATTAAATTTTTTAATAAATACTAATAGAAAAACTAACTTTAATATATTATCAATAGTGATAATACACTAAAACTTTTATAGCTAGTGATAATCACTATTGATAATCTGTTAGTTAATTATTACATATATCCCTGATCATATATATCACTATTGATAATCTATTACTTAATTTAATCACTATTGATAAATCACTAATGATAATCTTTTAAAGTTGATTAAACTAAAAAATACACACAATTTTAAACTTAAAAAAGAATTTGATTTATAACGAGTGATAAAATGTTAACTTAACTAACCTCTCTTTGTACATTTTGCTCTACTTCATCCAAATCTGGAAGAATTTCGGATGTTCCCATAGAATTATTCTTGACTTCAATTGTTTCTCTTTGGTTCAGCAGACTTGAATCCCAGCTTTTAATCGATGGTACTCGTCTCGTTACTTTCATCTGATCACACTTTGTGTAATGAACATATGCAAGCTGTATCATAAAATGTATTATAACATTAATATCAAATATTATATAAGACAACAAAGTTGGTATAAAAAATACTAATGTTCGTAAATTACCATCAAGAACATAGCTGGTCCGTAATACACAACACTCTTCCTATGATTCAACCTTGATTCCCATGCAAGCTTCGATAAACTAGCACAATCAAGAATGTGCTCACACTAGTTTATATCATTAACATCATCACCTTCGAACACATTCTTCAGGACTGTGAATTTGATAGTTGATGATACATCACAACTTCCTAAAGTGTTTGAAATCAAAGTCAAGTCGTTCATCCTAAACATATAATCATCATTTTTAGTCTCCAATATAACATCTGATAATTCTTTGATTGTAACCATGTTGACATTCTTGAACTGACTTTTCCACTTTTTAATAAATGGATCACCATATTGTCGTTCTCCTTCTCGTTGCAAGTTCCTGTTACCCATTGGAAGTCCAAAAATTTGATTAACTGTTTTCGGAGTCAGTAATATGTCTCTTGATGGACACTTTAATAGCATTGATGTAGTATCAAGAATATCAACCACAAAGAATGCAAGTTTGCTTGGAATATCAAATATCAGAAAATCAATCAAAGCTCCAAAACCCATATCTTTGATAACCTTCTTTCTTTGGGTTGTTAAACAACGCATTACTTCGTAAAGAGGCCTAACTGACGCACGTGATATCAATGACCTATATTCTTTATTTCTACCCCTTTGCTGGCTCTTATTCTCTGAATCATTCATTACAAAATCATCATTTCCTTCAATAATTTTTTCCTTTCCCCTTTCTTCTCGCCTTCTTTTATCATCAACAAAAGAACTGTCTTCTTTCAATTTTATCTCTTCTTCATCAAATTCTCTTTTACGTTTCTCTTCTTTTTCCCTAAAACTTATACTGCCAGTTCGTTTCTTACAATTACGTCTAGGCAATTGTTTTCTTCTAACAGTTTTTTGATTAACTGAAAATTAAAATGACATATAATTAGTTCAGGCACTTTAACAAATATTTTAAACGCAAATATAAATATAACAAATATAGAATCACAAAACATCATAAAATAAGAACAATACATAAATCAAATGCAAAATCAATAGAACAAATACAAATGTTTTTTTTTTCTTTTCAAAATGAAATACCTTTATCATTTCCAGTACATTCGCTTTGAACTATTGGATCTGTTGTAATCGGAGGTACACTCGATGATCCTTCCATGTTTTTGTTATTTTTTGTTAAATTTGATTCATCTTTGGTTAGTCTTTTTGATTTTAATGGTAGGAAAAACTTGTTTAAAATTATTTTGATATTGAACATTTAGGAAGTGTTCGTCATGTGTGTGTGTGTGAAAGTGTTCGCCATATGTGTGTGTGTGAAAGTGTTCATCATCCCTACACTTTTTTTAAAGTAAAATGAACATTTTACATCAAATCTTTATAAAATCACTTGTGATTAAAAACACACGAGATTCTAAATACATTATCCATGTTGATATATTGAAAGTAAATTTCATAGATAAAAACCAAAAAACATAGTACTAAAATTTATCACAAAAAAAAAATTAATTATCACTTGTGATATTTCAAGTAAAATTAAAAACTATAGTTTTCAATAGAAAGAAACACATTCATTGAATCGAAAAAATATTTTTAATGAAGACCTTGAAAAACAGTCAACTTACATGAAATAATAACACAAAGAATATAACATAAGACAAACAAATCACAAACATGATATTTTAAGACATAGAATCACTAGTGATAAAAACAAACTATCTACTTTAAACATTGAATCACTAGTGATAAAACATACTGAACTCAATTATTAAAAATAAAACTGATCATCAAGAAAACAATTGATAGAACATACAAAAGGAAAGTATCACTAGTGATAAAACAAATGAACATAAGTTTTCAACATTATTGAAAATAAAAGTATCACTTGTGATAATCAAAAAAACAATTGATAGTAGATAAACAGCATTGGATTCCAGAATATACAGCTTGAACAAATTAAGCAACATGACAACCGTCTCTATCATCACGACCAGCAGAAGAAACTGATGTAGAATAAGAAAAATCAGCTTTATCCTTGAGTGGGCAAGTACTATACGTGTGGTCAGTACTTGAACAAAGAGTACAACCTATCTTCCTCCTTTTATTGCTTTTAGCCATTGAAATCTCTCTTCCACTCTTAATACGCTTTTGCGGCTGCTTCTATGGCTGCTTCTCACGCCCCTTTGTCCGAACATCTGTTGGATTATTCACAAGCTTCTTCTTAGGCTCCTTAACGCCCATAAACCTTTCAACAATCTGAGCAGTTGTACGTGTTGGAACAGGAGGCAAACCAGCTTCGAACTCAGACTTTAATGCTTTCATCTTGCCCAGAAAAGAATTTAGCTTAGGCTCATTATTACTCAACATATGAATACATGATTCAAACACATTTGCGGCCTCAATAGAAAGCTTCTCAATTGCTTCATTTTTCTCGCCATATCGGTTTTTTTTGTTCCTCAAGTCACCTGGAATCAAATCTTTTGTCCAATGCCTAAGTATATACTGATCTGGGATACGAGACACATTACAGTTCTTGAAAGCACAAAAAACATGACGGCATAAAATCCCAACACGAACAAAAAGCTGACAACAGCATGAAACTGAAGAATCTTGACTGTTATATATCACCTAAAAAAACATCAAAACAATCATATATCAAACAAGAGATAATTTATATTAAAATAGATATAAAAAAATAATGTATAAACTATCAATAGTGATAAAACATATGAATCTTTAGAAATTAAAAATAACAAAATATACCTCATACTTCCGTGAAATTTTTTTATACAACTCAATCTCTTCTTCAAGATTCTCTGAATTACTTTCTTTATCAATAACTTCTGGAACAACCTTTTGAGATACTTCCTCTTCAATAAGAATAACAAAAACACCCTCTTTTGAACTCATACCATTTACCGAACACAACCATGAACCTGCAACAATCTATTTTTGAACACGATTAAAAATATTACGGGTGTAAACACCAGCAGCATGTTTTTCGATTGGTAATGGAGTCAGCAAAGTAGGGAACGAGTCAAAAGACTGATGATCCAACTGTTCTTGAAGGTATCTCTGCCTATCCATTGCAGACTCGTAACTAAGCATAAACTTCACAAGGGTTGCACGGGAGCTCAAAAAATAATTAAAGAAAGAGTTCTCGCTCTCTGACCTGGAAGTAGTCCTCATTAACCCACAAAGTGGTGAATCAACAAAAAAAAGCAGGGATCCATGATGTTCTAATATTATACATCTTCGTTAGCCACTTGTGTCCAACAAGATTAAACTCCTCCATAAGACTGTTCCATCTAAGCTCAAACTCATCAGGTTGGATATACATATTCCAAACAATTTTGCCAAACTTTTCTTTGAACTTTGTGTTATCATAAATTTCAGAAACAATCTGGGAAAAGAATGCAATATCAATAGTGATATAACAATAAAGATTATATACAAAATAATTTTTTTATGTCAATGCATTATCACTAGTGATAAGAAAAATGCCAAATAAGATAACTATATAATCTTTTGGTTTGTTATATGAAACATTAATAATTTATCACAAGTGATATAAAAACAAACAAAAATGAATACCTTTTTTGGGAATTTCTGCATGATGTGCCACATACAAAGCCTATGCTTAGATTCATGCAACTCCTCAGCAACAGCGATACGCATAGCACCGTCTTGATCAGTAACAACAATCTGTGGCGCTCGACCAACTGCCTTCTTAAACGATCGAAGTAACCATCCATAATATTTAGTTGTTTCTTTCTTCAACAACCCCGAACCAACAGTAACAGACCTTCTATGGTTGTCTATAGCCGTAAATGGTACAAACACCATTTTGTACCTTAAAAATAGTATAAACTTTAACAAAGTAATAAAAAAAAACAATGAAGAAACAATAATAATGAAACATACTTGTTGGTTCTGTACGTGGCATCAAATGATACAATATCACCAAATTCCTTATAACTACACTTCGCAACTTCATCAGCCCAGAACAAACCGCACAACTCCGCGTTCTCAACAAAAAATTCAAAAGAAAATAGTTTTGTATACTCTTTCCTGTCCTCCATACGATTAATCAACATCTGAGCGTCACTATCTCCTATGAACAAGTTCAAGCCATTAACAAAATTCTTAAAATCCACCTGAGTGCCATGAACTAGAGATACAGACCCTTTCAACCCAGTATAAAACTTATGTGCTTTAACAGCACCAATATTTGAACTCATAGCTTTGATAATAGACAGCTGCTCGACGTATGTTAAATTCCTCTCAGATTTGGACAAGTGTTTATACTCAGGCTTATCAAGCTCATGATTATGTTCAACATTAAAAGTTGTCAACGAATACTTTATTGTACCAGGAACCAAATCAAAGACAGCACGCGCTTTGCAACCACATATCCTAATATTTGAAGTCCTTACTTGTTTATCAGTCTTTTTAGGCTCTAAAGTATTCAAGGATATATTCTTCGGACAACCATACCGATTACAAACTAACGTCTTATGTTTCACAAAACCACCACGTAATCGTTTCTGAGTAGATAGTCTAATGCCAAACCCCGCAACTGAAGCGTATTTCTTATAAACACTAATACATTCATCAACACTATCATATTCAGTCCCTAAAACTGGTAAATCACTAGCATAAACCCTAGGAACAACTATAAGTGAACCATCTGGACCGTCAAGAATCTCATCATGATCAAAGGATGAAGATGTTTTATCACTGTTACCAGCTGTAGAAAATAAAACAAAGAAAAATGAATATAATATAAACAAAAAAATAAAACATGGATAGATATCATAAATAATATAACACAACACAGCATATATCACTAGTGATAACACATGATAAAAGACAGGAACAAAAAAACAAAAGCAGTTTAAACTAATATCAATAGTGATAAAACATACAAAAACATTTAAATACCTTTTATTGTTTGGAACAAAAAACACATACTGATAAAACACATCATATATCACTAGTGATAACACATGATAAAAGAACTAAAAACATACAGTTTACACTAAATATCAATAGTGATAATACATACAAAAACATTTAAATACCTTGTATGAAACAGAAAACATTCATAAAATGATAAAACACATTATATATCACTATTGATAAAACAAAAAAAAAACATAAAAAGGGCAGCAAAAATAAAAAACTTTTAAACTAGATATCAATAGTGATACAACATACAAAAAACATCAACAAAAGAGTAAAAAAAGATCAGCATATCAATAGTGATAGAACATAAAAAACATCAACAAAAACAGGTTAACTAGTAACAAAACATCAACATATCACAATTGATACAAAAACATGATAAAAAAATAAGCAGTTAATAAGCATTAACAACAAAATAGAGTAAAAAATAAGTTGTTAATCTACAAACTTACAATCACAGTTATCATGATCAGCCAAAAGAGAAGTAGAACCGCATCCGGATACAGTAGAACCGTTATTAACATCCAGACCTACTAAATCAGCATCTAAATCTGGAACTGCAGGTTCATTCAAATCAAAAGCCATAATATAAATGAATTTGTGGAATAATAAGCAGTAAAATGATAACGATGATCAATGGTGAAGCGGAATTTGTGGATCGGTATAACAGAATGAGAAAAGCGGTTTTTTTGTAACTGAAACGGTTGAGAGAAACACACACGAAGTGTGTGTGAAAAAGGAGCGAAGTGATAAAAAAATTGGGGGAAAAGAGTTTATATATTGGCAATAAAAAATTATTAATTGAATTAAATCTTAGATTAATCCCCACCCTTAGATCAAAGCTAAATGAAGGGTGGGGATTTGTCCCTTGGTTTCCACCAAAAAACAAGGCTCCAAAATAACTTTTTCCGTCGCATAATACTTAGTTAAATGCCTTAAATTACTTAGTTATAAAAATGACAAAATTTAGCTTTTATAATTTGTATTCAATTTTGTTTGCAAATCACACTAAAATTATCAAGTGTACATTACACATGCCAAAGAAAGGAAGTTGCACCAGACGTACGTTTTTCCAAATCATCCAAAATAGATTCTAGATGACATTAACAAACTTACCCTCTCTTCATCACATCTCTCTCCTTGTAATTCAAACACGAAAATATTTTGTATCCTTAAAGAAAATAGATACCTATGTAAAAATTCGTAAGTTATAAAGTTACATGTATCATCGTCGTCGGCATCTATTAAAATGACAACCATTGGAAGTGTGGTTATGTTGTCCTTGAATCCTTGAAGCATTGTAAATAACAACAAATTGGATCTAGGGATGAGCAAAAGAACCGAAGAACCGGTTCGGAACCGAGAACTGGACTAGAACCACGAAGAACTGAACCGGAACTAGAACCATAAGTTCCAGTTCCAGTTCTTGATTTTGAGATTTTTTGGTTCTCGGTTCGGTTCGGTTCGGTTCTACCGGTTCTCGGTTCCAGAACCAAATACCCAATAATTATATATATAATTGTAATTTTATTTATTTTAGACTCAAAACCCCAATATCATAGTAAAAAAAACCCTATTATCATATACCTGCTGCTGTATACAAATGGGGATATTATTAGTACATTTGGTATTTTTACATTGTGTTGGTTCTAAAAGACTAACGATGCTAGCAATTTTATGCTTTATTATCATATACTTTGTAGTATAAACGTGGCGAGTCTTAGCAATGTTTGTTTATTTTGTCCAAAAGTTGATCTACCTATTAGCTGTGCATGGTTGCCACTTGCTAAAAATTTAGAAACTAAAGACATTTGAGGGGGGTTTTGTTTTATATAAGTGACGGTTCTTATACGGTTAGAACCGAAACAACTGGAACCGGAACCGGAACTGGAACTGGAACCAAGAAATATATTCGGTTCGGTTCTTGGTTTCTAATTTTATCAAAATTTTGGTTCCCAGTTCCATCGGTTCCAGTTCCGGTTCCACCGGTTCTGGACCCATGCTCATCCCTAATTGGATCGCAACACCCTCTACTCTTGCTTGTAGTCTTATTTCCTAGTAACTGCTAGCTAGGTTCTAGTTATGAGGATTGATCGCCTTACATTAATGGTGTACGTTAAAAATAAATATATAGAGATTAGGATAGTGACCTCAGCTCACGCCCTCACGATGGAGTTACTAACATGTAAACGACACCACAATCTTGTTAATAATCAAACAATTTGAAAAGTATATATGTTTAAATAGTATAAACCATACATAATGATTATCAATTTGAAATGGCCTAATGGCTAATGGTATACAGTTGTAACACCCCCATTTTTACCTTAATACAGCGGAACATTGATTTTGGGTATTACTTCATATAACACAAAGTCATAATGATAGAAAACAGCTTAAAAGAATGATTAAATCAACTTTCTTTATATATTATTTAAAATTCAGATTTTTACAATATGAGGTTCCTAAAAATCTAGAATCATAATTTCAAGCCTGTGCCTCTTCCTGCCATCCTCATGCTACTCCATGCTAACAATCTTTAATACCTGAGATATATGCTTAAAATTAACACAATCGTTGAGTGAATTCATAGGTTTGAAATCATTTTGAATACAAGATCCTTTTTCTTGAGATACGTTGTTATTCGCCCACATAAAATAATCAATTATTATTGCACAAGCTCATGCACCGCTACTTGACATAAACAAAAAACCAACAAATTGCCCTTATGCAGGTAGTTTGTCGGACTCCTGAGTACAACAAAATAAAGTGTATCCGTTTAGCCTAGGTAGGAACCTGTCGGCATTCCAGCAAGTGTGACTTGCCCAGATAGGGGATGTCAGTCCCCAAATAGTACTATTCAATGGACTTAATGGCAATAAGTAAACATAGTGTCAATAATCATATCAGGCAGCATACCAAAAACACTTGTATTTTAGTTTTAACATATATCCCCCTCGTAGGTTTTCAAATCATTTAATAATTAGTGCTAGTGAGGCTATGAACTCACCTGGGATCCATAAGGTCTCAGCTATATCAGATATATTTCATTCATAGATAAACATCTTGGTCACACAAACCACAACTTGGTCTCACACAAACCCAGATTAACACATTTTGTATAATATCAAGTCTTTGATCTTAAGTTTAATACTTTTAAGTTATGTATTCGTTGATTAATATTTTGTTGTAATTATAGATTCATTGTTCGGTCCATCATACTTAGAAGCCATTCTATAAACGTTTGAGGAGCGAGGGCACTTTAAATCGTAAACCCAACCATTCAGTCAGAAGGTAATATCGAGATGGAACATCTTTGTACAAATCTCCCTACTAACATGATACCTTTATTAATTTCTTATATTTATAATTTATCTTCTTTACTTTTAAAATTGGCAAAAATAGCCCTTTTTGTAAAGTATATAGTTTTAATATTTACATTTTAACCCTCAAATATTAACCTTAGGGTCTCAAACTTTCCAATATTTATTATTATAGTTTTAACTTTGAAAAATGACATTTTTGGCCCAAAATGTTTATAGTTTATAAATGATAGTTTTAGTCCCTATACTTGTTAAAAATCACATAACAACCTCAAATATATACCAAATGATCTAGGAATATAAAACAAAGTTTCACAACACATTTATAATCATAATAACAACATTTATTAATAAATATAGCTTTTGAAATGGATTTTAAGTCATTTTTTCATGTAAATTACAAAACTAGGGTTTTAAGACATCTTTAGCTTATAACTTTCATTTTAAATGATCGTATGATCTAATTTCTTTTAAATTATATTTATAACATCCTATAGACATTATAACAAGTCTAACAAAGCATTATAAAAAGATCAGAGCTTAGTTAACATAGATATTACCTAGTAATAAGTGTAAAAACACTTATCCTTTTACCACTTATTTCCAATAATAACAAGACCAAAACGTGTATTTTATGTCGTAAAAGTCGGAATTATGCGTGGTTTGTGTTTTTATTGTGTTTTAGAACCAAAAGATGAAAAAGGAAGAAAACACGGGCTTTCACGGGCTTTTATCGAAGAAAACGAGAAAAGACGAAGTCAAAAGATCAAGAGTGCAAAAAGAACGGAACTCCAAGGCCTATTCTGAAGATTTATCGAAGAAAAAGTCTAAAGACAGAAGTTTAATGAAGTCGAAGAACTCAAGTCTAATTATAAAAGAAAATTATAAGACGAGTCCAAATCCCGAGACGACGTCGAGAAAGACAAAGGATTTAAATCGAGTCGAGCCGAGACGAAAGAAAGAGGAGGCAACACATGCACCTCCCCATTTTCCTATAAATACCCTCCTAAACACATTAGGAGGGTTAGTTAGCTAGTTTTCAATTTTCTTTGTTTTTAGTTTTCATTTTAGAGAGAGAAAGTGTTTAACTTTCTCTCACTAAAACCTCATCTTTTCTTTTAAGTTAAGCTTTGTTTAATCTTTGTATTAGAGTTTCATTAATCATAAGTTCAAGTTTAAGCTTTTAATCTTCAATCTTTTTCTTCCTTTCTTGACTTACTTTAATTTTTGATCCGAAAATTATATTTCATACAGTTTGATTTTGATTGATGATTTCGTGATTAAAAGATTCATCTTTTTATGCTTTTCTAAGTCTTATACGGATTAAGCTTTAAGCTATTCATGCTTATTGGCTTATTTAGTGTTTAGCTTATTGCTTTTAGTTTTCTTAAAAAGTTCAACCTTTTTAAAGTTTCTTTTATAAAGTTTATGATTTTCATGTTTCAAAAGTTGTCAAATTTATGCTTATTGAATTGTTTAAGATTTGGTTAAGTGAGCTTATTGGAACTGCTTATTGAAACTTTGGCTTATTTTTCATTTTCGGATTGTTTGTGTTCCATCACAATATTGGGTATTACACATTCCGACGGGCAGCTTGTTTGTATCGCAATAACCATTGTGGTTCTACTTTGCGATCTAGAGTTACTTCCCCCTTATTCCGATCGGGATTGCGATCGCTCATTGCGATTGCATATTCCGACGGTACTTAAGGTTATTTTAAGTCAAAACTCTGCCAAATTTTTGTTAGTAACATTCCGATAGCTTGCTCATTATTCTGACAGAAGGGTATTGCGACAGACACATTCTGATAGAATTGATCTCTTGTATTCCGATCTGGACATTCCGATAGAGCAACATTGCGACATAATTGACTTGGTTACATTCCGATGGTTACTCACATGGATTATTCCGATGGACTTTACTTGGATATTCCGATGGGTTTGATTGCTTTACATTCCGACAGATTTGTTTTAAATTTATTCCGATCTAAAAAGTTTTTAGTTTAAAGTCCATTAAGTTTTAATTTCTAAAAATTGTACGCTTACCGAATCTTTGTTTTTACCAAGTATTTTCTAGTAATTTTTAGTTTAATTTTTTAAAAGCCTTAATTTTACTCAACGACGTTTTCCTATTTGCTTTTAGTTTAAAAGTAGATAATCAACCAAAATTATTTTTCACCAAAAGACGACCGAGTCACACTAATTAACGGTAATCAATTCGAAAAGATCGGAACAACGAACTTTGATACTTAGTAAAATCTATGTATTAAATGGCGCCGCTGCGGCTCTTTTTGTTAAGATTAACGGTTTTTATTGAGAGACGCGTTGAATTTTGGGATCCGTTCTTTTAGGAACATTATTTTCCTTGCTAAAAATTTTCAAAAATCCATAAAAATTATAAATTTTCAAAAATACAAAAACATTAAAAAAATCCTAAAAAGCATTTCTTTTTCAAAGTTTTGCACCAAAAAGATTATATATATATTCTCTGTTTCTTTGGTATCTTTTTCTTTTGCAGGTGTATGCGTACTAGATCTTCAACCTATTCTGAGCCCGAGACTCGTGAAGATTTAGATATGGATGGTGTGCATAATAATAATAACAACCCACCTCTTCCCAATTTGAACAACAATAACAACAACAACAATGTCCCCCCACCCGACTTATGAACAATGGAGGAGCTTTGTCAGCCAACAATGAACGGACGTGGAGGACCGATTGCGCCGATGCAAATCACGGCTCCTGAATTTTCGTTGAAGCATCACATGATCCAACAAGTTCAAAACGCTTGCCCGTTTCGTGGATTACCGGATGATGATGCCAACAAACATCTCGACAAGTTCATTACCGTCACTCAAATCATGAAACTACCCGGTGCTTCCATGGATTTTCTTCGCCTTCACCTTTTTCCACACACTTTATCCCATCACGCCAAAAAATGGTTTGATCGTCTCCCCAAAAACTCAATTCAAACATGGGATGACATGACTCAAACAATTTTGTCGCGCTACTTTCCACCATACATGGTCACTAGTCTTCGCAACCAAATCAGAGGATTCACACAAGAACCTGATGAGTCGCTTTTCGATGCTTGGGAACGCTATAATGTCTTGATCGACCGTTGTCCAAACCATAACATGATCCCTGTTACTTTGATTGATACTTTCTATAATGGTCTAACTTTTCGTGATCATGATACGATTAATGATGCCGTCGGTGGTACATTCATGAAGAGAAGACCTGAGGAGTGTAGAGAGCTGATAGAGAACATGACCACTCACCACAAAAATCGGGATTCATCTGCATCTTCAAGGAATAACCAGAGGGCCAATGTTTCTTCTACATCATCTAACCTAGAGCTCACCGAACTTACTCGCCAAATAGCTGAGATGAACAAAAACTTCTTAACCATGGCTACAAACCAATTTCAACAAGCTAAAGCTATTGCACCTTCTTGTGAGATTTGCGGGGGTTCTCATTCATACACCGGTTGTCCTTATACTCTAGAAAATCCGGAAAATGTGTATGCCGCTAACGGTAACTTTGCTACAGGAGGCTACCAAGCACGTCCTCAAGAAGACCGTAACTTGCTAAGTTATCGTTTCAACAACTATCTATCTCCACCCGGTTTTTCTCCTCAAAACCAAAACCAAACAATTTCAACCGCAACAATCAAAGCCAACCTCGAGCTACCAATCAATATCAATCCCAAAGAAACCCATATCCACCTCAAGGAAATAATTCAGCTTACCAAGCTCCACCTCTCAATCAACCCACGACATTGAACCAAGACCTCGAAACTTACATGAGGACCAATAGAGAGATGGTGACGAATCTTTAAAGCCAATTCATTAACTTGAAAGGTGACATGGCAAAACAAGGGAATGATATTCGAGCTGAGCTAAGGAATGACATGGCAAAACAAGGGAATGCTCTTCAAGTCGATATGAGAAACTCTATGAACAATCAAACGAATAACTTAAGGGATATGATGGCTAGTTTTTTCCCAAGTAATCAAGCCTCTGGTTCGGGTTCTCTTCCGAGTAACACCGTTGCTAATCCAAGAGGGGAGATGAAAGCAATCACCACTCGAAGTGGAAAAGGTTTAAAGGAACCCGAGATTCCTACACCTATACCGGTGATTGTGACAAAGGAAAACGAGCCCCCTTCTCCAATTCCTCCACCTTCTACTTCTACCCCTCCACCACCCAAGGATGTGAGTGAGAATTCCATTCCAAAGCCTTCATCTCAACCCAATATACCTTATCCCTCAAGGTTGAGGAAAGAGAAGTTGAAGAACAAGGATGATATTCAGGTTTCTAACTTTCTCAAAATGTTTAACCAACTGAATTTCAATATCTCCTTTGTTGAGGCTCTCGCTCACATGCCCAAATATGCTAAAATATTTAAAGATCTTCTCAGTGATAAGGAGAAACGTATTGACATCGCTCAGACCCAACTTAATGAGAATTTCTCCGCAGTGCTCTTAAGGAAATTACCCACCAAACTGGGTGATCCGGGTCGTTTCTTGATTCCTTGCAACTTGCCCGGGGTAGAGAATTGTATGGCCCTAGCCGGTCTAGGTGCTAGTATCAGCTTAATGCCTTTAAGCGTTTGGAAACAATTGTCTCTACCCGAGCTAGTCCCCACACGAATGACATTGGAATTAGCTAACCGTACGGTTGCTTATCCAGTGGGGATAGCCGAAGATGTCTTCGTTGGTGTCGACAAATTCACATTTCGGGCGGATTTTGTTGTCGTTGACTACGAGATGGACCCCCGTGTTCCATTAATCGTTGGACGTCCATTCATGAGGACCGGTCGCACTCTCATTGATGTAGCCGCAGGCGAATTAATCATGAGAGTTGGTGACGATAAAATCGTCTTCAACATGGGTAAACTTTCTAAGCATCCTTCTAAAAACGAGAGTGTTAATTTCATTGACGTTCTTGATGAGGCTTAGAAGAACATTTCAAAGACGCTTGTAAAAGTGGTTCTTCTTCTCTACCCACTGTTGAGACCGTTTCCTCCATTGCTCCTTCACTAACTCCATTTGGAGAAAGTGATATTCTCTTGAAAGAATTTGAAGCTACTTTGGGAGATGTGGACTTGCAATATGACGATTCTCCCTCCAATTAGGATGAAGACATTCGTACCATTGAGAAACTTCTCAATGAGAACCATATTTCTCCACCATCTCCTAAATACATCTATATCGATGATCCGAATTTGAAAACGCTTTCCATCGAAAATCCTCCGGATTTAGAGCTTAAGGATCTGCCGTCTCATCTCGAGTACGTTTTCCTTGAAGACAATAACAAGTCACCCGTCATCATCGCAAAGGACTTGAAAGAAGAAGAAAAATCCCGACTTATCGTCGTGCTAAAGAATCATAAGAAAGCGATTGCGTGGAAAATCTCTGATATTCGTGGAATTGATCCTCACTTTTGCACACATAAAATTCTCATGGAGGACAACTTTAAACCCACTATTCAAAGCCAAAGAAGGGTGAATCCCAAGATCCATAACGTTATTAAAAAAGAGGTTATCAAACTTCTTGATGCGGGCATGATCTATCCTATCTCGGATTCACCATGCGTTAGTCTGGTCCATTGTGTGCCTAAGAAAGGCGGAATCACCGTTGTGCCCAATGAAAACAACGAGTTGATTCCTACTCGTCTCGTTACAGGGTGGAGAGTTTGTATAGGCTATCGCAATCTCAATGATGCTACGAGAAAGGATCATTTTCCCATTCCTTTCATGGACCAAATGCTTGAACGTCTAGCGGGTAATGACTATTACTGCTTCTTAGACGATTTCTCCGGGTATTTTCAAATACCCATTGATCCTCAAGATCAAGATAAAACCACATTCACTTGTCCTTATGGAACATTTGCTTACAAACGAAAGCCTTTCGGCTTATGAAATGCTCCTGGGACATTCCAAAGGTGTATGATGGCTATCTTCAATGACATGGTTGAAGAAACTATGGAAGTCTTCATGGATGATTTCTCAGTCTATGGTGATTCCTTCTCTACTTGCCTTGCCAATTTGGAACGCATGCTTAAGCGGTGTGAAGACACTCTCCTTGTTCTAAATTGGGAAAAATGTCATTTCATGGTAAAAGAAGGCATTGTGCTTGGACATAAAATCTCAAAAGTCGGTCTTGAAGTGGACCGTGCTAAAGTGGATGTCATAGCCAAATTACCTCCACCTTCAACCGTGAAGGGTGTGAGAAGTTTCCTTGGTCATGCGGGCTTCTATCGTCGATTCATTCAAGATTTTCTAAAATCGCTCGCCCAATGACCCACCTCTTGGAAAAAGATACACCTTTTATCTTTTCTAAAGAGTGTCTTGAATCCTTCAATCTTCTTAAGGATAAGCTAACTAAGGCACCGGTCTTGGTTACCCCTAATTGGGAGCTACCTTTTGAATTAATGTGTGATGCTAGCGACTTTGCTATTGGAGCGGTTTTGGGCCAAAGAGTGAACAGACACTTCCAACCAATCCATTATGCTAGCAAGACAATGACGGGGGCTCAACTGCATTATACCACTACCGAAAAAGAGCTTTTAGCTGTAGTGTATGCTTTTGAAAAATTTCGCCCCTATCTTTTCCTTTCCACCACCATCGTGTACACCGATCATTCCGCGTTGAAGTACTTGTTGACTAAACAAGATTCCAAGCCAAGACTTCTTCGTTGGGTTTTGCTCCTTCAGGAATTCAAAATTGAAATTCGTGACAAAAAGGGAGCCGGAAACCTAGCCGCGGATCATCTAAGTAGACTTGAGAATCCGTATCAAGGGGATCATCCGAACCAAGAGATCATTGACTCTTTTCCCCTTGAGACCTTAATGTCTATCAACTCCAATCTTGATGACACCCCGTGGTTTGCGGACATTGCAAACTACTTGGCGGGTGGAATTCTCATCAAAGGGTTAACATCCCAACAAAAAAAGAAGTTCTTTAAAGATGTTAAGACTTACTTTTGGGATGACCCTTATCTCTTCAAACAATGTGCTGATCTGATTATTCGTCGGTGTGTTGATGGAACCGCAACTTTAGACATTCTCGAAGCTTGCCATAAAGGACCCACCGGTGGTCACTTTGGTCCCAACTACACCGCGAAGAAAGTGTTTGACTCGGGATTCTATTGGCCCACCATTTATCGTGACGCTCACGCGATGGTTAAAAATTGTAATGCTTGCAACGCCAAGGCAAGATCACACATAAAGATGAGATGCCTCAAAATTTCATAAAAGAATGTGAAATCTTTGATGTATGGGGCATCGATTTTATGGGGCCATTTCCATCATCTACAGGGAACAAGTACATCCTCGTAGCCGTTGACTACGTACCTAAATGGGTTGAAGCTAAGGCTCTCCCTACGAAGGATGCGAGGGTGGTTGTGAACTTTTTGAAGCAGCTTTTTGCTCGATTCGGTGTTCCTCGTGCTATAATCAATGACCGCGGGACTCATTTTTGCAATGATCAATTTGCATGAGTCCTGGCTAAGTATGGTGTTAATCATCGTCTTTCCACCACTTATCATCCCCAAACCAATGGGCAAGCCAAGATTTCCAACCGTGGATTGAAGCGAATTCTTAAGCGTACTGTGGGAGAGCATCGTGCCTCGTGGGCCGATAAGTTAGAAGATGCTTTGTGGGCTTTCCGTACCGCATATAAGACCCCGATTGGTTGTACACCTTATCGTCTTTTGTACGGGAAAGCATGCCACCTCCCTATTGAGCTGGAACATAAGGCATACTGGGCCTTGAAGTGGGCTAACATCGACATCAACAAAGCCATCGATCTTCGGAAGATTCAAATCAACGAGCTCAACGAACTAAGGAATGAAGCTTATGAGAACTCATTGATCTACAAGGAGAAAACCAAGATCATCCATGATGCAAGGATTAAGAACCGAGAGTTCCACCTTGGTGATCAAGTTTTACTCTTTAACTCTCGGTTGAAGATCTTCTTGGGAAAGTTGAGGAGTCGCTGGTCTGGTCCATTCACCGTCGCCAAAGTCTTCCCATATGGCACCATTGAGCTTTCTCAGCCAAATGGGCTCAATTTTAAGGTGAATGGCCAGCGCGTGAAGTTGTACTTTGGTGAGGACATCTCTCATGAGATGATTCCATCCCTCACCACGTTTCCCTTGAACTTGTTTTGGGTCGAGTCAGGCTCGTGACTCGGTTATCAAAAACAAGCGCTTCTCGGGAGGCAACCCGTTGATCTATCCTTTACCATTTTCATACTAAGTGTAGGGGGAGCCCCGTATGTGTTTGTTGTCTTGTTTCTTCTTATGTGCAGGGATTAAAGCTTCAAAGATCCATTCTCGATGACTTTTGACGAACCGTGATCCCGTGTACCCGTCTTCCTGGTTCTATCCTAAACTATCGTGATTCAATTTTTCATATCTTATATGTTCACATTGAAATCACTTTAGTTGTCCTTTCCTTAGCAAGATTTAAACTAAGTGCACAATTTCCTAAGTGTAGGGGAGTTTACTCCCACATGCTTAAACATTGAGGACAATGTTTATATCAAGTGTCGGGGGGACTTCTATCGAAGTAAGTGGTCTTTTCCATGAATTTGCCCTCATTTTAACCGGAAAATTTGATTTTTCGACATTTTCTAATTTTTTTAATCTATTTTGGCCTTTTAGTTTTCCTTTGTTATCGTTATTTACTTTCTTTGCTAAAAATAAAGTTTAACAAAGTGGTTTTAAATTTTTTCAAAGTCATGAATATTTTTACTCAACCCGAGTTTACTTATCTAAGTTTACTCTAGCTAGTATCCTTAACGTGTTTAAGTGTTTTTGCTAGGCTTTTATATAGGGAACTTTAAAACGCGAAAGTCTTAACTCTCACGGGTTAAGAACAAGAACTTTTCGCAAGCTCCTATAATTGATCCTAGAGAGTCGTTTATCAAGGGAACTTTAAAACGCAAATTCTAAACTTGAAAAAGTCTAAGAAGATGCAAGATCCTATAGACGACTCGAAAACCCAAAACTTTGATTTAATTGGCTAAGAATCCACGAGTCTCATTCCTTGAGAGTTTAAATTATGGAGGACGAGTGATGATAGAGTCAATTATAAGTTTGGTATTCTTTCGTGAATTTATGTGAGTTGATTATAAGCCTATTCTCCCATGGCTTGTTAATAAATATATTTGCAATAAATAAGGTTGTACGATTTGAAAAGTTACTTAGCTTCTAGCCCAAGATCGTTTAAAAGTTGCTCGGTATTAACTAGAGTTCATAGCCAAGGCATAACTTATTGAAGCGGGATGCGAAGATTGGCGAGTCCGAAAAGGCCCTAACAAGGCATGAGGGCTATATTTTGTTGCTAAAGATCCAAAAGTGATGTGAAGAATCATTTATCGAAAATCAATATGAAGAATCGAGACACACGACGAAAAGCAAAAACTCCCCAAAAGATCATGGAGAAGTCTATCCAAAAGGCCCTAATAAGGTATGAGGATAAATAGATCCAAGTCCTAAAAGGAGGCGGATCGTTGTATATCAAAATCCAAAATAAAGATTGGAGAAAAATGAAGAAGTCGTGGTCCATATATGAAGAATTTCTCAAAAAGTTCAAGTGAAGAAATTCCTATTATAAAGAGAAGACCATAAACATCTCTCAAAGATTTGAAGTATGAAGTCGCTGCCAAATATCGGTCCGATAAAGGTCTCAAATCGTGAAGCGAGTTATGCCAAGATATGAACTTTAAGAGGTCCCGAGAAGCAGTTTTAAAAGATTTTGTCATTTAGCTAACTATTGATTAAATCGTCCCACTTTATTTTCAGCCTAAATAACTATCGAAATAAGTCAAACAATGCATCCTCGTGATCATTCAAGACAAAACCAAAATATAAGAGATACACCTAGGAATAAGGGAGTCTAAGTAAAAAATTGGCCCACATGAATTCGTGTTAGTTTGCTAACTTATAATAACAATGATCTCGTTTTTAAGCTTGGTATGGGGAACGTGAAACTTGAGGATGATAAACGTTCATGGCAGCCAAAACTCTAATGTAAGTCTTTGATTTCTTTACTTGTTTCTATTTTTTTATTTTCCTTAATGTTTAGTATTTAATAAAGGCCAAGGTGGGTTATTTATGATGGAAGATGTAAACTGTGCTTTAAAATTAATGCATTACATGAGGGCATTACAATGGTCAAGTGTAGAGGATTTAATAAGTGTGAAAACACTTATCCTTTTACCACTTATTTCCAATAATAACAAGACCAAAACGTGTATTTTATGTCGTAAAAGTCGGAATTATGCGTGGTTTGTGTTTTAGGATCAAAAGATGAAAAAAGAAGAAAACACGGGCTTTCACGGGCTTTTATCAAAGAAAACGAGAAAAGACGAAGTCAAAAGAACAAGAGTGCAAAAAGAACGGAAGTCCAAGGCCTATTCTGAAGATTTATCGAAGAAAAAGTCTAAAGACAGAAGTTTAATGAAGTCGAAGAACTCAAGTCTAATTATAGAAGAAAATTATAAGACGAGTTCAAATCCCGAGACGACATCGAGAAAGACAAAGGATTTAAATCGAGTCGAGCCGAGAAGAAAGAAAGAGGAGGCAACACATGCACCTCCCCATTTTCCTATAAATACCCTCCTAAACACATTAGGAGGGTTAGTTAGCTAGTTTTCATTTTTCTTTGTTTTTAGTTTTCATTTTAGAGAGAGAAAGTGTTTAAATTTCTCTCACTAAAGCTTCATCTTTTCTTTTAAGTTAAGCTTTGTTTAATCTTTGTATTAGAGTTCCATTAATCAGTTCAAGTTTAAGCTTTAAATCTTCAATCTTTTCTTGACTTACTTTAATTTTTGATCCGAAAATTATATTTCATACGGTTTGATTTTGATTGATGATTTCGTGATTAAAAGATTCATCTTTTTATGCTTTTCTAAGTCTTACACGGATTAAGCTTTAAGCTATTCATGCTTATTGGCTTATTTAGTGTTTAGCTTATTGCTTTTAGTTTTCTTAAAAAGTTTAACCTTTTTAAAGTTTCTTTTATAAAGTTTATGATTTTCATGTTTCAAAAGTTGTCAAATTTATGCTTATTGAATTGTTTAAGATTCGGTTAAGTGAGCTTATTGGAACTGCTTATTGAAACTTTGGCTTATTTTTCATTTTCGGGTTGTTTGTGTTCCATCGCAATATTGGGTATTACACATTCCGACGGGCAGATTGTTTGTATCGCAATAACCCTTGTGGTTCTACTTTGAGATCTAGAGTTACTTCCCCCTTATTCCGATCGGGATTGTGATCGCTCATTGTGATCGCATATTCCGACGGTACTTAAGGTTATTTTAAGTCAAAACTCTGCCAAACTTTTGTTAGTGACATTCCGATAGCTTGTTCATTATTCTAACAGAAGGGTATTGCGACAAACACATTTCGATAGAATTGATCTCTTGTATTCCGATCTGGACATTCTGATAGAGCAACATTGCGAATTGACTTGGTTACATTCCGATGGTTACTCACATGGATTATTCTGATGGACTTTACTTGGATATTCCGATGGGTTTGATTGCTTTACATTCCGACAGATTTGTTTTAAATTTATTCCCATCTAAAAAGTTTTTAGTTTAAAGTCCATTACGTTTTAATTTCTAAAAATTGCACGCTTACCGAAATCTTTGTTTTTACCAAGTATTTTCTAGTAATTTTTAGTTTAATTTTTTAAAAGCCTTAACTTTACTCAACGACATTTTCCTATTTTCTTTTAGTTTAAAATTAGATAATCAACCAAAATTATTTTTCACCAAAAGACGACTGAGTTGCACTAATTAACGGTAATCAATTCGAAAAGATCGGAACAACGAATTTTGATACTTAGTAAAATCTATGTATTACCTAGGTAACTCCAAAAGGGCTCCTTATGGCTTCCTATGAATACTACTTGCTATCAAAGCTTCAAGAGCTTCAATGGCTTCCTTATAGACCTGGTCCCTGGTCTTATAAGAGTCCTAGAACTTTTGTAGAAGTGTATTTAAGAATGGGTATGGAGATATAAGAGAAATGGGGTACAAGTTCTTACTTAAGGAATTCGCCTCTATTTATAGTGTTTCCAACACTTAGGCTCCAAGTTTGGCCTTAAAACTTGTAAGATGGATATTTTAGTGACTAAGGGAAGCTAGGAAAGATCTATGCACGTTTGTAGAGCCTAGGAACAAAATATCTAAGTCTTAAGGTCTATGTTAAACCACAACTTTTAATGATAAGAATGATGATGTTTCATCTGTAAGTAGGTGATGCACCTACTTGGAAAATATCTCAAAATATCCCAAAATATCTGTCCTGTGTTTGAATTTATGAGGGAATGAGTTTAAATGGGTTTTGGAAGGAAAAATCTAGTAGGGTTTAATTATAGGGCTTGTAACTTTGTAAATTTGTAATTCTTGTAATTAAGGGTTTAGGAATATGATTAGTGATGGATTAGGGTATAGTTAGGGTTTATACTTTGTAATTTAAGAAGTTTGGGTCATTGGTTTGAAGTTTAACAAAGGTTTGAAGTGAAATTGAGAAGAAAACCTAGGTGGGTTAAAGTTTCTAATGATCTAGGGCTAAGTCTTAGTAAAAGTCATTATCCTTCTCTTATATATTGATGTAAACTCAATTTAGGTCCTAGAAATTGTTTTTTAAGTATCTACAGTGGTTCCACACTTGGTTTAATAGGTTATTCTAAGTAAACAGTCTAAAGAGTGAAAATACCTATTTTGACCTAGTTTATAAGCCATGCATTAAAATGATGTACCTTGTGCTTTAGGTACTTGTACATTGTCTTAACATAATCTAATAACCTTAGTATAATTATATAAGTGTTTGTAGTCTTGTCCTAAAAGACTAGGTATTGATTCTAAGTGAAATGCTTAATATAAGGGTTTTAGGTCACTAATGCTAATAACTTTCTATCTTGAGTAATTAGTGTTTATATCATAATGTAGACTTATTCTAGGTCTTATATAGTGTATTTATGACTTCAAGGGATTCTACATTCTTAGTTTAAGGGTTTATATAAGGTAATCATATCCTAGGTACAATTAAATTAGCATATAGTTCTATGCTTCAATAACTTGTACAATGTGCTTTATTAATTTGTAACTTAGCTTGAGATAAATGTATGATCTTTATATGATACTTTGTTGAGTTTTATAATCAGTTGCAAAAGATTAGATCTTAACTCAATTGAAATGGATTTTATATGCTAATCTTGATTATTAGGTCTTAACTTGTAATTAGCTTTAGATTAATGAATATTAGTGTTTTAGGATCAATTAACTTTCCTTTATATGATAGATTATAATTAGTATATTGTATTTCATATTTGTACATAGATATTATGTAGTTATATTGCTTGAAAAATTGTTTATCAAAGATTTCTAGGTGGTGATCTAGACTATTATGTACATTTATTTGTACTTAGCTTAGTATAGTTTGTTCTTACCATTCTTAGGTATTATTATGTATTCAAAGTATAGTTTACCGCTTGTTTATAATCCTTTATTACTTATTCATAGATGTTGTATACTTATACTTCACAATTCTTGAGTTTACAACTTATTTATAGAGATTATAGGGTTTCTAAGGGAATTTAAGGCATCATAATTATATTTGAGATGTTCTTATCAATATTGAACTTATATGATTACTTTTAGACTTAGACTTGATATATACATTGTATTTACAACATATAGGAATATGTTGATATGGCAGTTCAGGTTGTGAGGAACAATTCATCTTACCAAGTAAGGCATAAAAGCAAAACTTTCCAGTTAAATTTTCATATTCACAAAATCATAGCACATAGTATAGATGTGAAATATATGGGTTGTCATATCCTCTCCCCCTTAAAGAAATCTCGTCCCGAGATTATAATGATAACATATATCAAGGGCAAATACAGCTCTTGCGTTCTTAGATTTCTTTTTAGAATTCTATTCACATATCAAGAATATAGATTTACTGTTGCGATTTACTTTCAAAACAATTTCTTCCATCATAAATATCATCAAAATGGGTATACATGAAGCATCATTCATATCTTAGCGATCAAAATCATAATATTACCTCATATGAATTTAATTAATCGCCAAACGGAATATACAAAACATATCATTTAATCAGATAAATCTTCCCTAGATTTCGAAATACAAAAAGGATTGTGATTATAACTGAGTTCTTTGGGAAACTCAAGTCAATATGTCACAGATTAATTCAAAATCTTGAATTGATTATCACATTTTTAAAAATCAATTTGGGTAATTAATAGAGAAAGATCATTCTCAACTAGATATTGTTTAATATGGTGTAGTTTATCATTTATAGTGCGAATTTTTTATCAAAATAATCTCTCGGATTATCTTAAATTACCATTTTAATCCAACAGATACCTAATTCTCACAATTCAACGTACCATGAAGCTCTATTCTAACATAATCTTTATTGGGATTTCTTTCAATGGTAAGTGTACTTCAAAATAAGATGATGCATACGTGGAGTATATAGTTTAGTATTTGGATAATTTTATCACTTATCCCATTTGTATTAAGGGTAATATTCTTCTTAATGTATTCAAAATAATAGATATCGGTACTCTATGTCGACATATTATTTTTGACAGATTATTTTAGATATAACCTTGTCAGAGTTTCCATATCATTGATGAAATACAGTTGACAATGATCCAGATGGTGTCATGTATTATCTTAGAAATTCTTAAATGAATTTTTTTATTACTTGTTCTTGCCTATTTTCATAAAGAAAATTCAGGTTGAACCTTTGTAATTCAGATCTCAGAATATTGTTAAGATATAAGTTGAATATTTAGCGAAAAGGTCACAAACATATTATTCTAAGTTCTATAATATATATATATATATATATATATATATATATATATATATATATATATATATATATATATATATATATATATATATATATATATATATATATATATATATATATATATATATATATATATATATATATATATATATATATATATATATATATATATATATATATATATATATATATATATATATATATATATATATATATATATATATATATATATATATATGTATATATATATATATATATATGTATATATATATATATATATATATATATATATATATATATATATGTATATATATATATATTACAAATGAGTTGGCCTATAAGAAAATGTCATGAAGCAAATTAACACTTGCGAAAGATATAATCAGAAACACATAGATTCTATTGATAATACTCACATATGTTTATAACACTTATTTATCTACAACCTACAAAATACAAGGAAGTCTAAGAATTCGCCTTGCTTTAACAGTCTCGGTTTCGATGTCATATTTGATAACATATTTGACACTTCACTATGTAGAGTCCATTATGATGTAGTGAACATCTGGTGCACAATAGAAGGCTTCAAGCAAACGTATTGTATTCTATTGGTTTGGGAAGATTAACTAGATTGGGAGTAACGTAACACATGTAGGGAATATAGGGATCCTAAGGAATATCTAGATGACTTGGATTAGATTTGACGAAGCTTATTTCTTCACTAATTTTACGCTTAATGTTATTTGATTCTTGCACAGGATTGTGCTTAATTACCTTGTTCGTCAACTTTTGGAATATGTTAATGACTTCTTCCAATATTTTGGGATATTAGAAGTGGTAATCTTTCTTCAAAACCTTCGATAAAATTTCTTGATAAAATCTTCTGATGAAGTTTTCTTGATAGAATTTTCAGATGAAATTCCATGATAAAAAATTTCATGATGAAAATTCCATGATAAAATCCTTCATCATCCTAGGGGATAATATACAACTCTACTAACTCTTGAAATTTCCTCGTGTATGTCTCGAGGTTAATTCCTTTTACCATTAGATAGTGTAGATCTTCTTTTACCTTCTCGACCATCTTTCTAAGAGATATTTGAAATATAACCAAGTGATCTCATGAACTTCTTTTATCTCAATAGGTTGAGCATAAAGAATCCATCATGATAACTGATGAAGTGCTGTTTTCTTATAGCAAGCTTCACTTTACAAATTCAAATACGATTACTACGATTGAAAACTGAATTGTCTCTTTCAATCCAACAGGTGATACTAATAGCATTGTTTCTTCCTTGGATATTAAAAACTAACCAGACATAGAATCTTATTTCGAATATTACATCTTACTGACAATTTGTAATTGCAGGATTGCAGCCACATCATCGTCAATCATTCATCGAACACCTTTTAGGGTTTAGGGTGAAGCGAAAGAATGTAGAGTTAAGGTATACACATATCAGAAAGCATCTGTCACATATGTATATGGATACATATAAATGCTTACCGAACACAAGCTATATCCATTTGGGTTTTATATAAGAAACTTATTATGCATATATGAGGATAATAAATCCAACTATGAAATAGAATTTCAAAGTTTACAACGGATTTATAAAGATAAGACTCATACATAATCGTAACATATTTATCCATGATATGGAATGGAGGAATATAACGAAAAATATAAAAACTCGTCTTATAAAACAAGCTTCTCTTTTACATATCATATATTCTACGTCGGAATAAAAGAATCTTTTTGAGAAAAAAAAACCTAGAAAAGAACAAATTTAGAAAACTTAGGGAGTTTCGTTAGACTTTCTTCAACCTTGCGGGTTATATTCAATTGATAATTCACATTATCATAGAAGATAATAGAAATTCTAAAAATATATACTTTATCAAGCATATGATTTTTCCAGAATTAACGTAATTTCATTCATAATCATTTGTGAGAAAACCAAAAAATAGGGATTTCTTACTTCTCATAAATATTATTTATGAGAAGTAAGAAATCCCTATTTTTTACTTCTCATAAACTCTAGAGTAGAAATCTTCAGTCAAGCTTGACCAATTTCTTCATCATGCATCACTTATCTTCTCTGCAACTTGACCTTAGCTTCTTCAAAGTCCAATTCTAAATTCTCAAAATCTCGTTGTATGATTCTTCAGCTTTTCTTAAGTCCTTCAAATTTATCTTCAAGATCTTTAATACGTTCGGGAGGAAATTCTTTCAAATAGGGTAGGATTTCTTTAAATTCTTGTTCATAGGTATTTTTAGGTAAGTTTTCAGATATAGGTGATGGTATATAAATAGGGTAAGTTGATGGATAAATTTGATGTCGAGGTGTAAAATCTATTTCTTCAATATATGCTCGTATAACTAGCATATAAGGGTCGTTGTCAAAAGGCAAAACGGCTTTTGGGATTTTCTGATCTTTCGATGTATTTTCTGAAGTATCATAGGGATTATTCATTGAAAGATTTGAAAATACTTTGGGAAATCATCAGGAATACTTGCAGAACACGCATCTTGATAATCCGATAAGATGATAATAGGAGGAAGATTAGAATACATATTTCTGGAGACGTTGATAAATCGTAACTTATTTATATTACTCATACTATATTACATATACTTAAACATAATATCATTTACAGCTAAACATAATAACGATAATATTACATACATCTAATCATAATATCATTTACTCATAAGTATAATCTTTAAACTTACACATAATTCTGGAGAGTAGCAGTGTAGGAATGATTCACACGACTATATAGGATATAGAAATGAAGATGAAGATTAAACAAAAAAATAAAGATTAGATTAGATGAAGGAAAAGATAAAAACAAGGTTGTGAATTCCTAGTGAGAGAAACACATACGTTTCTCTCTCTACAAAACAAAGGAATGGAAAACACACACACAAATGAGGCTTAGGAGGCCTTTTATACTAAGTAGTAAGTGTTTAGGAGGCCTTCCTCATTTGTGTGTTCGGGACTAATTCCCGTTACATAAACATTAATAACTAAGAACTCTCGACACCGTTGAAGAGTATTTTTCACGAGCTTCGCAACGGTATCTTATATGACCATCAATTTAAATACGGCTAACAATCTCCCCCTAAGGGGTGGTCATGTAATATGTGACTTCACTTCGTTGGTGTTGCAGACTTTGAAGCTCGTTGTCTTGAGAGTTCTTTCATAGTTCCTTTCATGACTTGTGATCTTGGATCTTTGATCTTTGCCTTGCCTTGATCTTGAAACTTTGCCAGCTTGTGTTCTTGTGTCTTTCCCTACATACTCATGTTCTGTGTTGACTTGAAATTTTGTTAACAATCTCCCTTTATCATCAGAGTAGCGGAAGTCTTTTTCTTTAGATGTCCTTAAGCTTTCTTCAATTACATGAGTATGTGGCCTTGAATTGCGACTCTTGAGATAATGCCACCGTTTGCATTTCACCGGTTTCCCGTTATACAGTACGAATACTGTACCTGTGATCAGGTAAGTTCAAAGAACTTCCTTGACAGGATTTCTAGCTGTGGTAGCCGTTCTCAATACTTGAATATATCAAAAGATAATTCAAAGTAAGGAGTGAATCATGCAGTTCCATTCTGCTGATTAAGTCGTCAATTCACTTTCCTGGAACAAGTCTGAATCAATTAAGAATCAAACCATTGTTGCTTTCCAGTTGACACAAGTTTGATTCATATAGAATCTCACAAGTTACCTACCGCAGTGCTGTTTGATGATGACACTGGAAGGATTTCCATTCGTCACAGTAAGTACTAAGAAGTATTACTCTGAATGTTTTGGCAAGATCATAAAGATATTGCGTCGAGACCTGGAACGAGTTTGAATCACAAAAGAATCAAACCACTGTTGCTTTCTATTTAACATATGTTCAATTCAAGTGAATCTTACATATGACCTACCGCGGTGTTGTTTGATGTTAACACTGGAAGGATTTCCATTCATCACTATGAATATTAATGAGTATCACTCTGAATGTTCTGGCAATATCACGAGGATAGAGCATAGGACTCTGTAAAATATCGCATTTGTTCTTGTGATGAGCAACAGTTGATATATGGAATAAGTGTCCTAATGAGATTTTTTGATGAATCTCGTTGGCTCTAGACTCTATAAGTGCACGTGTATTTGGTGATCAGAGGCTGGAGCAGACTGCCACCTTTTCAATATCTACTATCTCGGAGTGAGAAAGTTGATAGAAATGAGTTGAACTCTGTGACAATAAAACAAACTTCTTTTGAGAGAAGCTTGAGTAGGATGGGATGGGTTGTGCATTGCATCACTGGGTCCATGATGCTTTGTCTTCAATACCAAAAATCATCAACGTGATTCTGATAGTAGATGTATTGACCCGGTTTCTGCCTAAGTTGTATGGAGGGCTATTTCTTTTCACCCTTTATCCTTACATTTCTTTTTCATTCTTCAACCCCTTCAATGCTTACCAAGACGTCATAACTAGCACCTTGTTGTGATTGTTCCAGTGCTAGCTTAAGTCATTTGTCGGCATTATTCCCGTACACTCAACTACTCCATCTTTCCTAAGGACTTCTAAGCTCTAATGGATTGTCCCTGGGAAGATCCCTCCGGTTCTGGTTGGATCATAGGACGAATACCTAACCACCTTTTGACACCAATACCGTCGTGAGTTAATGTGTTGAAGGGTATAGATATCGTAACCAGAAAAACCTGTTGAAAAAGCAATCAAGGTGTTGATGAAATCAGTGTTTACACCTTGAAGGTTTTTTATATCACCAAAGCGCTCCCCCTACATATGTGCATCATAAAAGGAAAGGTTTTTGCATATATTAGGAAGAGAAAGCACTTATATCAAAGATCTTTTCCAAGATAACACATTTTAATCACTATTCTCCCCCTCAAAAATTGCATGACATTGAAATTTTTGTGAAACTAGTAATGAAACATGAAGAGAAAAATGTTGCATGAAAGTTTGTACTCCCCCTCGAAAGGAAGTTCTATTTAAAATTAGGGGAGTATATGAGCACACAGTTTTGAAATACTTTGAAAAATTGTGCTCAAAAACCCGAGAAAACTTACTTTCCCGTTGTTAAGGAATAATGTACATAAATGAACATTTTCCTTGTGTTCATGAGCTTAAAACTTTGAATGTTTTGATATAAGCCCATGACCGAGAAAAATTAATTTCTCGTTGTTGAGGATAAGTCAAAGACTTTCCTTTCTTTGGGAACCGGGTTATAGTCTGGCATGTGACAATAAGCCATTATGAGAAGAAAAGTAGAAAAGACATGTTTTGAAAACATTTGAACTCTCATTCGAACTTTATGTACGTACCCGTGTCGTTATTGAGCGACATTCTAAGTACGTCCATATTATCGATGCTGAGAGACATGTCGAAGAAGAATATTTTTGGTATTTTTGAAAGATTTTCTCATTTTTTATTTTGTTTTTATAGGTTTTATATTTTTTGTGTTTTGATTTTCTAATAGATATATACAAGGTTACTGCGAATGTGCAAGACGTTCAAGTTCATCAGGAGTGAAACTACGCATACCAAGTCGACGAACCAAGAATTCAAATCTGTCTTGAGATAGAGCTTTGGTGAAGATGTCGGCTAGTTGGTAGTCCGTCTTGACAAAATACAGTTCGATCGTTCCTCTTTCCACATGCTCCTTTATGAAATGGAATCTGACAACAATGTGCTTGGTCTTAGAGTGTTGGACCGGGTTGCAGGATATGGCTATGGCTGATTTTGAATAACAATAAATAGGAACTTTGTTAAAGTTAAAGCCATAATCTGTGAGTTGTGTTCTCATCCAAAGGACCTGAGCACTACACACGGATAGAGACACATATTCTGCTTCCACGGTGGACAACACCGTACAGTCTTGTTTTCTTGATGACCAGCTCACTAGCTTCTCGCCTAAGAATTGTGCTCCACCGGAAGTGCTCTTGAATGTATCATGACACCCTGCATGGCCGACATTTGAAAAACCAGTGAGATTAAAACCAAAATCCTTCGTATACCAGAGACCCATGTTAATGGTTCCCCGGAGATAACGAAAGATCCTTTTAACCTCCTTGAGGTGCTTCTCGGTTGGCTTCGCCTGGTACCGAGCACATAAACAAGTAGCATGCACAATGTACGGTCTGCTTGAGGTTAAGTACATAAGGGACCCGATCATGCTTCGGTATTTTGTAGCATCTACAAGTGTCCCTTTCTTATCCAGATCAAGCTTGTGTTTAGTGTCCATTGGAGTACCAATCGGATCACAGTTTTCCATGCCAAATTTTGTTAGAATCTCAAGCACATACTTGGACTGATTTATGAAAATACCACGGGGGGATTGGTGAACTTGGAGACCAAGAAAGAACGTCATTTCCCCCATCATGGACATTTCGAATCGACTTTTCATAAGGTCAGCAAATAATATGGAATATTTTGGGTTAGTAGAACCAAATATAATATCATCTACATAGACCTGAGCCACCAAGATGTCGTTGCTGTAGTACTTGATAAACAACGTTGGATTAATGGTTCCTTTACTAAAGTGATTTTGGAGAAGAAATGATGATAATTCGTCGTACCATGCCCTTGGTGCTTGTTTCAAACCATAAATTGCCTTTTTCAACTTGTAGACATGGCTTGGATGTTCGGTGTTGATGAAACCTTCAGGTTGACATACATACACATCTTCTTTTAACGGCCCATGCAAGAAAGCCGTATTTACGTCCATTTGATACATAGTGAATGATTTGTGTGCTGCGTATGCCAAGAAAATCCTAGTAGCTTCCATTCGAGCAACCGGGGCGAAGGATTCTGCGAAATCAATTCCCTCCTTCTGTTTATAACCTCTCACAACTAACCGAGTCTTGTTCCTAATGACCGTTTTCTCCTCATCCATCTTGTTTTTGAATAACCATTTTAGAGTAAGGGGGTCGATATTGTCCGGTCGAGGTACTAACTCCTATACATCAAGCTGGATGAACTGACTGAGTTCTTCTTGCATAGACTCAATCCATGATGCATCAGTCATTGCTTCTTTCACACTTGCTGGTTCCATTGTGCTGACTGATAGTGCATAGATACACATATCACCGTCGGTACGCAGCTGATTTCGTGTTGAGACTGGTCGTGTGAGATTGCTAATCACTTGAACCAAAGGATGATTCTTAGTCCATTTGTGTTCATGTGGAAGTGTATGAGAAACTTCATGCGAGCTCGACGGATCCACATATGATGTTGAAGGCTGAGTAGTACTTGTGGAAGCCGCAAATGGATTAACAAACTCATGTTCGTTGAGCATCGCATTGTTTTCATTTTCAGCAACAATTTCATTCTGAAGATGAACATGATTAGGAATTTGCTGAGAATGTTGTTGAGTTGCGTCAGCAGTCGAAGTAGTGGTTGGAATATTTAGAGGCAATATGGTTGAGGTTGACGTAGATGGTGCAGAAGTAGATGCCGTTTGTGTAGATGCAATCGGAGGTTCTTGAACTACTGTAGCAGGTGCAGACGGGGCATTTTGAGGAGCACCAAATGACGAATGACCCTCCATATATTCATCATAGATTGGCCCAAATAAAACTTCCAAGTCACGCTCCGAAGGTTGTAACGATGAGATTGCTGACGGTGCAAATTGAAGTGCGAGTCCTGAACTTACGTGTCTAGAAGTCTGACCTTGAAGCTCGGGATGTGAACTCCTATGTTGAGAGGCCATACCCGAGAGTTCATCAAAGGTAACATTCATAGTCTCCATTACCTTTCTTGTCCTTCGATTATAAACCCTGTAAGCACAAGCAGTTGAAGAATAACCAATGAAAAACCAATATCACCTTTAGGTTCAAGTTTACTGATATCTTCACGATCATTCTTCGGATAACATAATGCACCGAAGACATGTAAAAATGAAATATCCGGTTTTCTTCCATTAATGATCTCATAAGGTGTTTTGTTGAAACGGGTGTGAATAATGGAGCGGTTTTGAGTATAACATGCAGTTGCTATAGCGTCGGCCCAAAGGAATAACGGTGCACTGGAGGAGAGAAGCATCATTCGAGAAGCTTCAACTAACGTACGATTCCTCCGTTCCATAAATCCATTCTGCTTTGGAGTTCTTACAGCCGAAGTTTGATGAGAAATCCCAACTTCGTCAAAATAAGCTTTCAATTTCCGATTGGTGAATTCTGTACCGTTATCCGTTCTCACAATAATGACAGGGGCTTGTAGTAGTACTGATGTTTTCTTCAAGAAGTTAATAATTACATCAGGGGCTTCATCTTTTGATGCAAGAAAATGAACCCATGTGTAACGAGAATAATCATCCACAATTACTAGGACATAACGCTTTCCATTAATGCTTTTGATTCTCATTGGGCCACAAAAATCCATATGTAAGAGATGTAACCTATTCGTTGAGTTGGGAACAGGTTTGGGTTTGTGAGGCTTCTTCTTACTTTTACCTTGCTCACAGGAAGGACAAAGATGGTCTTTTGTATATTTAAACTTTGGAAGACCGGTAACGAGATCATCTTTCGCAAGTTGGGTGATGGCATCGAAATTGAGATGAGATAACCTGTGATGCCATAACCATGACTTTGTTGATGTGGCTCGAGCCATGAGACAAATTGGAGAAGCAGTAGACATTTGAAAAAGATCAATGGTGTAAAGGTTGGTGGTACGATTTCATTTCAACAAATAAATTCCTTCAAGATCTCTTACAAAACATGTATGGCTTCTGAAAGCAACCTCCAAGTCTGAATCACAAAATTCCCCTATCGAGAACAAATTATGTCCCAAGCGATCAACAAAAGAGACTCTGGTGATGATTATATTTCCCCAATGAAGATCACCATAGCCTAGGATTGTCGCAACATGATCTTTTCTAAATCGGACAGTTCCCATGAAACGCCATACAAAGTTTTTGAGAAGGCTTCGATTCCCAGTCATATGTTTGGAACAGCCCGAGTCCACGCACCAGAGACAAATTTCAACAGCCTGCCAATGATAAGAGAAGAAAATATTTTGGCAACCGATGAAATAGGTTCCTGTAGGGTTAGATGATAATTAAGCCGTATCACATACTGACGTTTCACTGTCAGTATGAGATCTACTAGTGTTGATAATTTTGCCACTACAGTTAAAATTTCTACCAGTAGGCAACCTTTTAGAGGTGAATCTAGGGCTATTAGGCTTAGCAAGACTTTCTGTGGACCCTACATGCGTACTTTTTGGAACATACACCTTAGCCTTAGGAGTGCGTTGTTGTTCACTGACAGACAGCTTGTCAATTCGAGTGTAACCACCATAATTCAAACCATTCATAGTCAAACCACAAGCATCATGACTAAAAGTAAAGAAACATTTATTACATTTAGCATAAATTACTTCAGATTTTTCATTCCGAATAGCAAGCTTAAAGTCATTACATTCAAATGAATTAGGTTTCTGATTATGATTAAAAAGCGGTAAATTCCTAGGGTGTTCTTCTACTTCCACATTATTGATCTTGGGTCGACTACTTCTAGAGGCAAAAGGGACCCTATCATTCCTTGTATTGCTCGTAGGCTGTGTCCTTCTGCTCTTAGTGTAGTTGTTTATTCTTGTAGAAGAAGACATGCGTCTATTAGAATTAGCACTTTTTAAATCAATAACTTGTGGTTGAGTTATAGTGATTGGTTTTGTCCTAACGCTTTCTTTACGTTGTTTGCTAGGCACAGAGGGAGAACTAACACGAAACATTCCTGGGGCAATCACAGCAGTTTTCGTTCCAGCAACCTTGGGAAAAGGTGTCACAACAATACAAGTGGGTGCCGAGGTTGCTGGTTTCTGGATCATCGTATCCCCAATCGAGTTAGGTTCAAAAGTCTTATCTTTTAACAAGGCTTTTAACTTACAGTTCTCATAGATTTTATCAATAAGGTTCTGATAGACATACTTACTTTGTTCAACAGCCCGCTTATATGAAACAACAACAGATTCTAAATCTGCAATCTTAGCCTTAAGCTTCTGAACATTACCACCACTAGCACTCTCTAACCCTGACGAGGCCAAATTCGTTTCCGAAAACCCTCCTAACTGAGCCTGCAACCGTGCGATTATTTGTTGCATTTCATTGTAAGCTTTTTCATATGAAATCTTGTCATATTTGCATTCATCACATTATTTGACAAATTTATTCCAAAGATCGGTGCATTATTTATCCTTTTTAATGACATAAGATTCCATTTTCTCTTTCATAAGATCAAGCTCAGTTTGGAGGTTTTCATTATGCGACATAGAGGTACCTAACTCAACAGGGCTACTATCAATACAATCACGAGCTTTAGAGAGGCGTTCAAGATCGTTTTCCAAAACTTTGATTTTATCAAGAGATTCATCAGCTTCCTTCGTCAAAGATTTAGAGTCTTCAACAAAGTTGGATAATTCTTTTAGAAAAGCGTTTTCAAAATTTCCTAACCGAGCATCAACTTGATTAATAATTGGATTAATATCGTTTTGAAGAATTTTCTGAACCTCAATCTGAACAGGTGATGTAAAATTACCTCCAGTTATTTTTGAATTAATAACACGTTTAAGGATGACAAAGTTATCTTTAAGCTCGTTTAGAAATCGGTGTGTGATACTCGGTTTAGGAGGGTCATCAGACAGTTCCTCACTTGGTAGCAAAATCATTTCAGTACTCGTTTTAGACCGAACAAAAACAGTTGGAGTATTAACTTTCGGATAATAAACGGGCATCACTTCTTTATCAAGCTTTTTCATTCTTAAACGAGTCTCTACAGCAAGTTCAGTAGTTTCCTCGAAATTATGCACACTAGGAGGATCATGCTCATCAGACAATAGCATACTACCATTATATAAAGTTTCATTAGTGGCCTGGACTTTCTTAAGGTATCCAGGATTAGGGGGAAGAGGACAACCTAAAGCCAATTTGTATCGAGTGTAATTTATCTCATTCACTTTTGGTGCGAGCATATTTATCGTCTGCATAGTTTGGCCACGTTTTACTAAAAGGTTGTCTAATTCTCTAATCCTATCCTGAGCTTTGCAGAAATCTTCAAGAAGCCCATCTTCTCTAATTTTGAAATCATGTTTCAGCTTTTTTCTTTCTTCTATTAAATCCAAAATAATAGATTTTTCAGTTGAAAGCTGTTTATTAAGAGAAGAGATTTCATCATTCAATTCGCTTATCTTTTTAGCACTACTTAAGTGTAAGGCATTTAATTTCTTAGTTGTGCATTTTTCTTGATAAACCGATGTAGCATGAGCTTGTTCAAGTTCCTTGATTTTAGCATGATGAATCTCAAAACTTTTCTCTCATTCCTTATATCCCGCAAGCTCAGTGGTCAATTTTGCATTAGTTTCTCTAAACTTATTATTAACCACCGTAGCATGATATACATCCTTAGCAAGCTTATCAAATAGAGATTTATAATACGCATGTGTCTCATCAGGAAGGGTTGTAGGCTGAGCAACTTGATCCACACTAAGGTCCACACTAGGCTCATTCGAAATAATATTACTATTACTCGTTTGATCCTCGTGTGTCTCAATGTAGGGCTCAAGCATCTTAGTATACTCTTCCTCCTGATTAGACATATTATATATATCATTACCATCAAAACTTGGGTGTACCTCAGAGGGACCGTCTGAATCATAGACGGGAGCTCTGTCATCATGTATTCCTGAAGTTGAAGCTTGCTGTAAGTTTGCCATCAAGATGTAGTTGGCATTCACCTCTTCTTCCTCGTCATATTCTGCAGCAGAAGCCATAAGATCAAATTCCTCAGCTTGAAGTGGAATCCCTGCCTCTTCTTTTTGTGCTATGAGAAGCTGAGTCTGAAGATAAGCAGCATCCCTCTTCTTTTTAGCTGTGCAATCTCGAGCATAATGACCAAATCCCCTGCAGTTGTAGCACTGAACCTGACGATTGTTGTTTCCATTTCCCGTACCAGTATTCTCAGCCCTTGCAGCCACAATGTTTCCCATCTGATTACCAACCGTTGGCACAACTATTAACCCATTTTGATTACCCACATTTGGAACATTCGAATTCTGACCACGGATTTGTCCATACTAATTTCCTGCATTGCCAACATTCTGACCATATTGTGTCTCCGTGTTCCCAGCAGCTACCAATTGACGATCTTGATTCGCATTCATGAAAGGTTGAGCAATCTGCCTATTTCTGGTGTTCGAGGAGATTCTCTGATTGTTGTTGGTGGGGTTAATGGTAAATTTGAATGCCTTTGCGAGAAGTGCAAGACCAGTATTAATCGCATGAGTAGGATCGGTGATGTCATCAAAGCAGGCAATGGGTTGTTGTAAGTAGTTCACAGGAGCAGGAGGTTGATATCCATAAGGGGTGAGTTGTTGTTGATGTTGTTGTTGTGGCATGAAGTTACTTGATAAGGGTTGATGGTAAGGTACCATGGGATATGACATAGATGATGAAGAGTTCGCCATAAAAGCCAATGGATCTTGTGTCTTGGCACGTCGTTCCGCCCTAACTTCGTTAGCTTTATCTTGATTCATCTTCAAATAATCATATACTTGAGTGTAGTCCACGACATGAAGATCCTTGGTTTGATTGACAAGAGTGACATATCGTGACCATTCAGAAGGAAGATTATCAAGAAATTTAATGTTGGCAGCAATTTGTGCAGGTTCATGTTTGTTTCTTCTAAGATGGTTCATGAGGGTTGAAAACCGATGATAATAAGGTTCAATTTGTTCCCCATCAGTAAACGTAAATTTCTCCCATTCACGAAGCAACTTAGTTTCCTTTTCTTGTAAACCGATTTCACTGCCCTTCATCATTTTCTGAATCCTAAGCCACATCTCGTGTGCGGTTTCACAACTATCGACAGCAGCATAAACATCTTCAGGAAGTCCCATAAGAATGACTTGAATTGCTTGATCATCAGCGTCGAGTTGTTTGGATTCAGCTTCAGTTAATTCTTCATCTGTTTTCTCATGACTTGACTCAGCTACTGGGTTAGCATTCGTAGGGTCCCCAGGCACAATAATTGTTCTTCTAACATACGAACCCTTTTGAATCGAGTTGACAATCAAGTTTCCCAGAGGTTTACATTTTGCATAACGAAGGAGACGACTAGCCCATGTAGTGTAGTTCTCCTTGGTAAGCATGGGTGGATGATTCTCAGTACCCGCAGCATAAATATCTTGTTGAGACGTAATCGTAGAAGTCGTGTGAAAAACAGGATCTCAATTCGTAGAAAGCGTGTGAAGTTGTTGAAATTCTGAAACTTCTGATAATTATTTTTTTTCAGTCCGACAATAAATTCCTTAGTCCGACAAAACGGTAAGCTGAAAAATTTTGTATCGCCAAATTTTGAAATTGAGTTAGAAATAGCCAAAAACTAGTAGGGAAAAAATTTGATTTTACTTGACCTAAATTTTTTTTTTTTTTAATCTTCGTGTAAACTATGTGCCGGGACTAGTCTAGATGGTGGCTAAGTCTAAAATTTACTCAAACAAAATTTCCATCGGAATGCCCATCGGAATATTCTATCGGAATTTTGATCAAAATGTCCTTCTATCGGAATGCTTAGATCGCAATGGTCACCTGTCGGAATGCTTAGATCGGAATGTCCTTCTATCTGAATGCTTAGATCACAATGGTCACCTGTCGGAATGCTTAGATCGGAATGTCCTTCTATCAGAATGTCCTTCTATCAGAATGCTTAGATTGCAATGTTCACCTGTTGGAATGCTTAGATCGCAATGCACTGTCAGAATGTTTAGATCGGAATATAGCTAAAACAAATTGGACAGAGTAACGACTCAAAAATCCCTTGAGACCGTCGGAATCCCAGATCGCAATACACGATCGGAATGTCTCGTCAGAATAAGGTATCTAAATCCTGTGATCGCAAAGTAGAACCAAAAGGTTATTGCGATCTGGCCTCACTCCCTTTGTACTTTCCGATGGTGATACTTGCTGGAATTTCGGAATGAAGAAAAACAAGACAGTTTTGAACGTTTGATCCAAGAAAGGTTGTGTTTTAACCAAAACCAAGATACCAAAATCACTACAACACGATTAAAAAAGTTATAGGACTTGAAATCACTAACAAACACGAAAATTTTTGATGTTTTTGGCTAAAAACAATCAAAAACTCACGAAATGCTTAAATACGAATCCCTTGGCGAATGATACCACTTGTAGGAATGATTCACACGACTATATAGGATATAGAAATGAAGATGAAGATTAAACCAAAAAAGAAAGATTAGATTAGATGAAGGAAAAGAGAAAAACAAGGTTGTGAATTCCTAGTGAGAGAAACACATACGTTTCTCTCTCTACAAAACAAAGTAATGGAAAACACACACACAAATGAGGCTTAGGAGGCCTTTTATACTAAGTAGTAAGTGTTTAGGAGGCCTTCCTCATTTCTGTATTCGGGACTAATTCCCGTTACATAAACATTAATAACTAAGAACTCTCGACACCGTTGAATAGTATTTTTCACGAGCTTCGCAACGGTATATTATATGACCATCACTTTAAATACGGCTAACAAGCAGTATAGGCATTTACATCATTCTTGTAGCAGCACTGGCTTTTGGTAGGGAGGGCTTTCTTGAAATATTTTAAAAGTAGTTATAGTCAAGATTTTAATTCTTGTTCTCTATAACCATGGCTCTGAGTACCAATATATAACTCCCCCATTTTACCTTAACGTAGCGAAACATTGATTTAGGGTATTACTTAATATAACACAAGTCATAATGATAGAAAACAACTTAAAAGAGTGATTAAATCAATTTTCTTTATATATTATTTAAAAACTAGAGTTTTACAATATGAGGTTCCCAAAAATCTTGAATAATAATTTCAAGCCTATGCCTCTTCATGCTATCCTCATGTTTCTCTATGCTAACAATCTTTAATACCTAAGATATATGCTTAAAATCAACACAATGGTTGAGTGAATTCATAAGTTTGAAATCATTTTGAATACAAGATCTTTTTCTTGAGCTACGTTGTTATTCGTCTACATAAAATAATCAATTCTTAATGCACTAGCTCATGCACCACTACTTGATATAAAAAGAAAACCAACAAATTTCCCTTATGCAGGTAGTTTTTCGGACTCCTAAGTACAACAAAATAAAGTGTATTCGTTTAGCCTAGGTAGGAACATGTCGACATTCCAGCAAGTGCAACTTGCCCAGATAGGGGATGTCAGTCCCCAAATAGTACTATTCACAATATTAGTGCTCATTTTCTAGAATGATTACCGGTCGCGATTAAAAAGGGACTTAATGGCAATAAGTAAACGTCGTGTCAATAATTATATCAAGCAACATACCAAAAACACTTGTATTCCAGTTTTAGCATATATCCCACTCACGGGTTTTCAAATCATTTAATAATCAGTGCTAGTGAGGTTATGAACTCACCTGTGATCCATAAGCTCTCAGCTATATAAGGTATATTTCATTCACAGATAAACAGCTTTGTCACACAAACCACAACTTGGTCTCACACAAACCTAGATTAACACATTTTGTATAGTATCAAGTCTTTGATCTTAAGTTTAATAACTTTAAGTAATGTATTCTTTGATTAATACTTTGTTGTAATGATAGCATCATTGTTCGGGCCATCATACTCAGAATCCATTCTATAAACGTTTGAGGAGCGAGGGCATTTTAAATCGTAAACCCAACCACTCAGTCAGAAGGTAATATCAAGATAGAACATCTTTGTACAAAGCTTCCTACTAACATGATACCTTCGTTACTTTCTTATATTTATAATTTATCTTCTTTACTTCAAAATTAGCATAAATAGCCCTTTATCTATACTTTAGCTTAATTACACTTTTAACCCATAAAGTATATAGTTTTAATATTTACATTTTCTCGAATAATAACCTTAGGGTCTCAAAATTTCTAAATTTATTCTTATAGTTTTAACTTTCTCGAAATGACATTTTTGGCCCAAAATGTTTATAGTTTAAAAAATGACAGTTTTAGTCCCTATATTTGTTAAAAATCACATAACAACCTCAAAAATATACCAAATGATCTAGGATTGTAGAACAAAGTTTCAAAACATATTTATAATCGTAATAAAAACATTTCTTCAGAATTATAGATTTTGAAATGGATTTTAAGTTGTTATTTCATGTAAATTACAAATTTAGGGTTTTAAGACATCTTTAGCTTATATTTCATTTTAAATGATCATATGTTCTAATTTCTTTTAGATTGTCTTTATAACATCCTATTGACATTATAACAAGTCTAAGAAAGCATTATAACAAGATCAAAGCTTAGTTAACATAGAGATTACCGAGGTAGCTCCAAAAGGACTCCTTATGGCTTCCTATGAACACTACTTGCTATCAAAGCTTGAAGAGCTTCAATGGGATTCCTTCTAGACCTGGATTCTGCTCTTCTAAGAGTCCTATAACTTTTATAGAAGTGTATTTAACAATGGTTGTGGAGATATAAGAGAAACAGGGTACAAGTTCTTACTTAGGGAATTCGCCTCTATTTATAGTGTTTCCAACACTTAGGCTCAAAGTTTGGTCTTGAAACGTGTAAGATGGATAGTTTAGTGACTAAGGGAGCTAGGAAAGATCTATGTCAGTTTGTAGATCCTAGGAACAAAATATCTAAGTCTTAAGGTCTATGTTAAGCCACAAATTTTAATGATAAGAATGGTGATGTTTCATATACGAGTAGGTAATGCACCTACTTAAAAAATATCTCAAAACATCCCAAAATATCTGGCCTATGTTTGAATTTATGAGGGAATGAGTTTAAATGGGTTTTGGGAGGGAAAAATCTAGTCGGGTTTAATTCTAGGGCTTGTAACTTTGTAATTCTTGTAATTAAGGGTTTAGGAATGTAATTAGTGATGTATTAGGGTATAACTAGGGTTTATACATTGTAATTAAGAATTTTCGGTCTTTGGTTTGAAGTTTAACAAAGGTTTGAAGTGAAATTGGGAAGAAAACCTAGGCGGGTTTTGGTTTCTAATGATCTAGGGCTAAGTCTTAGTAAACGTCATTATCCTCCTCTTAGATACTGATTTAAACTCAATTTAGATCCTATACCCTGTGTTTTAAGTATCTAAAGTGGTTTCACACTTGGTTTAATAGGTTATTCTAAGTAAACATGTCTAAAGAGTGAAAATACCTATTTTGACCTGATTTATAAGCTATGCATTGAAATATTGTACCTTTTGCTTTAGGGTAATTGTAAATTGTGTTAACATAATCTTATAACCTTAATGTAATGATATAAGTGTTTGTAGACTTGTCCTAAAAACTAGGTATTGATTCTAAGGGAAATGCTTAATATAAGGGTTTTTAGGTCACCAATCCTAATGACTTTATATCTTGAGTAATTAGTGTTTATATCATAATGTAAACTTATTCTAGGTCTTATGTAGTATGTTTATGACTTTTAGGGATTCTACATTCTTAGTTTAAGGGTTTATATAAGGTAATCATATCCTAGGTACAATTAAATTAGCGTATAGTTCTATGCATCAATAACTTGTACATTGTGCTTTTTTACTTTGTAACTTAGCTTGAGATAAATGTCTGATCTTTATATGATACTTAGTTGAGTTTTATAATTAGTTGCAAAGGATTATATCTTAGTTCATGTGAAAGATTTTATATGTTAATCTTGATTATTAGGTCTTAACTTGTAATTAGCTTTAGATTAGTGAATATTAGTGTTTTGTGATCAATTACTTTAACACCTCCAAATATACTGCGTAGCAGAAATACACATTTGGGTGCTAAAAACAAGCATCATCACACAAGATACATTGAACGACCTCAAAATGAGACGTTTGAAATATAAAAGGAAATAAATTTAACCATTGTCTAAAACCTTCAATCCCAATAAAACATAAGTTTAGAAAATTTCAGAGTAACATCTAGGTCCCCCCAAATATCTAAACCAACCAACCCAACATCTTTGTCACAACATGACCAAACATAGATAATTTATAACAAAATGGAAAAAAATAAGTTTTAGACCAATGCAGGCCCGCAACCTTCCCAAGCAAGCTCCACCATCATCAACATCAATTACCTGAAACACATGCTTAAAAAGGTCAACAAATAATGATGAGCGAGTCCGTAGGTTTATCAAAACATCATTTGAACACAAGAGTAAAATCATTCATAATAATTTAATAGAATTGTTGATCATACAATCTATTATTCAAGCATTCCATCTTATATCAAAATCTATACAATTGTGTTTAAGCTCATGACACCGACCCCTTTTAACTTAGTCACCCACGCCAAATGCCATCATGACTAGATGTGAAACCATTTCCCCTCTTAAGGTAATCGTTGTAGATTTTACCTTCTTTCTTAACACAAGTTATACGTTCGAACAGGGTACTCAACGTACTAACTCTCGACTCGGATAGGGTCGTTAACGCAATAGTACTATCAATTGTTTAAGCGGCTATTTCCAATCCACACAAGGATTATATAATAGTTAATCGTTCATGAATTTAGGGCCTTCTGAAACTAGGTACTTAACACAATTCAGGCAACATTCGGGTCCAAAGGCAACATTCGGGTCCAAACAATTATTCATGACTTGTGTTCCATTAATTTCAAATAGCATGTATCCCCCTCGCGGGTTTTAAAACAAGTATAAAGCGAGGCTATAGACTCACCTTAGCACAAGAGTAGTAGTAAGACCATCGTCAAAAATAGATGATGCTCGGTGAACACGAAAACCGCAACCTATCAAATAAGGCGCGCACTTTAATAACAATATACTCAAATATGGCTCATACTTAGTCAAACCAAAATCAGTAACTCAAAACCATAATAGATCACAAGAATAACCCATGCAAGTGATACTACCATACACCTCTAAATGTTCTCTTTATTAAACAACTAGATTAGAACCCGTGTTCAACACGGGCGGTATGAGAAAACATATTAACTAAACACAAAACTAATACTTGATCTCAAACAAAACAATTATCAAATAAGGCAAGGAATTAAAAGTTTTACCATCAAGAATTGAGTCACAAAGATGAGTACTTAACTATGATGATCAAGAAATTATTCTAAAGAAATTGTAAAAATACTATATAATCTTCGTTGATTTCTTCATAAATTATGTGAGATAATATTGACATCTAACTCATCATATTAAAAAAAACTCCTTATAACAAAAGATAAACTTTTCACATATTAAGCATCATTTTAGCACACGATATCTCGCTTTCAAAATTACTTTCAACATCGACAATGGAAACACCTACAAAGGACCTGGAAGAGATAAACTGGAAAAAATGAGTCAGGTTCAGCATGAGGGTCTGCATCATCTCCTCTTCTTGAACGTTCGGCTTGAGCTTTGCCGCCTGAACAAACTTCCCCACGTTCATAAAATCTGCTTGAGAAGTTAAAAATATATGAATCAAAACAATAAAAAGTACCTAAGTGTCAAGTAATCAGGTAAAACTGTTTCAAGATCACTATATGTAATTGGTATATGTATAAAAAAAGCACACACTAAAATCACCTTGCTTATATTAATAACCACCAAAAGTTCTAAACTCCTATTTATATAACGCTAGTAGTAAAATGATCGCACCCTCAAAATGGAAGACCAAAAAGAGAGCCATTAGTTAGATGAAGGAATAGATTTCATATTTCCACCGAAATTTCTAAACTCCTCTTTATTATGTGATAATACACGAAGGAATAAATTTCATATTTCCATGGACCTATAAGAGAGCCATTAGTTAACACATATAGAGTTGGCTGTGTCAACCAATCTGTATTGATTTAGGTAAATGTGGGTTATGTTTTCTGCCTAATGTGTCAAGTGTGAAGGTTAATAAATAATTAGGTAACACAAAAACTTTTTAAATGAGTTTATTGTCAAAGTGACTTATCTCGTACGCTTACATCTTACTGTACAACATATTATATTGTTCTATTCAAATAACTCAACATTCTTAAATAGCATAACCTGGCCAATGGTCCTGCATGGCTCTCATTATTTAAATGACTCTATTTATTTAAATGGAAGTTGCCTTCAAATAACTCAACATTCTTAAAAACCAAAAGTTTAAGTGATAAATTTGCACCTCATGGATTGGTATTCTGACCAGGAGCAAGGAGAAAACCAACGCTTAATAGACTCGGGCATAACTTGAAAAGCAAATCCAGCTTTTCTAAAAGCACCGATAGAAGAATCAAACAATCATCAAAAAAACAAAGAAATAAATCAAAATAACTAACAAATAAGAACCACATAAACAACGAATTACACATACCCGATGAAGAAAAGTAACACGGATAAAGCATGAGGAAACTATCAAAATGAAGATAAAGCGTATCCTAAAAGCTTTCAAAACTTTGCATTGGTAACCATGTCAATTTGAAATTTGAATAACTTGTTGGGAGTTGCAAAAAGGCAAAAGCAAAATTAGATGTATACACCCGAGTCCCGACACAGATAAAGTATGAAATAAAAAATACACTATCAAATAAACTGTAAAATAAAAAAGCAAATACTAAAGTGACATCATTAGTCGTATAATTACGTATGTGGAAGGGCTAGTTGATTAACATCTCAGTTTCATGACATCATCAAAAACTCTCTTTTAATAGAAAGTATAGATACTCCTGATAGCATTCTGTCGATACATACCAAATGTACAGGCTATTTTCCCTACTTAGACACATCCAGTTTATATTAAACTAACTGAAGAACTCACTTAATATATATAGAAAGCCCTCCTAAAATTTTACCAAAAGATTTCACCTCTAAGACCTTCTGCCTAACACATCTTTGACTTTCCAAATCCGGACAGTTTTACACCTTCGAGTTACAAAACCATTTTGACCCTTCTAACCAACTCCGTACAAAACCGACACTTGAGTTTAAAAATAGACTCACAACTCTAAGTTTAAATCTCAAGAACAGCCCTTGGCCATTTTAAAAACTCATTTTACAGTCTCCGAGATTCGACCAAAATATCCACAATAATTTCGGATTATGTTGACACTCGTCTCCCGGTACACGAATAATAATACTATCATAACTTCCTCCTCGTTTTGAATTAGAAGGCATACCTTATACCAAATATAAGCTTATAAATAAATCTATAACAAAATCCAATCATCTCAACTTATACTTAAACTTATGATTCCCAAAAATACCTTCAAACCTGCTGATCTAAAATACCTTCTTAAAAATCACATCAAATCAACTTTTTACCCCATTCTAACCATTCCTGTAGCCCTAATATCAACCTACAACCCTTCAAATCAAATCCTAACACCTATAAATCACTTGCATGTTCTATTCTTTCAAAACCCACTTCAAAAATCATACATGCAACAACTTAAATTCAACATAATAGTAATAACAATTACATGCAAGCACACAAATAGATCAAACACTCATTGATCTTCATAAAAATAGCTTTGAAAAATAAAAGATCATTATTTTCAAATTTTATTTCAAAACCAACACATGCAATACTTAAAAGAGCAATGCTACAACCACAAAGAAAATCCCACAAAAAAGTTTACAAAATGATGTGTCATGAATTTGTGGATGCATGTAAGAGAGAGAATTGAAAAGTAATTTTATGTAACCACTAAGTTCATGACAAATCATTTTGTAAACTTTTTTGTAAGATTTTTTTTGTGGTTGTAGCATTTCTCTACTTAAAAACTATGAACAAGATCATAAACAGTACATACAATCTATTAGAATTGATCAAAATAACCAAAATTCTTATGAAAATGATTTTGAAACATATATTCATGCGTGTAAGAAAAACTTGTATCAAAATGATCACCTTTCAATTCTAAGGATGCGACTTTATTTAGTTTCTCATGAATCAAACTAGAAATCAAGATTTTTGGGTGTTTTGGTGGTTTGGAGGTCACAACATAAAAAGAAAAAGAAATAGAGAAGAAATTTTTTTGAGTAGAGTTATGTGTTATGTGTGTGTGATTTTTGACCGTATATATGGTGGGTGGAGGTATTTTTCGCAAATTGTGCATTTTTTTGGACTAAAATGTAAAATATTAGTTAAAAATCGGGAAATGACTAACAGTCAATTTTAAAAATATTCACGGTATTCGGGTTTCGTAAAAATACTTTTCAAAAGTTAAAACGCACATAAAATATGATAGTAATATACTCCCAGCACAAGTTAATACGCATTTAAAATAAAAACGTAAAAATATTAAACATCGAAACAATAAAAAATAAATCAAAAATATTTGGGCATCCATTGACATCGTGATCACTAGAAATCCTCATAACTCGTCAAAATGTATAAAAAAAATACTTCCAACATTGGTTTCAAATCAAACCACCAAACATCATAACGTTCAAACTCATCAAAAATTTCAAAAATATTTGTAAAATAACATTAACTAATGACCTCGGGTTTGGGTTATCACATCCTCCCCTTCTTAAATAGAGCGACGTCCTGACGCTTAGCCCTCCTTATACCGACATTCTGTACCACTCGAACAAATTGAGAACTCTTTTCCTTCAAGAAATCCTCACACTTCCTGCATGAATTCGAGTTCGCTTCTAAAATTTCATCGTACCTTCACAATATAATCTTACTATGCTTCAACGACTTAACTTTCCAATTCATAATTCTTACGGTCCTTAACAAAATGCAACTTATCTTCAAGTTGAATCTTCTCCAATGATATCACCAAATCCCCTTCTACCAATCACTTCTTTCGATCCAACACATGAACAATCTCAAAAGGTCCAATATGCCTCGAACTCAACTTTCCTTACTTTCCAAGACAAATTTAGTGATTTATCTTTAACTCAAATTTCCTTACACCATGAAAAAGTGTAATTCTCAACCTATACAATCGTCTCAGTAGCCTCCATATCATATCTGATACAGTCCATTGACTTTTCCTTTCACCACTTCAACTCATCTAAGATTTGTACTTTCGCCCGTACAAAACCTCAAACAGTGCAGCCTTAAAACTAACATAACAACTATTGTTATATAAGAATTTCCATCAGTGGCATATGTCATTCCCAACTATTTCCAAATTAACTCACATACGCACAAACACATTTTCCAATGTTTAAATCGTCCCTTTCACTCTATAATTTCAGATCACACCAATAACCCAAACAGTTTTCTATACTCAGCTTTCACCTTCACATAAGTCAAACACTTAGTAACATACTAAATTTTGGTCCAACAATCTCCTCCAATAAGGAAGGATATACTTGTTCCTCAACCATTAAAGTGGATATTACTCAACAACATATTGGAGAATCGAATTCTTTGACTTGTGAGATTCATTCACCACCAAATTCTGCACTCCCAACATACCTTCCTCATATGGACGTAACAGCAACACACTAGAGAATCGAATTTGATTGGCTGATTCTCAAAATACTTTATCTCAATCGACTTCACTATAAAATATGTTTCATAAGCTTAACAGGATATTAAAACCAAATGCCTTGACCTTCTCCTTCAAACCATTAGTTTGCTTTCAATATCATTCTATCAATTCAATACTTCCCGTCATTACCAAAACTCTAACCCTTAGAGGATTTTTCCTTTTTCCTTCCCGATAAGTGTATCAACTACCACCTTCTACTTAATACTGAGTAATCTTCTACTCAACTCCTTTTCCCTTCTCAGAATTTGAATATAAGTCAAACCCTTAAAATCCTTGATTACTAGACAGTTGATTCCATACAAGTAATGTTTCCACAGTTTCAAAACAGTAATATCACTCCAAGTTCCAATTGATGAGTCATGTAGCTCTCCTTATACTTTCTCAACTGACTTGACACAAAACTGATCACTTTCTCCCCCAACATCAACACAACACGATAAACTTCTAGTCTTCAGATCCTTCTGACAACATCAGTACAACACCATTACCCTTTTGACAATAACAACACAACATCATCAATTCAACACCATTCTTATTATTATCAGGACACAAATTATTCTTCAACATTCAAAAGCAGCTTCCTCATCTGGTCTTCATCCAACTTTGAAACTTACAAACTTAGGCGAATGAGTAGGGATCACACGTCCAATTCTTCTTAGTAAGCTTTATCAACTGTTTAACAATCAGTGAAAACCTTTCACTAAACTTCCTATAATACTCAGCTAAACCAAGAAATTAACAAATATCTGTCGACTCCGATTGATACCAACCAATCCTTAATCGCTTCAGTCTTGACAAGATCTTCACGAATACCTTTGTCACCAATCATGTGCCCCAGAAATTGCACTGATTTCAACCAAAATTCACACTTAGAGAATTTGGCATACAACTTCTCTTTCCTTCAACAATACCAAAATTGTTCTCAATTTCTTCTCTTACTCCTCCTTACAACTAATCAAACAAATCATCAATCCTCGACAATGGATATCGATTCTTGACAGTCAATTTGTTAAAATCCCGATAATCAATACACATCTGAACGATCCATCATTCTTCTCGATAAACAACTCAACCTTTCACCCCATGGCGACAAATTCAGTCTAATAATTCCCTTATCCATAAATTCATATCCATCGGTTGCAAAAATCTCCTTCATCTCGGACAGTGCGAAACGATAAAACGTACGAATACTACACAATGAAATGTATGAGTAACAGGCGTAGCTTCCGGCACTCAATCGACACGAAACTCCACTTCACTAGACGACAGCAACTCAACAACACTTCCAGAAAAATTCTCAGAATACTCTCGAACTATAATACATCCTCCAATTTCCTTTCCAATTACTCCATCAATAGTCGTCTAGGAAAGAAATACATCGCAACCTATGTTCACATACTTCCTCATCTCAAATCATAACACAACCTTCAAATAGAAAGTTCACACACCCTCTTCCATAGTCAACCTCTATTCTCAGTAAATTCTAAACCATCCTTTCTCGATAAATAATCACCCTTCCACACACTACTAACCAATCCATACCAACAATCTACCTTAAAAGACCCCAGTTCTATAAACATCAAATCCACATCAAACACCTGATTCCTTAAATTTCAAGAAAAACTCCTTTCAACATAAAATTAATGCTATCAACCTTTCCATCGGCTAACATCACATCCTAACTAGTAGCCAATGTTACTGGTCATTTACCCTTAAGACAACTGAATCTAACATCTAGCAAACTCTTATTAGATTTAACTCAAACCATACACTAACTTAATGAGCGTCAAATAAAAACATACCAATCCTAACATTTGAATCTTGAGATTTGTCAGCATCACCCACAACATAAGCTGGAGCAGCAACAACACAACATTACTTTCCTGTCAATTCCCAGTCCTTGGACAATTTCCCTGCTTATGTCCTTTTTCACCACAACGAAAACATATCATCGCTCCCGGGATACTAACTCTAACCCCATTCCTTGTCCTACACCCAGTAGCTCAATGACTAACCATTCCATACTTACAACAAGTAGAAGGACAATTACCTACATGGTATAAAGTGCAGCGAACACACTTTGGATTTATCTTGATACCTTGGTATACAATAGCAACACTAACACCATTATTCCTTTTTTAAATCGCTGATTTTGGTTCTGTCCTCGGTTATCATTATAACTTCCACAATTCTGACCTTGCTTGGACTTAGAAGATTTCCATTTCCTTTTGTTATCCTCAATAATGATGTCCTTCTTTTCTTGCACCTTGTTCACTTTTGAACAACCACCAACCTCAAAACATTCTCCATCTTATCTATCCTTTTGCACATCTTCCAAACACAACCAGTATCGATATAATCATCAGCTACTCACTCGTATCATACTAACATACTAATATCCCCTTCTAACTTGCGGAACAACAGCAACATCTCCAATTGAAAAAGCAACATCCCTATTTGGTCCAGCAGCACTATCAATCCCATCACCTTGATTCCTTGCAGCACGGTCAGCTTCAAATTCCCTAGAAATCGCTTGCTCAATCATAGTATTCACCCTAGCAGTTGTTAGTTCTGGAGACATATTTCAAGAAACTTAGTCAAGTGGCAATCCACAAATGACAGAAAATATCTCACTTACTCCTTCCTTACTCCTCTCGGTGATCATTTCCCCGTCATCATAGATGAAAGAAACATGACAAGTATACACATCAAGAATAAAGAATGATTCCTTTATCAAGATATATCATGGATACTTCATGCATAAACAACACCAACTGCCAAAATTCATCAAACAAACCACAAAATAACCAATAAGGACACGTCAAAGATCATGAAAGGTAAATAAGATTGCATTGAGGATTCAAGCAAAATTGTGACAAGATATGCCACTACAGTCATCTACCAATCAAACTTAAAAGATAAATAGTTCCATCACAATACTACAACACAGAGTCTAAACAAGTTCTATTACAACTAGGAATTATACATAAAATATAAAGAAATTAATCGCGTGACGACCCACGTGGCTTCTTAGACAACGACTTCTCATCCTTTTCAATCTTGCTTTCAGCTTCATCATCCTCGTCCACATCCTATTTGCACCGCAAATTCGAATCATAACATAACGGAATCTCACTCCTAATAATCAAATAATCACTCCTACATGGCGGACACTTCATGTAATGACTTTCAGAACAGCTCTCATTGTTTCTAAACTTCCAACCTTGATTAAGAAATGGCCTAAGATGAGCTTCCTAAACACTCAACCTTTCTAACCTAGCTCTTTCCTAATTAAATTTCTCAAATTCAGCCCCAAAGTTATTCACTTCACCCTCACTCTATTTTCCACAACCTCATCTAACCATCCATTATGACCCTACGGATCTGGAGCAAATGATCCACCTCCTGCTCCTACAACATACTCATCTCTATTACCGTTCGGTGGTACTTCGGCTATTTTCTACAATCACAGAAAATTCAAGCGTAAATAAGGTCATTATTCAAAATTATAAATGCATTCTCATGCAATGCAAATGTTATACGTATGCCATGATACGCAATGCAATGCAAATGATGATTATGCAATGCTTGCAAAAAGAAATTATGATTGACAAGTACTCAGCGCACTTTCAACAATATCAATACATTCTCATAGTATTTACTTAATAAATACTCGGGAATTCATTTCAGTTTTGAGGGATACATCTATAATGCAAAACAACAAAAATTAAAAGTAATCTTACTGAAGCCTTGCGAGAAGTTGCGTTGCTTTTGTAAAATAATTTCAACACCAAAGTTTTTGTTTAGGACTTTTTCAAAATCGACCTAGTTCTTTATAACTTGTAGCTCTAATACCAATATTTAGCACCCCCAAATATACTGCGCAACGGAAATACACATTTAGGTGCTAAACACAAGCATCATCACATAAGATACATTGAACGACCTCAAAATGAGACGTTTGAAATATAAAAGGAAATAAATTCAACAGTTGTCTAAAATCTTCAATCCCAATAAAACATAAGTTTAGAAAATTTCATAGTAGCGTCTAGGTCCCCCCCCCCCCAAAGATCTCAAGCAACCAACCCAACATCTTTGTCACAACATGACTAAACATAAATAGTTTATAACAAAAGGGAAAGAAAATAAGTTTTAGACCAATCAAACACAAAAGCAGCCCCGCAACCTTCCCAAGCAAGCTCCACCATCATCAACATCAATTACCTGAAACACATGCTTAAAAAGATAAAAAAAAATAAAGTTCAGCGAGTCCGTAGGTTTATCAAAACATCATTTGAACACAAGAGTAAAATCATTCATAATCATTTAATAGAATTGTTGATCATACAATCTATTATTTAGGCATTCCATCTTATTGCAAAAGCTATACAATTGTGTTTAATCTCATGACACAGACCCCTTTTAACTTAGTCACCCACGCCAAATGCCAGCATGTCTAGATGTGAAACCATTGCCCCTCTTAAGGTAATCATTGCAAATTTTACCTTCTTTTTTAACACAAGTTATCCGTTCGAGCAGGGTACTCAACGTACTAACTCTCGACCCAGATAGGGTCGTCAACCCAATAGTACTATCAATTGTTTAAGCGGATATTTCTAATCCACACAAGCATTAGACAATAGTTAACGGTTCATGAAGTTAGGGCCTTCTGCAACTAGGTACTCAACACAATTCATGCAACACTCGGGTCCAAACAATTATTCATGACTTGTGTTTCATTTATTTCAAATAACATGTATCCCCCTGGCGGGTTTTAAAATCATTTAAAACAAGTATAAAGCGAGGCTATAGACTCATCTTAGCACAAGAGTAGTAGTAAGACGATCATCAACAATAGATGATGCTTGGTGAGCACGAAAACCGCAATCTATCAAATAAGGCGCACATTTTAATAACAATATACTCAAATATAACTCATACTTAGTCAAACCAAAATCAATAACTCAAAACCATAATATACCACAAGAATAATCCATTTAAGTGATACTACTATACACCTCTACATGTTCTCTTTATTAAACAATACTCCCGATAGCATTCTGCCGGTACATACCAAATGTTGTAAAACCCGCCTTAAAAATCCATGAACACTAATTACACGTAGTCAGATTCACCTAAAACATGACAGAAATTATTATTTATCAAAATAATAAATAATATATATATACTCAAGTAATTACAGTTGGTATTATTTATTCAGTAGATAATTAATACAAGTCAAGTTTCAAACACGAGTATTTAAACACGTACACGCACGTTATATTATTAATCGCCAAACAAAAGAGAAACATAAGAGTGTGTATGTTGGACCGCAACTTTAATACAAAAAGGAAACCAAAGTGGGCTTTAGGCCCGACCCGTTAACAAATAAACTAGCAAAACCCTTTTACACATTCATTTGACAAGTTAAAAAAAAATAAGAAACCCTAGAGAGGGATAGTAGCCGCCGGCCACAAGGAGAAAAAGGGAGGAGGAAAAGCTTTGGCATCATCTATTTAGTTTTGATTTATGATCGTCTTCCGGTTTAGTTGCGGTTGATAGATGGCTCCGAGTTTAGTTTTCATGTGTTCGAGACTCGAATTAGTTTTCATGAGTTTTGATCATAATATATTTAATCTTAGCGTCATGTTCGATCCAATGATCATACCCTCGTTAGACTTTGGTTGTCATCGTTGTCTCACAGGTAATTCCGTAGCCATAATTTAAAACTTGTAAAGTTGTTCTAACTTATAAGGTTATGATTAATTTTTAAACATATTGACTACATGTGGCTTTTGGTTCTCATCAACGTACATCTTTAACAATTTATATGTTGAGTAGATATACATGAATCTCATTTTAGTATATATATATATATATATATCTATTGTCGTGGCATATGGATTTGAAGTCATATTGCAAAACTTAATTACGGCTTCTTACATTATCGTAGATCGGGTGATTTTATTTCGGCTTATTTTATTTCCGGCTTATGTACATGAACTTGTTAATATTTCAGCTTATTGAACTGGTTAATTATATTATGGACTTATTATGAAAAGGTTTAATTCGACTTATTTTAGACTTAATTAAATTGGGCTTATTTAAATTGGCCTAATTATTATTATCGGTTTAGACCAAAATGAGCGTATTAAGTACTAGCTTATTATTACATGAATTATTAATATTAATTATCAAGTTTAGCATAATTAGTCACGACTTATTTAAAAGGGGCTTATCAATTTTAAGGCTTAATTAATAATGAGTTTTAGCCTAAAGTGTTTAATTTAATAAAATTTACTATTATGACACCATGACTTATAAATTATGAGTAAAAGCACTAGCTTATATTTTGGACGTATTAATCAAACTTATTATTTTTTTAGGAAAGTTTCTATTTCAGGAAACTTTCTATTTGTTAATAGATTACTTATAGCAGTATAATTATATAACAAATACAGGTTATACACTAATCAGACTATAGCGAGATACACTAATCAGAGTACAGAAAATACATTAATCAGTAAATACCAGAGAACAGTTAGATTTACCAGATTATACATAAGACAGTAAAATAATACGAGAACATATAAAGCAAGTTGTGAAAAATAAGAATCAGTAATAATAAACAGTAATCAGACAACTCATTCATGTCCCGTATTCGTGTAGCTATTTTGAGGCCAGAGTAGGAGTTTCATTTGTTTTCTCTTCAGTCAGACTGGACACAAGGTACGGATTTTCCGTCCTTTCAGTAAGGACTTCCTTTCCTATGCATGTTTAGGATTCCCCGTCTGCAGCCAAATGTTTTTCCCCAGTATATGTTTAAGCTTCTTAGTAATCATATTAATAACTAAATAAATTGCCAGAGCATTATATACAAGCATGACCAGTTTATGTACTAGTTACGGAGGTACCGTAACCACGACACTAGAGGCACCGGTATCGTGACTCACATGCAGGAGAGTGATATCCTGCATCGTCCCACTCATGTTCAGGTTGGCCATTTTTATATGTATGTTTAGTGGGGCGTATGGATGCATCCTAGGCTTATCAGTTTACAAGTTATCAGGGTGAATGTGGTGTGTGCTCTACAACCTTCACATTGGAGCTGATCCCTCCACCCAGACAGTATTTAGAGGTCACCCCTCTACAGTTATTTAGAGGTCACCCCTCTACAGCATGACGAGGTCACCCCTCCAGTTATTTATGCACCGTTGTTACAGCACATGACCTATATAAGCTCTAGCAATTAAAATACAGTAAATGCATGTTTTCAGATTTAACATATAACAGTTCAACTTTATTATTTATAAATAAGACTTTACAGATTATACACAGATTTCCGCTGCAACTTTACTTATCAGTCTTACAGCTCCAGTATTTTATCATCTGTTTCATTTCAGTAATTCCTTATCATGCTTTATATCCGTTCACTGAGCGTTATGCTCAGCCGTAGTTCCTTTCATGTTCTAACGGCAGGTACATCAGGACGCTCTTAGGATTCTGAGAGCACGTGCATTGGGATGGAAGCTATCCAGACTTCTTACTTTATGCACTTACATTATTCTTCTTATTTGGACGTTGTTTAGTCCTTTCCTTCAGTATTTACTTTTCATGTTTTGAGCTTATGTTGGATTACCGATGTTTGATTCCGGTATTTCCTTTATGGTCAGTTAATGTTCTAGGACATTTACCTTATGCTTTGATGACACGCCATAAACACACGTAACGGTCCACTTATCCAAGTAGGGTGTTACAATTATGGTATCAGAGATATAGGTTCGACCTGTAGGCTCTAAAACTTGACCTGTGACTAGTGGGTAGTCAACGGGAACTTCCCAGATTTTGGCGTTGTTATCTTTCATGTTTTTCATGCAATTATCAGTCAGTTTCCTCCAGTTATCAGTCAGTCTTTCTTAAAAGGTTGACTAAGTAAAAGGTTGGTACAGGATTGGCCATATTTAGTCGCATGTGCTTTTCTGCGAATTTTGTTTTGGTGAACCGACCCATAGGCGTTCACCCTTGCCCGATTCAGATTTTGTATGGGTAAACCGACCCATAGGCGTTTACCCTTACTCATGTCAGATTCATGTTTTCAGTCAAATATTACTTAGCGAACCAGCCATAATCGTTCACCATTTCTCAGGTCAAATTTCATGCTTTTCAGTCGAATGTTGTTTTGTGAACCGATCCATAGTTGTTCACATTTTTCATATCATGACATTTCAATAAATCGTGACAAATATGAATTGGACTACAACCAACCATATTTAGTCCAAGATTGTACTTTTCTATACGTGACAAATTCTCATGAAATTTTGACAAGTATGGATCAACCCAGAATCGCCCATACTTAGTCAAATGCTTACTACTATGAATACTGTGAATTAAACCATAACTATCCATATCAGTTGATGTTAAACCTCAGTTGATTATTCTTCTATGTTCTTTGTATCAGTTAAGTTTGTACTCTCAAGTGGATTTCGTTTTCATGCTGGTTAAGTTCATGTCTCCTTATGAGGATTATGTTTTCATCAAGGTGATGACGTTTTCATGCTAAGACACATAAGGGGTTACAGTTAAATCCTATTTTCATATTAATCATGTTTGATCTTCATCAGTCATGTCTTCATGCTGACCATTGTTGAAATTCCGTTTAATCATATTCTTGAAACCCTATACAACCAGCATTAAGTCTACGAAGAAATTATCAGTCTATCATGTTAACCGTTTCAGTTCAGTTTGCTAATCAGTTAAATCAATTTATTTCTTTTGATTATGTCAGACAATTTACTCCAGTATTGATCATCCCATAAAATTTCCATCAGTGCCATGTACAGTATTCCATATGTACCTCATGTAAAGTGTATCAGTTATACTCCATGTACAGTATTTCATCTGTACTCCACGTACAGTGCCTCAGATATGTTCCATGTGCAATATTCATTTTGTACTTCATGTAAAGTAGTCCAGATGTACTCCAGGTACCCTACTCCACGGATATTGCTAATCGATCGTCAATCATCTCAGGCGTTTCCACTTGTTGATATTTTACCAGATGCTGATGCTGCTAACATTTTGAAGACCTCACAATTGCTGATGCTGTTTATGTTATAAAGACTCTTCAGATCAAGGACGAAATCTATAGATCCGAAATTCCAGACAATAATATAATTCAACCATCAGACGCTACCACCCCATTTCATGCCTTACTTCCTAAGTTAGCTGTCACACGTCACTCAGCTAATCTTCCAGTCGGAACAGTGAGAACCGGTACCCAACCGGTCACTCAGCAGAAATAGTTACATGAATCACGGTCATGATAACGACCGTTACGAAACTAACAAACAAGGCGTTAATGACAACCACCGTACTTATATTAAGCAGCCACTAGCCATCAAAACTCTGGAACGGACGTGACCAGGAATACAGAGGTCAGTAGTCTAACCGGACCACCAACCCTAGCAGTTACCAAAATTTTCAGCCTTATTCAGATTCACCTACTAAAACACATGTCAACACATCAGTCAAGACACAAGCCTCTAGTCTCCTTACGGAAGACACTTTTCAGGACACCAATTACAATACATGTCATATGAATATCTTCTCAAAGAACGAGTCAAGACTCATAATTCCAGTATGCCTTCTAAACCAGGTCCTTAGTAATTCAGGGTACCCTCCGAGGGAGTATACCCGTTTTGTCATATCACGCATAAAGCGGACCATTAAAGATTAAGTTATCACCACTGGATTATTCAGATTAGACACGCAGTGTTCATTCTGTAAGGTCACAGATGAACACATTCAGTGAAAGTTGCCACGTTTACTTCACGTATTCATATGTCAACTTTATTTTAAATCAGGTACTACCTACCTCCCAGCCGGAAAAGACTCCACAGTATCACCCAGATTTTATAAAGGTTTCTTTACAGTTAACGACGAGATCCGTCTTACTAAATCCCAAATATATTCATTATTTTTTTCTGCCAGAAAAAGCAGTACAAATTGTTTCTGCCGTACAAGCGCGTGACTTATTAGTCCATAGCTACGAAGACTTTCTAGCCACCAATAATAATCCACTTCTGAAGTTCTTTAAATTCTTGATCAACAGATTTTTTTCTGCATTTCCAGATGTAATTCCAGAAAGTATTCTAGAAATTCCTTCCTAACCACGAGACAGAATTTAACATTGAGCTAGTCTCAAGAACAGAAACTGTTTTCAAAACTCTTTATTGCAAGGGTTCAGCTACGTTAAAGAGTTGCAGCATTTGCTGCAAGAGTTACCGGAACGAGGCCTTATTCGTCCTAATGCACCACCAGGAAGAGCACCGTTTCTGTCTATCAGGAAGAAGGCCGGTATCCTAAGATCATGTATCGACCACTGAAATTTTTTACAAGATCACCATTCTTAATCAATGTTCATTCCATAAATAGCAGGTCTATCTGACCTGCTACGATGTCTTAAATATTTTCTAGAACAATTCGCGACCATACCACCAGCAGTGGTGAGAGAAAGAACATGATGCTTTCCAAACTGCTGTTGCACACGTTATAGTCTCTCTAAAATATTGAATTATACTTCTGAGCTCCCTAATGCTCCAGCTATATTATGAAATTGATGAATAAATCTTTCCACGAATTCTTAAACCAGTTCGCCAGCATATTTATCGATAACATTCTGATCAGCTAAATTCTAGAGGAGAACAAGAGGATTATATACTTTTACGGTCCTGCTGATTTTCTGATAGGAGGAAATTATATATGTAGCTCTCCAGATGTGAGCTCCAGATGAACAAGGTAGCATTTTTGAGCCACCCTATTTTAGTAGAAAGAAATTTTAGACAATCCTACGAAGGTGAAGGCCATCACCTGATGGTCCCGACTTACGCCTGTGAACAAAGTACATGATTTTCTAGAACTCAGTTAACTGCTACCGCAGGAATTTACAGGCAGTTCTCATTGAAAACTTTTCCATGACTACTTAACCAGATTTCCACCAAAATATTCAGTAATCCCAAGCAAAATTTTGATAGAAGCAGTATCACACATTGATGCTGCTATGTTCATACATAGATGCTTGACATACCGTAGGTTCAAGATTGAACGCCGTCGTAGTAGTGAGTTACTACAATCCTTTGTTATCAGTTACCACAGACTCAGACGAAGCATTATGCCATCTAAGTCGTTGTTGACCAGTTAACCCAGCCTTCACGCCTTCTTTTATCCAATCATTACGCAATAATAAATCTGCAGGAAATTCAGCAATAGATCATATGATTCCAAGGTATTCCATCAACAATCTTGTCAGATAGAAATTAGCATTCGCGAATCGCGCTCACGTTCATGTTCACGATCACGTGTATGTCCGCATTCACGTTCACGTTTATTTTCACTTTCATGTCTACGTCTCATTCGCAGTATGATACCGTTTCATTTCATGTTTTGTGCTACCTCATGATTTAAATTCACGATACGCATACATGACATCGTTCACGTTCAGGTTCGTGTTCCATCTCAGTGTATACGTTCCAAGTCTTGAGAAAACTAGACTCAAGTTGAGCATAACTTTTCCATAACCAGACAGACGTTTCACATCTCAGACCGTATCGTTCATCATTCTTTCCTCAGTCAGCATACGTTCATGATATGTTCTAGTATCACGTTCACAATATATTTCACGTATTACATTCATGATATACTTCATGCACAATGTTCCTCGGATGATCGCGAACCACGTTGACAATTTCTCACGTAGCACGTTCACAATTGTTCACGTAGTTCGTCCCTATATATTTTTAGCAGCTTGCTCAGAGTTATAAATGTTATCTTTTCAGAATATTTACACTTACCGTTTCATGTATCATACATGCTATAGTTTATTCAGTCTATCAGATTCAGAAAATCCATCATGAATATGGAACCAGAAACTATTCGGCATCGTCAGGACAGGGTCATCAGGACCAAGATTTTCATTATGTTTAGACCCTTGAAGGAATCGTTTTGAGCGGGAAGCTACTCGAAACGAAGAAGTCCATCCGGACCTCTCATCACTTCTCCTTCAATAAATCCAGTTAAGTTCTTTCAGTTATGTTACGTTCCAGGTCCTCTTCAACCATGTCACGTTCAATGTTTACTTCAGTCATGTCACGTATATACCCTTTCAGCAGCATCATGTTCTAAATCATGACGAATGATCCTTCAGCTTATCTGTCTTTTCAGCCTTCATGCCCTTTCAGCATATATGTCCTTTCAGTTTTATGCCTTCACCAGCTTATTACCTTTAATTCGAGGACGAATTTTCCTTTTAGAGGGTAAGAATTGTAAAACCGCAGCATTATCGTGTCTCTAATTCGAGGACGAATTATTTTTTTTAGAGGGGAAGAGTTGTAAAACCCGCCTTAAAAATTCATGAACACTAATTACACGTAGTCAGATTCACCTAAAACATGACAGAAATTATTATTTTTCAGAATAATAAATAATATATATATATATTCAAGTAATTACAGTTGGTATCATTTATTCAGTAGATAATTAATACAAGTCAAGTTTCAAACACGAGTATTTAAACACGTACACGCACGTTATATTATTAATCGCGAAACGAAAGAGAAACATAAGAGTGTGTATGTTGGACCGCAACTTTAATACAAAAAGGAAACCAAAGTGGGCTTTAGGCCCGACCCGTTAACAAATAAACTAGCAAAACCCTTTTACACATTCATTTGACAAGTTAAAAAAAAATAAGAAACCCTAGAGAGGGATAGTAGCCGCCGGCCACAAGGAGAAAAAGGGAGGAGGAAAAGCTTTGGCATCATTTATTTAGTTTTGATTTATGATCGTCTTCCGATTTAGTTGCGGTTGATGGATGGCTCCGAGTTTAGTTTTCATGTGTTCGAGACTCGAATTAGTTTTCATGAGTTTTTATCATAATATATTTAATCTTAGCGTCATGTTCGATCCAATGATCATACCCTCATTCGACTTTGGTTGTCATCGTTGTCTCACAGGTAATTCCTTAGCCATAATTTAAAACTTGTAAAGTTGTTCAAACTTTAAGGTTATGATTAATTTTTAAACATATTGACTACATGTGGCTTTTGGTTCTCATCAACGTACATCTTTAACAATTTATATGTTGAGTAGATATACATGAATCTCATTTTAGTATATATATATATATCTCTATTGCCGTGGCATATGGATTTGAAGTCATATTGCAAAACTTAAATACGGCTTCTTACATTATCGTAGATCGGGTGATTTTATTTTGGCTTATTTTATTTCCGGCTTATGTACATGAACTTGTTAATATTTCGGCTTATTGAACCAGTTAATTATATTATGGACTTATTATGAAAAGGTTTAATTCGACTTATTTTAGACTTAATTAAATTGGGCTTATTTAAATTGGCCTAATTATTATTATCGGTTTAGACCAAAATGAGCGTATTAAGTACTAGCTTATTATTACATCACTTATTAATATTAATTATCAAGTTTAGCGTAATTAGTCACGGCTTATTTAAAAGGGGCTTATCAAGTTTAAGGCTTAATTAATAATGAGTTTTAGCCTAAAGTGTTTAATTTAATAAAATTTACTATTATGACACCATGACTTATAAATTATGAGTAATAAACACTAGCTTATATATTGGACGTATTAATCAAACTTATTATTTTTTTGGAAACTTTCTATTTCAGGAAACTTTCTATTTGTTAATAGATTACTTATAGCAGTATAATTATATAAAAAATACAGGTTATACACTAATCAGACTACATCGAGATACACTAATCAGAGTACAGAAAATACATTAATCAGTAAATACCAGAGAACAGTTAGATTTACCAGATTATACATAAGACAGTAAAATAATACGAGAACATATAAAGCAAGTTGTGAAAAATAAGAATCAGTAATAATAAACAGTAATCAGACAACTCATTCATGTCCCGTATTCGTGTAGCTATTTTGAGGCCAGAGTAGGAGTTTCATCTGTTTTCTCTTTAGTCAGACTGGACACAAGGTACGGATTTTCTGTCCTTTCAGTAAGGACTTCCTTTCCTATGCATGTTTAGGATTCCCCGTCTGCAGCCAAATGTTTTTCCCCAGTATATGTTTAAGCTTCTCAGTAATCATGTTAATAACTAAATAAATTGCCAGAGCATTATATACAAGCATGACCAGTTTATGTACTAGTTACGGAGGTACCGTAACCACGGCACTAGAGGCACCGGTGTCGTGACTCACATGCAGGAGAGTGATATCCTGCATCGTCCCACTCATGTTCAGGTTGGCCATTTTTATATGTATGTTTAGTGGGGCGTATGGATGCATCCTAGGCTTATCAGTTTACAAGTTATCAGGGTGAATGTGGTGTGTGCTCTACATCCTTCACATTGGAGCTGATCCCTCCACCCAGCACAATATTTAGAGGTCACCCCTCTACAGTTATTTAGAGGTCACCCCTCTACAGCATGACGATGTCACCCCTCCAGTTATTCATGCACCGTTGTTACAGCACATGACCTATATAAGCTCTGGCAATTAAAATACAGTAAATGCATGTTTTCAGATTTAACAGATAACAGTTCAGCTTTATTATTTATAAATAAGACTTTACAGATTATACACAGATTTCCGCTGCAACTTTACTTATCAGTGTTACAGCTCCAGTATTTTATCATCTGTTTCATTTCAGTAATTCCTTATCATGCTTTGTATCCGTTCATTGAGCGTTATGCTCAGCCGTAGTTCCTTTCATGTTCTAACGACAGGTACATCAGGACGCTCTTAGGATTCTGAGAGCACGTGCATTGGGATGGAAGCTATCCAGACTTCTTACTTTATGCACTTACATTATTCTGCTTATTTGGACGTTGTTTAGTCCTTTCCTTCAGTATTTACTTTTCATGTTTTGAGCTTATGTTGGATTACCGATGTTTGATTCCGGTATTTCCTTTATGGTCAGTTAATGTTCTAGGACATTTACCTTATGCTTTGATGACACGCCATAAACACACCTTCAACTTACAAAACCATTTTGACCGTTCTAACCAACTCCGTTTACAAAACCGATATTTGAGTTTAAAAATAGACTCACAACCCCAAGTTTAGAGCTCAAGAAAAGTCCTTGACCATTTTCAAAAAATCATTTTACAGTCCCCGAGATTCGACCAAAATATCAACAACAATTTCGGATTATGTTGACATTCGTCTTCCGGTACACGAATAATCAAACTAACATAACTTCCTCCTAGTTTTGAATTGGAAGGCGTACCTTATTCCAAATAGAATCTTAAAAAAAATCTCTACAACAAAATCCAATCGTCTCAACATATACTCAAACTTAAGATTCCCAAAAATACCTTCAAACCTGCTGATCTAAAATACCTTCTTAAAAATCACATCAAATCAACTTTTTACCCCATTCCAACCATCTCTATAGCCCTAATATCAATCTACAACCATTAAAATCAAATCCTAACACCTCTGAATCACTTGCATGTTCTATTCTTTCAAAACTCACTTCAAAAATCATACATGCAACAATTTAAATTCAGGGTAAAAACTATACAATACCATCGTACTTATCAAAATGTACCGACTTTAAACACTTACAATTTAATCGGTAAACATTACCAAAGAACTTTTAAATTGATTGTAGACTATACCAATATAGCTCTGAAATGACTGTTTTACTCTTATTTTTTCAAATAATTACATATACAGTATGACGATATTCACTCTTTTCTCTCTCACATGATTATTCGATCTTTCCCTATCTCTGGTCCTCTTTAAATTCTCTCCACCTGGTTATTCAATATTTCCTACAACTCTGCGCTCAACTTGTTAAAAATATTTAACTTGCGTTCATCAAAAAAAAGTAATCATAAACACCCTATTTGAAAAAATCCACATTACATGTAAACGTTGTAAAATGCAAGAGAATTATTCACTAACAGAGATCCATGATGTGATTCCTGCAAATCGTACAGTTATCAACAATATCTCCAAATTCATCAAATCATCATTAGAGTGACGTCATCATCATTATTATTTATTTTTTTATAAAATAAAATTTATAAAAACTGACCCCATGACCAAAGAGAAACAGCGTTCCAATTTTTGATTTTGAAGTGTTTTACTTTCTTTGAGGAAGAAGATGATGATGTCGACCATTGCTACATCAGAATGCATTGCTTGGTTTGTTTGTTAGGGTTTGTTATTAGATTTTTTAATTATTTAATATTATTAGTTACAAATAAATGAAATTTGAGATTTAAAATAATATTATGGGTGGTCCAAAGTCAGCAGATTGGGTGATGGTAACCAGCCAAGATTTTCTTCCAACTGAGATGTATTTATGTAATACAAAATGTTAAAGAAGAAAAGGGCAATATCGTCATTTCAGGGTTATACTGGTAAAGTATACAATCAATTTTAAAGTTCATTGGTAATGTCTAGCGATTAAATGGTAAGTGTTTAAAGTCGGTACATTTGATAAGTACGATGGCATTGTATAGTTTTTACCCTTAAATTCAACATAATAGTAATAACAATTACATGCAAGCACACAAATGGATCAAACACTCACTGATCTTCATAAAAATATCTTTGAAAAATAAAAGATCATTCTTTTTAAATTTTCTTTCAAAATCAACATGCAATACTTAAAAACTATGAACAAAATCATAAACAATACATACAATCCATTAGAATGGATCAAAATAACCAAAATTCTTATGAAAATGAGTTAGAAAAATTTATTCAGGCATGTAAGAAAAACTTATATTAAAATGATCACCTTTAAATTCTAAGGATGGGACTTTATTTAGTTTCTCATGAATCAAACTAGAAATCAAGATTTTTGCGTGTTTTTGTGGTTTGGAGGTCACAACATAAAAAGAAAAAGAAAGAGAGAAGAAATTTTTTGAGTGGAGAGTTATGTGTTATGTGTGTGTGATTTTCGACCTTATTTATGGTGGGTGGAAGTAGTTTTTTCAATTTGTGCATTTTTTTGGACTAAAATGTAAAATACTAGTTAAAAAGCAGGAAATGACTAACAGTCAATTTTAAAAATATTCACGAGATTTGGCTTCCGTAAAAATACTTTTCAGAAGTTAAAACGCACACAAAATATGATAGCAAAATATCCCAACACAATATAATACGCAATTAAAATAAAAACGTCAAAATATTAAACATCGAAACAATAAAAAATAAAATGTAAATATCCGGCCATCCGTTGGCATCGTGATCACTAGAAATCCTCATAACTCGTCAAAATGTAAAAATAAAACTTCCAACATTGGTTTCAAATCAAACCACCAAACATCATAGCGTTCGAACTCATCAAAAATTTCAAAAATATTAGTAAAATAACATTAAATAATGACCTCGAGTTTGGGTTATCACAATTACCTTTCTTTTACATGATACATTATAATTAGTATATTGTATTTAATATTTGTACATAGATATTATGTAGTTATATTGCTTGAAAAATTGTTTACCAAGGATTTCTAGGTGGTGATCTAGACTATTATGTATATTTATTTGTACTTAGCTTAGTATAATTTTTTGTTACCATTCTTAGGTATTATTATGTCTTCGAAGTGTAGTTTACAACTTTTTTATAATCCTTGATTACTTTTTCATAGATGTTGTATATTTACACATTACAATTATTGAGTTTACAACTCATTTATAGGGATTCTAGGGTTTCTAAGAGAATTTAGGGCATCATAGTTATATTTGAGATATTCTTATCAATATTGAACTTATATGATTACTTTTATACTTAGACTTGATACATACATTGTATTTACAACATATTGGAATATGTTGATATGACAGTTTAGGTTGTGAGGAAAAATTCATCTTACCAAGTAAGGAACAAAAGCAAAAATTTCCAGTCAAATTTTCATATTCATAAAAGCATAACACATAGCATATATGTGAAATTTATGGGTTGTCATAACAGATGATGTACATGTACACTTTTTTTTAACGACAATTTATTTAAAAGAAAAACTAGCAAGGTGCTAGAGTTAAACGGTTACAAGATAAGGGGTTTTTAACCAATCATTCTAACTAAACGATGTACATGTACATGTACACTTTGATATATTTATACAACAAGATTTGCACAATGGCCAGTTTACCTCTACATGTAGGTGCCAATTTATTCTACAAGCTTTAAATATACATATCAAACCGATCTCCTAGTTGTTGAGATTTCTGACCATTCTAGTTATTTTTTGTTACCTTTTGGTTTGTTTGTTCCGTACATCTCTGCATACTTAACTAATTTTCTAGCCGTTTAAAAGTAGGAGCATTAGGGTTTAATTTACCAGCATTTTCAAAACTATTATTCTCTTCAATCTCAACAGGAGATTAAGAGTTTGAGCTGTCTAAACTATTATCATCAAATACTTGATCCTCAATTAGAGGGGCTTCAGTTCAAACACTAACATCTGGTGCTACATGTGGAATGTCAACACAAGTTTTGCTAGAAACATCATTACACACAATAGCCTCATTGTATTTCTTATATTCTACTTTAATGGGCACAAACTCATTTTCCTGAAATTCTGGTAATCTAGTATTGGATAAGTCTTTTCTAGGAAAAAAGTACATGGGGGGGGGGGGGGGGGGGGTTCAACAGCAGCATGAAAGTCATCAAGCTCTATTCCCCTCATGCATCTTACTTCCTTCTGAACGTCAATAATCTTGGCTAGAGATTTAGTAGAATTTTCATAGCTTTTGAATTTAATTTCATTATCGTCCTTATGATTCTCACAGTTTTTTTTTGTTTTTCTTAAATTTTAGAGATCTCAAAAGCTTGACTTGCTATCTCCCTATTAAGTGGAATAATTTTATCTTTGAAAGTTATTTCTTGTTTTTTATAACACTCAATATGTTCTTCTAACATATTTGAGACCTCTTTTATAATTAGACATAATAAGTTCAGAGGAAGTAATATTTCTCCTCAAGTCATCACTATATTTTTGAAGTTCTTCATAGTTTTTTAGCATGTTTTAGTACATGTTTTAACTCGGAGTCTGAAAAAGCCATAAGAGCCATGTTTGCATAAGGCTCTTAATCTCCTATGAAGTTCTAGTCAACACCAACACCAACACCATCAATCGCCATTGCTACCATAGCCTTAGAAAAAGGCTCTTCAACAGTCACCTTTCTATCTTGACTCATGATCCCGTTGTATTGAGCTCTTGGACTTTTGTACTCTCTTGAAAAATGTCCTCTCTTTTGGCAGTTGTAACACTCTGATTTTGACTTATCAAAGCCAACCTTGTCACTAACATTATAGGTGGTCTGCTTTTCAGTCCTCTTGAGATGTGAGACCCCCAAAATCAGGCAAGGAAACAACTAGGCAGCAAGGGGGTGCCACGTCATGGTACAAGAAACAATGAAATACTGTTGACACAAGTTGACGTAATAAAAACATATACATTATAATATTAGAATAAATGTTCTTTGAGTATGTCTAATCGAATTGACCACGCTTCAAGTGTGACTCAGTTGTCCTTGGTGAAAAGAAAGTGAAATGATTATCTATTTTAAAATAAAAATGAAAATATCGTTGAGTAACTAAATAAAAATAAAAGCTTAAAAAGATTAAACTAAAAATAAAGACTTTGAAAGATAAATGATAAAAAGATTAAAACTTGATAAAATGTAAATTTGAAAAATAAAAACTTTATACAAATGTAAACTTTAAATAAATCTAAGATAAGACAATTAAAAATAAGACTAAAGAAAATTGGCGGGAAAAATAGAGTTTAAAAGTAAAACAGGAAATTAAAATTCAAACATAATTTAGAATAAACAAACTTAACCTAATCCGGAATAAAGACTTAGCCCTTATCCGGAATCAATCTTTACTACACAATCCGGAATGATGGATTTAGATGCAATCCGGAATATAAGTTTTGGGACTAATCCGGAATATCTTGATCTCTTAACTATCCGGAATCCATAATTTTCCTCTAATCCGGAATGTTTCAAATCTCTTGCTATTCGGAATGTTATATGTTTACACTATCCGGAATATGAATTACACTAGTAATCCGGAATACTAACCAAGGCTCCAATCCAGAAGGTATATACTCCCACTATCCGGTATACTTAAATTTGCTTATCCGGAATCCAGGTTACTTGTTATCCGGAATCTCCAAAATCCTTCTTATCCGGAATCTATACTACTCCTATCCGGAATGTGAAAAAATGATACAATTCGGAATAATTCTTGATGCTATTCGGAATAACGGAAAACATCCAATCCGGAATACTGGATTTGCTGCTTTTTCGGAATGTTAGGGTTTTAGTAACCCGGATAAGAAAAATATTAAGCAAAGATTAAAATAAGCTAAGATCAAATAAGCACTTACCAAAACTTTAACCTAAATGATTTTTAGAAAAAGTAAATAAGCCACAATTCAAAAACTTTTAAAATACTAAATAATCAAAATATTTATAATCAACTTTTTATATAAAAATATTAATCTACCAAATCAACTTATTTAAAAATAAGAAAAACATAAAAATAAGCAATAAGCACAATAATCTAAAACATCAAACACACCAAATCAATAAGCACATTCTAATAAGCAAATCAATCACACAATCAACATGATTAAGCAAACTACATGATTAATGAAAGAAAACAATAGATTATAATTAAGAATGGAAGAATGAGAATTAACTAAAAAGCTTGATTAAATTGAAGATTAAGATTCAAATTACAAGATGAAAAGATGAAATATTAAGCAAACATGAGAGAAAATTCTAGAGAGGGAAAGTAACACCTACTCCTAATTACTTTACTTAAAAATAAACTAATTAACTACTCCTCCTAGTAATGACATATTAGGAGGGTATTTATAGGAGAAGGGGAGGGTGTTGTTGCTTCTCTCTTTCTTCTTGTCTTATCGTCTTTTAAATAACTCGTCTTTCTCGACTTTGTCTCGGGATTAGTCGAATGATAATATGAACTCGTCTTCTAATTTTCTTCTTTTAGTAGACTTAATGCTTCGACTTTGTTAAACTTCCGTCTTTAGACTATTTCTTCGATAAATCTTCAGAATAGGCCTTTGACTTCCGTTCTTCTTGCACTTTTGATCTTTTCACTTCGTCTTTTGTCTTTTTTTGATAATAGCCCGTGAAAGCCCATGTTTTCTTCCTTTTTCAATATTTTTGTCTTAAAACACAATAAAAACACAAACCACGCACAATTCCGACTTTTACAACATCAAATACACGTTTTGGTCTTGTTTTTATTATAATTAAGTGGTAAAAGGATAAGTGTTTTCACATTTATCACAATACATCATAAACATCAGAGTTTTTAAACAAAGGTCCCAGAGTTTTATAAGCGGAAAATCTAGTATTCAATTATGGTTTTGTAACATATAGTTATCAAGAATATATGATAAATTTCTGACAGTTTTTACCAAAACCAACTTTAAATATACACAGAAATCTCCAAGCTGTGATAATATCCTGCGGGGTCCCATCCAAGCAAAGTTAAGTAATAATACCTGAGATTAATGATTTTCCAAAATCACAAGACATGCCGAGAAAGAAATGGAACATTAACGGGTCGCACTCCTAGAGCGAGGAGGTTTAATGAAAGGGGAGGATACAAGTTTATAGAAGTAGAATAGTATTCCGAATAATCGCCACATAATAGAGGATGAATTACAAGATGACGATGATGTTTTCAAGGTACAAACAGACGTTGTAATTCGAAGTTCAAACGGACGTTGTAATTAGAATGTGCAATGAAGTAATATTTAATCAATATACGAGTGTCGTGTAAAATTGTGACGTAAAGGTCAATCAAGGTTACGAAAACCCACAATATTATTCAACACAGGTTCAACGAATGCTTCAAGATGTATGACTCACACGATGTCCTTTAATCTTTTTCGGAGACACATTGAGCTACACAATGGTCTGTAGACTTGACATTCAATTACGAATGGTCGGAAAACAATTTGGATATCTAAATAGATATTTTTAAAAGATTTTACAATGAAAGTAATATGCACGGTAGTAGAATGAAAATCAGAAGTTTCATTGGAATCAACACTTACTTAATCCCAAACAATGGTATCACGAGAATATACACAACATGTAACAGCGAGTCAAGAAAAATAGGCGGTTCAAAATGAACAAATATATGAGGTCAGTCGTATCACGCATTAACAATATAGCAATAGTACTAAACAAAGTGAGTATGAAAAGTCGGTAGCATACGCGCTCCGAATACAAGTATGTAACGTCATAACAATATAAAATCATTGCAACAAGATCAATTCACAAGAACAAGAATTCAAGATATGCAATAAGAGCATGTGTAATCAAGTAATAATCAATGATACTTCATTGAGCACAAAGGCTTTGAAAAGAGATAGTAATTATCGTCCTTAGGGTAATGTAATATTTCAAAATGTAATCAAGTGATGAAATACTACAACGATAATTAAAAGTAAATAATAAGGATTAGCGAGTTACCCGCGCAGATATCGAACAACAATGGCTGATTCTGTGTTTGACATTTAGAAACATGAAATATTTGAACTTTCGGTTATAGACCAAGTTTTGAAAATGACTCAGTTCCTTATAACCATCCCTCTGATACCAATCTGTGAGACCCCCAAAATCAGGCAAGGAAACAACTAGGCAGCAAGGGGGTGCCACGTCATGGTACAAGAAACAATGAAATACTGTTGACACAAGTTGACGTAATAAAAACATATACATTACATCATAAACATCAGAGTTTTAAACAAAGGTCCCATAGTTTTATAAGCGGAAAATCTATTATTCAATTATGGTTTTATAACATATAGTTATCAAGAATATATGATAAATTTCTGATAGATTTTACCAAAACTAACTTTAAATATACACATAAATCTCCAATCTATGATAATATCCTGCGGGCTCCCATCCAAGCAAAGCTAAGTAATAATACCTGAGATTAAACATGTAAAATCGTCAACATAAAGTTAAGTGATATTCATAGGTTTAGCAGTAATGGTGTGGAACACGCAAGCATTCATTTGTAAAACAACAAATAGGGAAAATGGTTATGTACATTAACCATAGTCCGAAACCATTATTATTGCTATTTATTTCATGAACCGAAGCTTAACTCAATGTAAGTTCCTCTAGTGAGTATTCAGCCTAAATACTCAAGTATAAACAAATGTAAGTGCGTCAAGGTAATCGGGACGGGGATTGTCAATCCCGATAGATCCACCCACAACATTCGCGCTTAGCAACACAAGTAAATTAACGGTTCATGATCAAGAGAGGAAACTTAAGGCTATAGACTAAAATCAATAATATCAATGAAAACTGTTGGAAAGCATACAAGTTCTGGATAGCATACAAGTTCTGGATAGCATACAAATTCTAGATAGCATACAATTTTTAAATGGATGTGTTCCACCATGTAAAATCTCACCCCGCGTTTAGAAACAATGTGCAAGTAAAAAGGGTCTATGAACTCACCTTAGCCACGAGGTAAGTGAATCATTTAACTCAAAATCTGAGTAAAACAAGTAGCGATAAGACGGTCACCGACGATATGGATGCCCGATAAAACATGAAAGTCGCAACCTAACAAGTAAGGCATGCTCGTTAATAATTGACTCAAGTAATAACCATACTTAATAACATAAACTCATAATTACAAGACCACGACAAACCCGAAAGAACAACAATGCAGGTGGTACTACAATACCATTCTATATGTTCACTTTATTAACTACTTCCTCGATAAAAATTTGCCGGTACATACCAAATGTACAAGCTCATTTCCTTTACTTAGACAACCCAAATTTTTATGAAACTTGGTGAAAAACTCAATCATTACCTGAATAAAACTCAGTTTAAATTTCATTCAATTATTTATATTTTAGAACCACCTGCTCGACACATTTCTAAACTTGAAAAACTGGACAGATTTGTATACTTGACTCGTGAAACCGTTTTGACCATCCTAAACTTTACCATTAGCAAAACCGACCATTGACTTTAAAAATAGACTAAAAATGATAAGTTTAGGGCTTGAGAACAGCCTTTGAACGTTTGTAAAACTCATTTTATATTCCCCCGAGATTCGATCCAAATATCGACAACAAATTCGGATTGTCCCGATACTCGTCTCCCGGTACACGAATAATCAAACTATCATAACTTTCTCCTCGTTTTGAGTTAGAAGCTCTAATTTATATCAAATCAAGGCTAACGAAAATCTCTATGACACTATCTAATTAGTTTAACAATAATCCAAGTTTAAGATACCCAAAATCAGCCTCAAATCTACTGCCCTAAACCACCACTCTAAGAATCATACCAAAACACTTTTTCAACACAAATCACCCATTTTCTACCAATACTATCATCATATAATCAACCCTTATTAACCTTAATACTTGCATGTATCATAAACAAAAATCAAAATAAACTTTTTTAACTATTTATCATCAAAACATGAAGATCTTAACATGATGATCACGTGCATCATGATCAAACTCATACCAACCATAAAAATCACAAAAATTAGAAAACTTGATGCATGTGAGAGATTTGGATATCAATAGGATCACCTTTCAAATTCTATATGTGGTCTTAATTTAGTTTTGGCTTAAACAAGGTAGAATTCAACATATATGGTGGTTTTAGGTGGTGAGGGTGGCGACATTTTAGAGAGAAGAAAGGGAGAGAGTAAATTTTTTTTATGTGTGTGTTTTTATGATGATAAAATGAGTGAAAAAGTTAGGTAAAATGTATATATAGTGGTGCTAGGGTAGAATTTGTAATTATTGAATTGTTTTGGGCTAAATGAAATTAAATAGTTTAAAGGCTAGAAAATGACTATTAGTAAATTTTGAAAATACTTACAAGGCTCGGGTTTCGTAAAAATATTTTTCAAAAGTTAAAATGCATCATAAATATGATAATATGATTTCCCGACACGACTTAACACGTAATTAAAACGAAATCTTCGAAAATATTAATTATCGAAACAATCGATAATAAAATGTTAAGTATCGGACATCCGTCGGTATCGTGATCACTAGTAATTCTCGTTATTCGTTAATTTGAGTAAACTCTTTGAAAAATGCACGTGGGTGCTTTTAAATCAAAACTTTGATCTAAGTAAATATAGAAAAATAAAATAAAAATTTTATAATTCTAAATAAAGTATTATCAATGATCAGGAAATACTTAAAAAGTATAATTTATTAAAATTATTATGGTCTCAGGATTTATATTTAAGAATACAAGATAATGTAATACGTTGGAAAATTCTAGAAGAACGAATAAAAGAAAAAAATAATACCGGGAAAAATACGAGTTCTTACATGAGATATCTCCTTTCTCTTATGCTTAGAAAGGGCAATTGGTTCTTGGTATCTAGCTCCTCCAAGTCATCATCATTAAGCTGTTGAAGGTCATCAACAACTATTTCTGCAACATTCTCATAGTTTGACAAGAATTCATAAATGATACCATCACTCAAATCAATGATACTAACATAAGTGTTAGTAGTACTAGTAGATGTACGGGCAACATTAGTGAAGCTATCAGTATTAGATTCAGCATTGTAGATCATGGTAGACACAAACGCTAAATTTGTAGATTTAGAAGTTGACCTAGCCTTTTTCTTGAGTTTTTGTTCAACCACTTTGAAGTGATTGTAAGGGTAATCAACATTTTTTGTGTCAATATAATCTGTAGTTTCCTAAATAGCAACCTGATTAACCATTTCTACAAGCATGCTTCTAAGAAACTTAGCATTAATATCTTCCTGTTCCACACTTCCTCCCAAAGTTATAAGTTTGCTCACAATCTGTTGAAGCATATTATGAATAGAGTCAAGAGATTCTAAGCCATTGGATTTAAAGCTCTCAAACATTGACTTCAACAATGTCTTCTTAGCTTGTTTTGGTGGAGTCATAACCGCCAAATCTTAATACAAAGGCATCAGACATAGACTTAGCATTTGCATGTCTTTGAAAAGATAGAATATGTTCATTTGGTATAGCTAACATAACTATACTTCTTTCCTTTATATTATTCGAACTTTTCTTCTTTTCATTAGAAGTCAATTCTACTGCTTTACCATCAAAGGTATTTGCAGGAGATTTGGAATAATAATTTCCAAAAGCTATAACCTCCCACAGATCTCAGTTATATATCTAGACAAATTGAGTAAACCTAAACTTCCATTCTTCAAATTCTACTTGTTTGAAGACATGAACTTTGTTCATGGGTTTTGGTTGAGTTAGTTCTGAAATCATCTCTTGTTTGTTGAAAGAGTTTGCAGTAATATTCAAGATCAAGGCTTCTCAACAAGCTCTGATACCACTTGTTGACCCCTTCTGATCGTTTTAGTCTAGCTTGTAGATTTAGACTATGTAGTGTAAACCCTATATAGTCTTAGTAGAAAATTTGTTTAGATATCAAAGATTATGGAGAATCTACTCTTTCATATAATGAAGATTATGAATGAATAAGTGTATGATCAAACAAAGTTTTATGCACTAAACACTTAAATATTATTGAAGATAATACCACTACTATGAATAAGTACCAGGGTTACAAAAACCTTAAAGCCTACAATGAATTGTAAAGTGTTGTGTTTTCTACAACTAAACCTAGTTCTCCTTTTATAAGCACAAGGCGTATTTTATAAGATAAGAATAAAAAAAAATCTTTTAAACGAAAAAGATATATACATGAAGCTATCTTTTGTCCATGCAAAACGCGTCTTCAATTCTTATCTACATCAGTAGTAGTAAAAAGACTACCAGCACTAAATTTGACCATGACCAACCTGACCACATTCGACCAGATTCTAACATCACTAATACTACACTACATGTACTAATTATATTAGTACTAGTAGTACAAAAATGAACAACAATATTTTTATTCCCAACAACATACACACTCATAATTGTCTACGTCATAGACTCATATACCAAGGACCATAGACAAATCCCAGATCTACTCATTTAACACATGCATTAACAAACACCTAAATGTATCCGCCAGAACAAGCAACAATACTACCATGAAAATGACGACATAGTTAAGGGATTTCACGACCAAGAACATTGTTCTACGAAGTCAGGTATCTATATCACCCAAGTTTCCCTAGACATGTCAATGGTTAAGATATGAAGATATAGTATTGTTTTCGAGCCTAACATACACACAATCACGCCAAAAGTAACAAATAAAAGAAGATCACATTATAACTTTCAGGCAGTCACAAATAAAAAAACAAGAAATCTAGCCTAGCATATAGGGGTGTTCATGGGTCGGTTTGGTTCGGTTAGTTGAAAGATTTTAACTATCCATTGCGGGGCGGGTAATTATTTTCACTACCCGAAATTGAACCGTACTAGGCGGGTAAACGGACATGAGGGTACCTGAAGGGAGCGGTTACCTGTGGTTCGATTCTCGATTTATCATTTTTTTTGTTTAATCGAATTTACTTATATAAAAAATAACGTGGCCTAGAACATAATATGTCATTCTAGTTAAATCAAATGACATTGAGTAGATAAAATTTATATAATCGAATTTAACGTATAAAATTTATTTCGTTTATATATTATAGTTACATTAATTTATTTTCACACATAGATTATTAAAATAGTGAATAAAATTATTAAAACTTGTACGATCATTTGAATGTTTAGCTAAAAAATCATGTATAATATGCACGGTTCGGTTCGGTTAACCGCAGATATTTAAAAGTAAAAAACCTAAACCGAATCATGATGAACGGGTTTTTTCGGTTTGTTCTTTTTGGGTCTTTTCGGTTTCGTATTGAGCGATTCAGCTCAGTTCGTCGATTTCTCGGTTTTTTGGACACCCCTACTTGCATAACAAGAGAAGAAAACATACAAGATATAATCATCAAACACATAGGCATTATTAATGAAAAAATAAGTAAAACCTTGTTCTTCAAATTGATATGGATGAAAGAATGGAGTTTCTTAGGGTTAAGAAACCCTAACATCGTCTGGTTATGGTGCTCCAAGCTAACCCTAATATTCAATACGAATTGCATGTTTACAAGGGGTCTATATATAGAACTTCGGCTGGGACATCGTCGGGTTATAGGTGTGACGCTGTCAGGCCTGCGAATCTTTTATGGCTTCCACTGTCGATACATTGCGACGTCATCTGGAGGGTCAATGAGACGGCGTCAAGTACTATGTGTGACGCCGTTTATAGCTCCTGATGACAAATTTCTTTGTGACTTGAGAAATTCGTGCATTCTTGACTTGACCTCTTCCATACTTCTCCCAGAACACCTTCAAAACCTCCTAAATGCTCCAAGTGCTTACAAATTGCTAAAATAACAAAAAATGGGTTAAGACTTTTTAGGCCATATTAAGACAAATAATTGTGTAAAATGACCCCTAAAAATTGTATAAAATGACACCTCATCAATATTGTTTTCAACGTACAAATATACGATGCTTATAGTTGATATACTGATGGGATGTACACATGTATATGATGATTCCAAATGATGTTCATCATCCTAGAGGGAGAAATGTCTACATCGGGCTTATTTGATTTATCTTGAAAATTGTGATACATTCTAAAATGAGATTATGTTGTTGATACTCGAATAATTAACCGTGAAGATGTTATAGTGTGAAGTCTATTCTATATTTTCTTTCTATCTGATGCGTGTGAGAAGACTAAAGACAAAAGGATCAAAAAGATAATTCTTCAACAAAAGATTGTGTTTGGGATGGAGCTATCTATTTCTTATATTCATTCTATCTACTTTAATGCTTCTACCTCTCTGATCCTACTTTCACTTCTTTAGAAATCAGAAAATAACAAAAAGAATCTTCTATCCACGTTCTTAAAGGATTACTAGTTGGGAGAGAGTAATAAACCAACTATATTAGTACATCGTGTTCATCTGAAGTAAAGAATGTCAGTTGATGTATTTATGAAGACAAATGGCTATACAGACAAACTCAAGGACTTCCGGACTATAAATACTATTGTAATTTGCTTTATTTTGCTTCTAGGAAACATTGTAACTAATTTACGTATCTCATCACCTTGGAAGAAGATTGTTAGCCAATTAGGCTTAAAATTCTAAATACAAAATGACCCAATAAATAGTCCAAATATAAAATAACCCAAAAATACAAAATGGCCCAATAACTAGTTTAAATACAAAATAACCCAAATTTTTTGCAAAAGCAACAAAAAGGCGTCACGCCTTTCCATTTTGTGTGCCTTTGCCTGCCATTTGGCGCCTTGACTCGCGCCACGCCCAGAGTTCACGCAATGGTGTATATCGTAACGGCGAGGTCACGCCTCACGCCTAGGCGAGGCCTTAACGGCACAAAGGTGCGCCTTTTAGAACCTTGATGCAGGGGCGGACGCATGTGTTGAGTATGGGGTGGCGGCGCCCCCGATAGCTCGACCAAAAAGACGAGATTACAGTGTAAATTTTCTTTAATTTTGACAGTTTTTTAATGCCCCCCACTAAAAGCGCAAATTGTCCTTACTCACACATTGAATTTCGACATTTAACACTTCAAAACTTAGAAATATTCTATTTTTAAGTTAAAATACTCTATTTTTTATTCGGATTTTAGGTTTTTTTTGTCTTGTTATTGTCAAAAAAAATCTGCCCCCACTGTCCAATATCATGCGTCCGCCACTGCCTGATGTATAGTGATAGTAACAAGAACTACGGGTGGAAAATTCTGATCCGACACGAAACTCGACCTGAAACCGACACGAAATTTAACAGGTTCGGGTTGAGTATATTAAATCTTAGGTTAGGTTTGGGTCGGCCTATCTGACCTGTTTATCAAACAGGTTAGGTTTGGGTTGGAAATAAATTAAGCAGGTTGTCCCGACAACCCGTTTAAGATTTTTTTCTTATATTAAAAGTGATTAATATTTTACCTTACGTGTTAACTACGTTAAACATACCAAACCTAAACCCATTTAACATGTTTAACACGTGTAATGTGCCTACTTTTTTTTATATAAAACTTGTTAAAAATGGGTCAATCCGATACCCGTTTAACCTATTCAACCTATGTAGCATATTTAACGCCAACCCAAATATATATATATATGGGTTAAATGGGTTAGGTTCGGGTTATGTGTAAACGGGTTATGGTTGACATAACTGACTCGATTATTTAAATGGGTTAGGTTTGGGTTGGGATTTTTTGACCCGCCAACCTGACAACCCGAACCCGCTAACCCGAACCCGACCCGAGTTGCCACCCCTAACAAGAACCATCATGTCGTGGTGCACGAACACTAGTGATTAGACTGAAAGTAATGGGATAGATTCTGCGATCGATTGCTTTTATTTTTAACTATTTAGACGCCTTCTTCTCTTAGAGAGTTGGGAGCGGTTGGCACCAAAAAGTGGTGTCAAAGCCGTCACGTAGGATTTTGGGGATTTGGCAACAGAAACTCTTTGGCACCACATTTACGGGAGAGTGGTTGACACGAGAAAAAATGATGCCAAATGGTATAATGGGCCCCCAAATACCCACTTTTATTACTAAAAAATAAAATAAAAAATGAAAAAAAGCAAAATACCTTTAGCATCGGCTGATGGGGTTGGCGCGAAACCCTTTGACGCGAGGTGCGGAGTGGTGCGCCATGGTCAAACTGGCGCCACATGCTACCAGGCCAACCAACCGTTCCCCTTGCTCTTACACATACTAAATAAAAAATATGAAACGCGTCTTTTACATATTTTTTCATTTATTCGATCGCTTAGCAGATTGAACAAACAGGAAAGTTTGTGTGTACGTTTTTTTTAATTTATTTTTGTGAGTTTTTTTGTATATGCGGTCTTTTTTGTATAAACATTTATTTTAATGTAGTTTAAGAGAGAAAAAGGTAGAAAATGATTGTACATGCGATCAATGTTATTCTCTGTCTTATGAATTTGATGTTCGTTCTTGAAAGAGGAATTATTTGTATGGACTTTTTGCATATGCAAACGTCTTTGGTTGCTTCGTATGCTCTAAACTAAGTTGATGGCCTTTGGATAACTTTCGTAGAACTTGTAGGCGAATTGGCGATAGTTTTTTCATAGACATTTACGCATGAGTTTGTTACATGTTAGAGGGACAATAAAGTTGAATGTTTTTCAAATCGAGCTCGCTAGGCGTTTTGTTTAGGGCCCTTATCCTGGACAAATTTGTGAATCAATGTCGCATGAGAGGACGTCCTTTGTCTAGCTCTTGTTATCTTCGTCGGTGTCCAGACTACAAATTAAAATAAAAATATTTATGCAGACTTAGAACATTTATTTTCAAAGGACCGAGTTGTTTTATACATACCAAAATAATAAAATTAATAATAAGTTTAAACGTAAAATAAATTTTTTATATAACTCGTTATAAATTTTGAAAAGACTAGAGCATTCCCCAGTCCCTTAAAAAATCTGCCCTTACTTACTAATAAGATTAACTAGTATAACTAGTATAATTTTTTTTTACTAAAACACATTAAATAAAGAAAATAAGAAAAAAAGTCTACATCTTTTACCTATTAAAGAAAATAGCAAGTCATTAAAAGTTTTATTTTTTTCTTTACTAAATATTGAATAAAATAGAATTTTAATGTTATTTTTTATTACTTTGTTTTAGTACAAGTTAATAAAAATAATTTTTATTGACTATTTTTAATAAAAATTGATAAAAATTTACTTTTAATGACTTTTTTAATATTTATTATTTTTCTTATTTAATTTAGTTAACGAATATAAATTTTTTGTAAATTTTATAGTGTCAGTTTCATCAATATAACTATTTTTGTGTTGTGTCTTTTGGCGTCTAGGTTTCATAATAAGTACCATTTCATTTTCAATTTTAATGCTTTAGTTGTAACGGTACCAACAATAGGCATCAACTGTATCAACCAAAGTTTTTAAGATCGGGATCTTACCTAGGATCGTTTTCGTTTTTGCAAGATTGAGATCGTAAAGTAGGATCGTGATCGTAAGATCCTACTATAATGTAATTTTCTTAATAGTATTTGTAATATTTTATAAATTTACAAATTAATATATATCGTAAACACAAAATTATACGAATATTTAATTAAAATATGGTCCTAAATTATGATTACGATATATATAAGAAGATTAACATGTTGTTTTTTAGATTATACAGATATGACCTATAAATTTGTAGTTTTCAGTTTATCGTTCGAGAAAAAGTAAGATCGGATCGTAGTAGATCCTAAGGTTAATTCCATATTTACCCAACTAAAACCTACTAATGTCATATTTACCCACCTAAAATCTATAATGACATATATATCCAACTTAAACATCATATTTCTCATATTTACCCAAATTATTATAAAATCAATTAAAAGTAAATTTATATCCTTAAATTCCTACCATACCCTTTATAATCTGATAAAATTATTCTCGTTAAAATTTAAATGTAAGGCATTCTAGTTACATTCTTAATGATATGTTTGGCTGTTGCGTTCTTGTTGCATAAAATCATCATAGCTTTTGCAGATGTTTCAAAGAATACTTTGAGGTTCACGTCATTGGTGAAGACGTGAAGTTAATATCCATTTGAACGAAGAAGTTCAAGCAGTTAGTCAAACTGAGACTAAATACAACGATAGGCAGTTAATGTTTGAAAAGACAGTTATAATTGAGAATTTTGATGACAACTTTGTGTCACAAAAGCCAAAGAGTACTAAAAATCTTTTTGTGCCATTATGTTGAGATCTATAAATATTGCATCTTTAGCATTTTTTAATGTCTATGTGAAATTGCTCCAGTCTTAATATTTGAGTGCCACTTGTGGATTTTAGCGACGCTTTTTTATATGTATCTTTATAAAGTTATGTTTTTGGTTTCAACATGTAGAAGACGTAACGACTAACAAAAAAATCTAAGCAGTAGGTGAGTTGAAGAATAATTTTATGATATTATCAAGGGCATAATAGGAATTTGAGGATATAAGTTTATTTTTAAATTGATTTTAAAATGATTTGGGTAAATATGACAAATATGATGTATAAATTGGATATATATGGAATTATGGATTTTATGTGGGTAAATATGACATTATTATGTTTAAGTTGGGTATATTTGGAATTAACCCTAGATCCTAAGATCTTATGAGCAAGATCGGGATCCTATAAGATCTTGAGAATAGAAAGATCCTACGTAAGATCCAGATCATTTTTGCTTTGCAGAATCGTAAAATCGTAAGATTTTAAAATAAAGATCGGGATCTTGACAACCTTGGTATCAACAATGTATGATGAATGGGATCAAATAGACACAAATGAATTGTTAGAACCAAAACTTAGTCAACAAAACAATGTTGTTACAACTATCTTGCAATAATGTATTTTGAAAGCCATCGAATTTTTTCTCTTCTAGACTTAGTAAAATAATTGAATTAATATTGAGCCTTTGATATTTACGAAAGTACATCTTTTTTTTTTCTTTTTATTCAATGAAGAACACGATGTTTTCATTTGAACATAACATGGTCTTAATACCTTAAGGCACGTTTGTTATAGAAAATTTTAGAAATTAAATATAAAATAAAAATTGAATTCTTAGAAATAAAATTTAAAAAAATAGTTCATTAAATTCTTTTTTTGGTAGCGTCAGATATTTGAACTTTAAAAATATAAATAAAATGATAATAAAAATATTAAAATAACACTTAAAAATTAATAATTAATAATAATAATAAAATAAAAAATAATAAATTAATAATAATAATTATAAAATTTAAAAATAAATATAATAATATAAATAATAATATTAATATTAATAAATAACAATTAAAAGTTAATAATTAATAATAATTAAAAACAAAAAAAATAAAAAAATAAAAATAAAAATAATAATTATAAAATTTAAAAATAAAAATAATAATTAAAATAATAACAAATAATAATATTAATAATAATATTAACAAATAACAATAAAAATAAAAAATAATAATTAATAATAATAATAAAATAAAAAATAAATAATTATAAATAAATAATAACAATAATAACAATAATAATTTAATTAAAAAAATATTTAAAATAATAATAAAAATAATAATTTATAATATATAATAATAATAAATAATTATTATTATTATTATAATTATTATTATTATTATTATTATTATTATTTATTATAACATTATTTCATTAGAATAAAAAAATTTACAAAAAATTAGTGAGAATCCGAGATACTAAATGGGCCCCCACAAAATAATGATAATAATAATAATAATAAGTATTAATATATAACTAGGAAATAGTTTCCTTACCAAATATAATAAAAATAATTTTCACAAAATTTACAAAAGATGAACTCCTTAAGAATTCAACTCTCTATCCATTTTAGTTTTTTACCAACCGAAAAATAAAAATAAAATCATTTTCAGTTTCCTCCTTCTAATTCTTTCTACCAAATACACCCTAATATTTTGTTAAATTCTTAGTGCTTATCTGAAGTTTCATGCAAACATACATACGATATACTTTTTTAATCAAAATTATTGTCTATAAAAAAACACATATTTATAGAGAAACATTATAAATACAATTTTTTTTCTTTTACTTTTTACATAAAGACAATTTTACTTTTAACCAAATAATTTAATAAAATTTTAAAATTTATAATTATAATTTTAAGTAAGAATAATATAATAACTTTAGTTTAAATTTCTTATCTATTTTTAAAAATGAATAATCAATTTGAGATAATTTAAAAAGAAAAAGACAAACAATAATTTAAAACGAGATAATAATAATAATAATTTTATTTGCATCCTTGTCTATTTTAAGTGTAAATCAAATTTTGGTACAACATATATGTGTGATGCCCTAGTGACCTTGTTTCTTGACATTTTCAATGCACATTTGAGCTGCATCTATCCCAAGTTATTTCATTGTACTAGCATATCTATTTGATTAGTTACTTGACAACAAAGACATTTGTCATTCTGTTAGGACTTTTACTTGTCATGTAATACAAACAAACACCGGCTCTTATTGAATCAAGAATAGAAAACATAACACTTAAACTTATGGACTTAACAAAATAAGCTAATATAGAGACTAAATACATAAAACAATAACTCAATTTTGTCTTTAGGTTATTCAATACCAACACTCAACAACTCCAAGCAATGTTGAAACTTAAGTTCATGTAGTACCTTCGTTAAAGCATCGACAACATCGTGTTTTATACCCACTCTCGGAAGTTTAACCGTCTTTACTTTCAAGACCTCTTTGATAAACGCATATTGATGTGTTTAATCCTCTCACAAAAAACATGATTTCAGGATAAGTAATTCGCGACTTGTTGGGTTCAAAATATTGAGTCAAACAAGAATGATCGGTCATTGGTTTATTATGTATCGTTTATTAGAACGTTGTAATAGGTAGTAAGTTAGTCGTATTAATACGGGCTTGATGGCTAACTTAAAAGGCCTCTTTTAAGGTACTAAGCATTTATTCAAGTCCGACCCAACCTATATAGCCCATGAAAACCCGCATGTGGGTGAATATATAAACTCCCCTCCTACTCTCCTAGCATGTTAGGAGGGTTGGTTGTTCATTTCTCACACTTCTCAATCTAATATTCCCCAAGTTTTCAACCAATTCTCATTAATTTCTCTCTCTAGAATTCATCTATTTTTCTTCTATAATTCGTGTATAATCACCATATAATATGGGACAACAATTGGTATCAATCGCCACGGGGTAAATTAGTGATTGATTTTGGTTACTGAATTGTATTCTTGTGTTTTAACCATCATAAACATCACGTTTCAAATCTTATTTTATTTTGTGTTTTTTGTTCTCTATATCCTCATAGAAATCTCCTACATAGTTGTGGTAGGGATTTGGGATAGTTGTTTTGGTGAAAAACGCAAAAATTTTGGTCATTTGGCTTGATTTTGGCATAAAAACTCAAAAAAACAGTAAATATTGCGGAATACTTCTATTTATTGCGGAATATTTCAGTGAGAAATCTTGCAATAATTAGGGTTTAAAAAAACAGGTTATTGCGGAAAGTTTCATGGTATTGCGAGATCTTGCATTTTGAATATTGCGAGATCTTCGTATCCAGATTATTGCTGGATCTGTCTTCTCTTGGTTATTGCGGAATCTTCAATCATCATTATTGCGAAATCTTGGTCATATAACGGTTATTGCGAGATCTTTAATATTTGAGTTATTGCGAGATGTTTAACTAATGTTATTGCGAGATCTTTGATTCAAGTTATTGCGAGATCTTTGACTACAGTTATTGCGGGATCATTGAAAATTTTTATTGCGAGATTGTAGAAAGATTTTTATTGCGAGATTAAAATAAATAAATAAATAAAAAACAAGTTTTTTGGCGGGAAAACCTAAGTTAAATTTATTTTTTCCTAGACCATTTTTAGGCCATTTAAGCTTCGATTTCAAATTTTGGCGTTCTGAAAATTTTTTTGACCAAAAATTCAACTTTTCGGACCAAAATTCAAATTTTTAGGCCAAATTTCAAATTTTCTAGGTTTTATTTTTTGTTAAGATTTTCATTTTTCAAAAAATTTTCCTTATTTGTTTTAGGCTTTTTCCAACTCGATTTAAAATTTTGGTGATTCAAAATTCTCTCGGTTACCGTTATATCGGACTGAAGATTTTATTGTCGGACTGAGAAAAATTCACAATTTTCCGAATTTAAACCACAACCAATCACACCATATCTACTTAAGATCCGAAGTTACTTCATCTAATAAAACACCCATTATGGATTCCGTAACACAAGATGTGCATGTACTCAAATGCAAGACGTCGAAAGCAAAAGAACGATGCATGACACACTTTATATCACTCCTGTCACACCTTCAAATTCTTTCAAATGACGATTTAAGTGGCATTCGCGTTGAACTTTTATTCAAACCGATATTCATGTCACTATTTGGTCAAGATGTTGAGACCTTTACAAGGATAATGCTATTCAATGCAGATAAACTTCAACAACAACTTGCCAACGATGATTTTCAAGAGGGTGAATCCATAGACACCGTTTTGATTCTCGAATCAGTTTCAGCACTTCGTTGATACAACAGTTTCTGTAAACTATGATTGAGAGTTCATAAACAAATACTTCTTTGAATACACTCGATTCGAAGTTGAAGAGTTCAAAGATACATTTCTTCAACACATGAGTAATGTAATGAATTTCATTGCTAAAAGAACACGTCATCAACGGAAAATTGAAAGAAGGGTGAATGAAAGACCGATGCAGACTGACGAGATCAATGTCGATGATAGTCAAACATTGGATGCTTGTTCGATTGTCAAAGAAAGCAGAGGGGCAGAATCAGAAAAGCAGCATACCAGCAACAGCTCAGGGAATGATCCAACATCCGATGATGAGGATATCAGACCCAAATATGATGATGAGACAATGGCTGAGGTACAATTAACTGCTGTGTACGATTCTAAAATTCATGAGCTTGAAACTATGTTAGCTTAAAAGACAAAAGATTTTGAGGATGCCAAACTCGATTTTTCAAAGAAAAATGACAAATTTGAGGTTTGTTTTGAAAAACATGAAAAAGAAAATGTTATTCTTGAAAAAAAACTAGATCGTAAGATTCAAGATTATAATGCGGAAAAAGAACATTTTGTGAAACAAATAAATTTGTTAGAATTAAAGTTGGCTTCTCAAAATCCAAGTCCTCCGCCTGCTTCATTAAGTGAAATATTTGTGCAACCTATCGACACTGTAGATAGTAATGACGCTAATGCTGATAACGACATATTTGATAATATGAACATTAAGTTAGAACAACGTGTCGCTCAATTACTTCTACAAAATGAGCAATTAAAAGCTCAGATTCAGGAAAAGGTTTTTGCATTGACAGCGGTGAAAATGAATTAAGGAAGCTTAAAGGAAATAATGTGGATACTAAGTTAGCAAATCAGTCAATCTTGGGGAAACCTCCTACTCAACCATTCGGAAACCGCTCAGTTGCTAGACAACCGAATGCGTTTAAATCTGAACGACCCAAAACGTCAAACCCGAGGTTTGCATCCAAAGTTGTCGTGCGTAGCAATTTTCCAAAAACAGTCACTCCATAATCTAGATCCTCCTTAAGAAATTTTGCCTATGCAAAACCCAATCATATGAATGCTTCAAGCAACTCTAGAAATAGCTCCAAGAACATGCCTAGGCGTAGTACAAATCATAAAAGCTATCTAGAGGATGCTAAGATAAAGACACAAGCAAGAGACAAGACCAAACCTAAACCTAGGAATGTTATTCACACATCTAGGAATTCTAGACCCTTCTCATATGTGCTCAAATCCGCCAACCCTAGGAACTCTAGATCCTTCTCAGATGCTAAGCACTTTGTTTGCACAAAATGTAACAAATGCATGTTTAATGCCATTCATGATGATTGCATCACAAAAATTCTAAACAAGGTGAACCAAAAAGCTAGAGCATCTTAAAGACGGCACCCTACAGGAAATAGATTTTCTCCAATTAAGTCTTCCGTTGTGCATGAAAAAACTATGTTTCCTAGACCTTGTCTTAAGTGGATACCAACGGGTAGAATCTTCAAAACAATTCGTCTTAAATGGGTTCCTACTGAAAAAATATTTCCCTCTAGCACGACAAAGATTCACTGTGAACCCCCACATGGTTCTCACAAAGATATCACTAACCAATATGCAAGCATAAAAACTACTGATGAAAGTACAGGTACCAAAGTCAAGGCTCAACGGGCACCCAAAGTTTCAATCTTTAAATACCATTCAACAAAAGACACACTCAGAGTTTGGTTGCTAAAGAAGCATATATTTGAGAAACAAGTGTCTCAGGGGTTTCACAACTAAGCTTGAAATAATTTACAATTACTTCAGATTGTGACTCGTGCCTCAAAGAAAGGAAACTTGATCACAAATGATAACTTATCCTTAACAACGGGAAAAATATTTTTCTCGGTCATGAGCTCTCATTAAAAACATTCCAAGTTTTTAAGCTCATGTAAACGACTTACAGTTAAATGTCAGGCTGTAACTCGAACTTCAATAAAGGAAAGTGTATCTTTAAAGATAACTTATCCTAACAAACGAGTAGAGCAATCTATCACGGGTTGAGCTTGTCAAAAAATTTAAAGTTTTAAGCTCAACACAATGACTTGTAATCACTTTTAGATTGTAACCCCGGTCAATATTCATGGGGGAGTGTAATTTAGTGCGCTTACGCTCAGCAAAAGAAGAGAAATCTTCTTACACTTGAGTGGATTCGTCAACGCATTCAAAGTCTATGAACTCAAGTTTATGCTTTAGAAATACCATGTCGCCAAAAAGAAATGGTTTTCGAAAAGAGTTGAACACAATTTTTTCAAGAGTTTTTCAATGATTATTCGAAATCTTTCAAAAACAGTGTGTTCAACAAATCTTATCCGTAAAAGTTTAATGCGAATCATATCCTCGTAATGACAATTCAATTGGATCAATTTTTGAGGGGGAGCTTTCCAAATTCATGCTAAGTTAGAGACATTTTTCTCCCGAAGATTTTCAAGACTATTTTCTACAATATATTTTAATCGAATTTGGTATCTCTAATATCAAACGATTTTATATATTAGAGATATGGGATAAAATGTGATTAAAATATGATCTATAGACTCAAGCACTTTAACTCTTACCCACGTGTGCGAAACACTTTCGATTATCGATGCACATGTGAAGGGGAGCATTTCTTGAAACCACTTGAAAGTTTATGGTTTTATGATTACGATCTTATACCCACAAAATCTTTAATTCACGATGTTATTGGTATCAAAAGGGTTGTTAGGCATAAGTCTTATGATCCAACCAGAACCGGAGGGATCTTCCCAGGGACAATCCAATAGATTATTAGAAGTCCTTAGGTAAGATGGAGTAGAATGTGAACGTAGCTGAATGCAGACTAAGTACTGATGTTAGCACTGGAACAATCACAACAAGGTGCTAGTAATGATGTCTTGTTAAGTATTGAAAGGGTTGAATAATGAAAAATAAATGTAAGGATAAAGGGTGTAAAGAAAGAAGCCCTCCATACAACTTAGGCAGAAACCGGGTCAACACATCATGAAGACAACACATCATGGACCCAATGATGTAATGCACAACCCTTCCCCAGATGACTCAGGCTTCTCTCAAAAGAAGTTTGTTTTATTGTCACGGAGATTAATAGACTTCTATTAACTTTCTCACTCCGAGATAGTTGATATTGAATAGGTGGCATCTGCTCCAGCCTCCAACCACTAAAAGTGAACAAATCGAGTCTAGAGCCTAGAGATCAATCAAATCTCGTTAGGACACACGGATGACGAACAAGAGAGTCATGTGCTATATCCTTGCGATATTGCTAGAACACGCGGAGTGATACTACCCAGTATTCACAATGATGAGTGGAAATCCTTCCAGTGTTAACACCAAACAGCACTACGGTAGGTTATGTGTAATATTCTTTATGAATTGAACATGTGTAAACTGAAAAGCAACAGTGCTTTGATTATCGAATTGATTCAAACTCATTTCAAGTTTCTACACAATATCTTTATGGTCTTGCCAGAACATTCAGAGTGATATTCATGAATATTAATATAGAAATCCTTCTAGCGTCAACCTCAAACAGTGCTATGGTAGGTGACTTGCGAGATTCTTATGAATCAAGCTTGTGTCAACTAGAAAGAAACAATGGTAAGATTCTTTATGAATTGAACTTGTTCCAGGAATTTGAATTGAAAACTTTAATCAAGCGGATATTTATCCAATTGTTTCACTCTTTATGATTCACAATCTTGCTTTGAGACGGTCGAGTAAAGAGAACTGCTAGTACTGTCGCGAAACCCTATCAAGGAGGTTCTTAATGAATCTACTTAAACACATGTACGCTATTTAATATCGTATAACGATCTTCACCGACCAGAGGTAAAACGCTACCGATTTAGGATGAATGTCAAAGGCATTCAGTCCGTGTCTATGTTTTGTCTCGAGAAGGTGGCGTTATGGTGTACTCAGCAAAGTCAAAGATTAAAGACACAAAATCGCAAGAAGGCAAAGACAAGTCAAGGATGGTGACCAACAAAAAATGAAGCAGTCATTTTGAAGATCTCAATACTAAAGATTAATCATCTCCATAAATACTTGCATGTCGTAGAGGAATGACCTCTCAGTGAGTAAGGTGTTAGTCTCAAAATATTGTATCATCAAGAATGATTCGGTCACAGATTTGAAGATCTCATGATTAAAGACAAAGTCGAAAGACAACGACAAAGGCTCAAAGATCACAGCATGAAGGAACAAGACTACTATTACACGTTCAAGACTCATATATGGCGAGATTAGTAATCTTTATAAATCTCCAAATGTCGAAGAGGAATGACCTCTCATTGGGGGAGATTGTTAGCCTCAAAATATTGAGTCAAATGATATGAGTGATTTTACTCATATCATTTGTATCTAAAAACAATCAATAAATGCATAAAATATATAAAAATGGCATTGTATATGTGTTTTTGTTGTTTAATGTGTGTAGGTACCGGAGTTCACGAAAACCGGCAAAAACGACACGGGATTTGAAGAAAAGACCGAGAAGCCAAATATGAGTTCGTTTTTAGTGGATTTAATCTTAATTTTGGCCTAGTGGGTCCCACTTGAGTTAAATGGGCCTAAAAACCCATTTAAGAAAATCACTTTGTTACTCTTTACCAAAAAGCCCATTATGGCCCCAAAACCACAAGGTATATGAGACTGATGGACTATTTTGCTACACTTTGGGCCAAAAGCCCATATCACAACAACAAAATAACTCTAATGGGACGGATGGATAAGAAGCAAGCCCATTAGGGTTATTAATTTATGAAACGGTTAAATGTGTAAAGTTATTTACACATGGTCAAACTATCCACACCAAACGTACACAATTATTTACTTTCGTTAGAAAACAAAGTTCACTTCTCTCTCACCTCGCCAAACAAATAACCAGTACACTCCTTTTTACCCAAACCCTAAAATTAAAATACCAAAATTGGGGCTTTCTGATTCACAGCGCGTGTTAATACACGCATCACAAATTAATCCCCAAGAATATGGGATCAAGGAGATGGTCCTATCTAAATGACGCGGCAATTTTCCCTGCTCTGATTGGCCAAGACACCTCAATTCCTATCATCCTCCAATCAAGATAGGCCATGTCATCTTCAAAGAAGCACAACTAACACACATGATTGCCACGTTGGCAATCCGTGTGCTTGCTTGTAATTTTCAGCCATAGGATCAAGATGAGAGAGAAGAATGAAGAAATTAAAGGCCAAGATTGAAGATGCTCTTCAACAACCTTCCACCAAGGGCCTTGGGGGTTGGCTATAAAAACCCCCATAATCTATAATTTTAATTATCCCATTTTTTATTTTTTAAAAGTTATTATGTTAAATTAGTTCTAGGATAATCTTGTAATTTTTTCACCAGTATTGTACTCGTTTCTTGATTATTAATAAAATTGATTTTCTTTGATTTAATTCGTATTTAATTTTTTGTTTAAACTTAATTTTGAACTTTTATTCTTTGAACTGATTTTATATAATAATGATTGAGGTTATTTGATATAAGCTTAATAATAACTTTTGTCAATTAATAAAAAATAAATTTGGGGATAAACTTTCCCCACTGGAAAGTTGATAAGAAAATATATGGGTTCGTATGATGATGAACAATAGTGGTGGTCGTATGATGGTAAATGGTGGTGTAGATTCGAGTTAAATGCCAGCTCAGCGCTGCGCATCTTCCCAAAGGTTTCTATAAAAGGTGTGATACCATTTAATTTACTTGTTATTTTTTTATTTTTTATGAAACTGTTTATTTGATCTTATGCGTTATATGATACATGGCTTAGGTTTGTAGGGTTATGATATAAGTTTTGTTGAATCTGAATGAGTGGGTTTTGATTGTAAGTTTTTAAACTGATAAAAGCTAGTATAAATAATGTTACTGTTTGGATTTTAGAGTAAGATTTGATTAATCTGTGTTTGTTAAGTTTATTATGCAAGTTTAAGCTGTTATATATTTGATTTGGTCATATGTGATTATAGATCATAGTTTGTGGATTAATTTAACTGATATAGATAATCTTAGTCTGCTTTATTATTTAAACTGTAAGTTTTTATCTGCTTAAAATATGCTTGGAGTTTAGGTTTAAGTTGAGAATTTATAGCTAAAGTTTAGATAAGATTAAACTGGAAATATGAATTAAATTGGTGATTATAGTCTGCTATTTGGTGAACTAAACCTGCTAGTATTTTAAGCATTGAGTGTTATATTGTTAAAGCTTTCATCTGATTTTTATCAGTAGCCGATTTAAGGTCTTAGTCTACTAGTTTGTTAGTCTATCCGTATTTTTTACATCACTTGTGTATTTGATATGAGTTTTAATTCACATGCCTGCTGAATCTGTAATTGCTTGTTTAAGTAATTAACTTGAATTTGATTTGCTGATTTTATGCTGGTTTTTTTAGCTGTTATCTAAACTTTGTTTACTTTTACTTTGTCCAAAAAAATTAAATAACCAAAAACTGTCCCCAATGGGATTCGAACCCATGACCTCCTGGTCATGGGCCAAACACGTCTACCATCTGATCTAGATATCAATTTTAGTTATAAGTTGGTTATAGTAATTAATATGCTAAAGTAGTGGGGTGTCAGATTTACTTTATGTAGATTATATAAAAGTTTTCATTTAAATAGTTTTTAATTAATAGTTTATTAAATTTACTTTTAAAAAGTTTTAGAAAAAAAATAAATAAATAAATAAAAACAAAATAAAAATTATTTTATCAATTTTAATTGTTATTGAAAATTAGTTTTTATATAAATTAGATTTTAATTAAATGAGTTTTAATAGATTTTTAATAGTGATAAAGTGTTTTCAATTAAATAGTTTAATTTCAAAATAGTTTAAATAATTGTCTATTAGATTTTATTTTTGGGGAACGATTCATGCACCTAGTTTTAATTTGTAGGATTAAAATTAGTTTAAAAACCGAAAAACCATTCAAATCAATTGTCCAAATCGAAACAAAACGTCTCAAATTCACTCGATCTTCGTGTATAACGAACTTGGTTCATCATCGTGTTTAATTAAATCCGTCTTTGGTAATTTTAGTCTATTACTTTTTCCTAAAGGTAATTTTCTATTTTACCCTATAACGTATCTAATTAATATACATTCCATGACACATCATCAAACAATAATGATCGGTCATAGGTTTATTATGTATCGTTTATTAGAACGTTGTAATAGGTAGTAAGTTAGTCGTATCAATACGGGCTTGATGGCTAGCTTAAAAGGCCTCTTTCAAGGTACTAAACATTTATTCAAGCCCGACCCAACCTATATAGCCCATGAAAGCCTGCATGTTGGTGGACTATATAAACTCCCCTCCTATCATGTTAGGAGGGTTGGTTGTTCATTTTTCTCACACTTCTCAATCTAATATTCCCCAAGTTTCCAACTAATTCTCTCTACTTTCTCTCTCTAGAATTCATCTATGTTTCTTCTATAATTCGTGTATAATCACCATATAATATGGGACAACACGGCCTGATGATCACAATTAACCATCATAATGGTAAGCTTCACTCTCAACTCTTTAAGACTCCCTTTAGCCAAATAACTTCCTATACAAACTCTGTAAAAGCCATATACCTGCCTATGTAGTTGAAAGAGTTACCACGTGTTGTAGTGTTGCCTTCCAGCTTATAACACATCCGTATACAAAAAGTATTTAACCAGTGATAGCTATTTTTATATGAATCCTTAGCATAGTCAGGATCAACAAAATATGTTACATTCACATAGTTGCCACGATTTGTCCCATACAACAGACTTACGTTTACAGTTTTCTGCAAATGTTTCATAACCAACTTCACTGCTTTCCGATGAATTTACTCAGATTCGTCAAATATCTACTAACTAAACGTACAAAATAGGCTATGTTTGGCCATGTGCACACCTACATAAGCTCCTAAAGGCATTTGTATGGCACCCAAATCATCCTTTCAACATCATAATCCCTAATCAAGTAATCTTTCAACAACAGCTTGTAGTGCCTACCCTATGACATTTGTACCGATTTTCCATCTTATATCCTAAACTTATATAAAACCTTATACAGGTACCCAAATTGTGATGCACATATTAGGACTTCGATCCCTAATGGTCTCCATACCTAAAATCTTATTTTCTTCCTCGAGCTCCTTCATGTTAAACTCCTTTTTAAGCAAAGACTTGGTAGGCCCACTCTCAACCTTGTACTTGCAAGCAATAAACATATCGTTTACGCATAACAATAAATAGATATAATCACATAGTGCATAACTCCTTTAATACACGCAAGTGTCACAACGGCTACGCTTGAATCCTTAACTCAACATGTACTCATCGAACCTCTTAACCATTACCTGGGTGATTGCTTCAACCCATACAGAGATTTTTTTAACAAACATACACTGCTACCTTGTTCATATCCTATGGTTTCCTCATGTAAATCACTTCTTCAAGATTCTCATGTAAAAATATCGTCTTTGCATCAAGCTGATCCAACTCATAATTTTTAAACGCAATCAATGCAAGTATAACCCGAATAGATATGTGTCAAACCACTAGATAAAATACTTTTCTATACTCAATACCCTCCCTTTGTGTCAATCTACGAGACAAAAATCTCTCCTTGCACCTAGGCTTTTGAACACCTTCAATCCATTCGTTTATCTTGAAAAACCATTTGTAGTTCACCAACGTTTGCCCAACTAGATGATCTACTAACTCCTAGGTCTTGTTCTTCCTCAAAGAATCCATCTCTTATTCGATAGCAGTTTTCCACTTAGAACCATATTAAAAAATAATTTCCTTTTTGTATTGTTTGGTTTTCTATACCCTAACTAGATTAACTCACAACAAATATAATAATTAATCTAGTGCAAGAAGGAATATAAACCATAAAGGATCGAACTTAATAAATAAACGCAACATAAAAGAATTAAATAAACAAAGAAGAAAAGACTAACCTTTGTGAAAATCGGGTGCGGACCACCTTGGTCGAAATTGGAGACAAGTATCAAAACGAGAATACCTCTAATAGCTCTCATTAATATTATTTCTCCTTAATTATTTCTCTTAACGACCCACTTAGGAGAACCCGAAAAGGACTTTACTTTTGACAACATTCTTACCAATTAGTTATGAACGTGGACACTAATCCAACGGTCTCCCAATTGAACAAGTCATCAACTATTATTGGTCGAAGCCTATTATGTTCAACTAAGAGCGGAGGGTGTGGTGTAGCAAGTGAGCTCGCCGCGCTGATGTGGCTTGCTCGTCGGGCTTCGCCGAGGCCCGCTGCCACACCCACCCCATTCTCCGTTGGTTCGTTGCCGCGTTGGCGAAGACACAAAGAAAAGAGAGAGTGGATCTTGCTATTCTTTTTCCTTTTTTTCATTTTTTTAATTTTTGGAGATTAAATAGAATGTTGTGTGTGTGTTTATCACTGTGTGTGTGTGTTTGTATGAAGAAGAAGATATATTTAATTTAATATATTTTTGTTTTTAATATTATATTTAAAATATTTACCCATATGGTTTGGTATTTATCACTTTTTGGTTAAAATTTTCTAATTTTCATAACTTTTAAAAATGTTTTTAGTTTAGGATTGTATTTTTATTTTCGTAGTGTATTTTTATTTAAGTATTTGTAATTTTTATTTGGATGAAATAAATTAAAATTTGTGTGAAAATAAAAAAAATAAATATAGTGGTGTGGCCAAAGTGGAGAGGGGTCGACTCTCCACTACAAAAGGGTATTTTGGTTAGTTGCTTCATGATGATGTGGCGCTGATGTGGCAGCTGTGAGGATAAAGTGGAGAGGCTTAGCCTTTCCATGATACCTTTCGCTCTAAGTAGAGAGTGATATCCAATACAATTACTGAATTCTGAATCATACTTTAGAGACAACCTTAGATAAGTGATATTATTCCTTTGTACTACTGGTATCACATGAACCTAAGACATGATACCTTAGAAGCCTCACAAGCTGAATGTACTTGGACTCGCATGTGGAGTCTCTCACTGTATTTTGTTTTGAAATTTTCCATGTCACCGATCCCTGATTCTATAAGAATACCTAACCAAATTATGAACGACTATCATCTTTATATAATTTCCAACTTGTATCATAATAACTAGTCACTCTGAGTTCTTCTTCTCCATCATAAACTAATAACTTATATTTAGTATTTCTTAAATACTAAATATTTTTCTTTACAACTGTCTAATTAACTTCTCCTGGATTCTATTGATGTCGAATCTACATGCTCAAAGCGAAGGACAAATCAGGCCATGTACACGTCATGACATACATGATCGATCCTACAACCGAAGCATATGGGACTCGACTCAACTTGTCCAATTCTGCATCAGATTTACTATTGTTTATTCCATGATGTAAGGGCATATTCTCTTTCTTAGAATTCTCCATTTTGAATATTTTAAAACTTTTATCTAAGTACGTATCTTGACTAAGTCCTATAAGACGTTTTGACCTATCTTTGCAAAGCTTTATACCAATAATATATGTTGCATCTCCCAAATATTTCATAGCGAAACATTTTCCTAACTTTTACACTTTGTAATGTTGAATAATAACTAATATAATTTATTATTATTTAAAGTACGAAAAATTCTCGGGTGTTACATCATCCACGTGTCATTTTGAATTTCGTCCTCGAAACTCGATCGTTGTTACTAAGTTGAGAAGTGTCAAGAATGTCGGAAAGGAATAGGTAAAGCTAGAATGTATCTGAAAGGTTTGACAGGTCAATATGACAAAGCGGTAACAGTTTTAAGAACAATTAAAAGACAATTAGAAGCGAATAATATAGCAAGTCGTCAACTATGAAAAATCGATATAAGGTTAAGTACAGTTAGTTGGTTAAGCTCACGTCGATCGATGTTCATTCGGAAAAATCTGTGCCACAATTCACGAGTTATTTGAAGTTTGAGAACCACTCGCCAAAATGTAATAATGGTAACGGTAAAAGGAAAAATAACGATTAAATTGTACGGACGAACCGTGAGTAAAAAGGAGCACGCTCCATAACTGGATTAATAAAATAATACAAATAATGAGTCACGTCGAATGCACTTATGCCCACTTATTTATAAATCGTTATTTATATCAAGAAGCGTCCGAATCCATGTAAATAAAAATTTATAACCTCATGGTTCGGCGATTTATAACCCCTCTATTCAAATGTAGAGGTGTCCCAATCCATTTTAATAAAAACCTCATAAATCAATTTATTCATGCGTCATCAGAAAATTATACAATCAAAATAGTTAAAATATCCAAAATGATATTAGGTAAAATCACCAAAAGCAAGGCGCATGCGTCGTAAATGAGTCGCTAACTATAAGTAGACGTTCAAATTCATAAGTGGAAGAAAATAAATATCGATGCGCGATAACATGCTCAAAAATACATATCAAACAAGGAACTCGTATTTAATATAATGATATATTATAACATTACTCCAATAGATATATGGAACTATCAGCATATAAAGAATCATAAATAGATAAAGCAAGCAGTCATGCATCAGCGGGTAAAGAAATTGAAAATGTACAAAATGAGACTTCATATGGCAACGAATAAAGCAATCGTAATACGTAAAACATGTATTCATATATAGAGGAAGAAGCATGATGACATGTTAAAACACACTAGAGCATCGGTTATAGTCTAGGCCTATACAATAACACTTAGTTCTCTATAACCAAGGCTCTAATACCAATCTGTAACACCCCAAAATAGGCCCAGCGAAAGCCCATAACTTTTGGAGCATGTTACGTCATGATTATCCGAGTCTTGATCCGAGAGAACGACCTCTATGGCAAATATCACAACGCGGACTCCAATAATTATACAGTCAAGTACCTGAGAATACAAGCTTAAAACGGTCAGCATAAAGTTGGTGAGTTCATAAGTTTTGTTAAAATGTTTATGACACTATAAAAGTTTATAAAGTCCACTACCAAAAGTAGTATCGTAAAAGCATTTAGAAATCCAGAGTTTCGCAACAAAAGCAACGCTAACCACAAAGTTCAATCATATATCAACATATAGCCAAAAGCATTACAACAACACAAAATATTAAGTTTAGAAGCATATAAATCCATTAAATAATGGCAAGCATAGAAGCATATGAATCCACTGAATAATGGCAAGTATAGAAGCATATGGATCCATTAAGTAATGGCAAGCATATAAGTGTGAGCATATGAATCCTTTAGATAATGGCAAGCATATAGGGTAAATCTTACCCAGTTACGATAGCACTAAGCTCATGACAAAACTTCCGTGAAGTAATTCAAGACAAAATTTGCGTCTATAAGCAAGCAACATAGCATTATCATCATAAAGATAACTTTAGTGAATAAATCAAGAAAACGTGTATTGCATTCATAAGCAAGCAACAAGCATTATCTTCATAAGCATAACCCCAACGAAGTAATTCAAGAAAACAATAGTTTTGCGTCAACAAAAGATGTTACAAGCATTATCACACCTCAAATACTGTAAGCATATAAGGCAGGTGAAAAGAAGATATGACTCACACACATATTCACAATATGTAGCATCAACAATACATGCAAAGTATAACCACGTACGTGTCACAAACAATCATCAAAATGAATAAACACGTATTTGACATCAACAAGCATGCATCTCCCCTAAAAAGGATTTAAAACATTTATAAAGCGATTCCAAAATAGAAAGAAGGGGTATGAACTCACATCGATGTTGCAGAACAATTAGCAGTAATGCGAAAACCAAGAGCAGCGTAACGTAAACTAAAACTCCTCGATACCAAAAGTCGGAGTCCATCTTATCAATTATTTCCCAGCATCCAAATTGATTCATCCAATTTTTCCCGATGAAAGGTTTTATCAATACCCTCGGTTCATAAACCGTTTAACTCCCATGTCGTAATCGTTCGGTTCCTGATTAACTAAGATGAAACGAAAGATACCACCAACGTATACAATATATATACCTAATATATATTGCACACGGAAAAACGGAACATGTATATAATCCATATTTTGAATTATATAACAAGGACAAACAACGCACGAATTAACCCAAGAAAGATGACACCACAAAATAAAATAGTCAAAGTATATAACCAAAGTAATTCGACACGCATTTAAAACCACTCATTAAATAACTTAAAGAGCCCTTTTTATAAAATCAAACACACCTTTTATAGTTTCGAACAAAATTTCAAAAATATAAACAACAAATATGATTTTATAAAATAATATTTTACAAATTATTATTTCTTTATTCGACAATTTAATATTTCTTAAAACCTTTAAGTTTCTAAATAATATTTATGAAAACTAATAAATTTTAAATTTATAAAATTTTCGGCATGACCTATTGGTTTATATAACGTTTCCCATATTTAAAAAATACAAAATTTTCACTTTCAAAATTAAACCGTGTTGCAAATTCCACATATTTAATTATATAAATATAATTAGTGTCAAATCACAAACAAAACAAATCAACCAATAATCAATGCTTTCAATAACCAACCAACACTTTCAATCATTTAGTTATCTACAAACCCAAACGCCTCTTAGGGTCTCAAAACTCAGAACCAAACGCTCCCAAATAGACAAAAAACCCATTATCCAAACACCCTAATTGACATTTTGAATCCAAATCTAAACACACCCTTATGAGTTGTTAAACTAAAATCCAAACACCATTTTAACAGATTTGAAACGCTAATCCAAACACACCATAATATTTCGGATCTAGACTAAAATCAAGAGGAATACTAAAACATAAACAAGAACAGCACCACAAGCCCGACACCACTCGGGTATGACTGTGGTGGTCAGAAGACACACACGAATGCCACCTTTTAGGGTGGTTTCGGTGGTAAACATCACGCACACCCCCGCGGGTATGGTGACACGATAGTGGCTAGGAGACGAAGACATGGAGGCGGCTAGTGGTTGGGCATAATATTGATGGTGTTCACGTGGTTAACCGCCACGATCTAGTGGTGGTGATGGAAACTTAGAGTTGGTGGTCTAGGGTTATAGATCAATCGATCTATATGTGGATAACGGTGGTTGAGGTGTGGTGATAACGAATGGGTGGTGGTGGCTGCTAGGCGAACGTGGTGGTGTTGATGGTGTCTGCTGGTGGATGACGATGTTTGACAGCCGTAGTGGATGAAACATGGTTGTGGCTGGTGATGGGTGGAGTAAACATATAAACGTGGTGGCACGAAATAATGGTGTTTGTGGTGTGGTCACACGATTGTGGCGGGTTTCTAAAGGGGTGGCTGTTGGTGGCGAACAACGACGGTCGGCAGATCGAATGGATCTAGTGGGGTTGGTCACGATGGCACAAAGATGGATAGTGGCTAGTGATAGAGTGGCGGCTGGTGTTGTAGCCGCGATGATGGCAGCGTGTGGCTGTGGTTGTGGGGTTATGTGGTGATGGTGGTTTGGAGGTGTGGTGGTGCTCGGGCGGTGCCGACGGCAACAATAGTCGTGGAAGGTGGTGGTTACACGATGGCGACGACCAACAAGGATGGTGAAGGGTTGATTTTGATGGTGGGTTTTGGTGGGTTGTATTGATTGGACGTTTTTAGTGACGGGGTTGGTGTTGGTGGGTGGCTCGAAGTTGGCCGGAAATGTCACTGGAAAAATGATGGCTGGTGAATAAAGATGGAGGAGTGTCTATTTTTAAATTAGGGTTAGGGTTTGTTGTAAATGAATAAACAAATATTGTTTTCTATTTATATTAAAACAAAGTGTAAGGGTGAGAATGGTGTAGGGTTTATTTTGTAAATTACTATTTAACTTTTGTTAATTAATGATTCAAGGCTCATTTGTGATAATTAACGGATGATTCAAGACATGAAACTTTTGTCATTGTGTTCTAAATGATTTTTCCTATTAAAAAGAGTATTCACTCGACCATTGTTTCATAATGTTTTATAAACTCATTTAAAAATGTTAATTATTTATCAGGTTTCTCCAGCAAGCTCAGTTTTAACGAAAAAAAGGAATTCAACTTGATTATTTGCGTTTTAAATAAACGTTAATGAACTAAAATATTAAATAGTTTAATAAATCATTTTATTAAATATCTCGTAATACTTAAATATAAATAATTAATTTTTAACAGTCCTGGTACGCTGACTGTGCGACTTTTTAGATTTGTAAAATATGTCCCGTTTTCAAATCCAACAAGTTTGGTAACGCTCAAAAATATATTTTGAATAATAACTAATGTAATATATTATTATTTAAAGTACGAAAAATTCTCAGATGTTACATCATCGACGTACCATTTTGAGTTTCGTCCTCGAAACTCGATCGTTGTTACTAGGTTGAGAAGTGTCAAGAATTTCGGAAAGGAATAGGTAAAGCTGAAATGTATCTGAAGGGTTTGACAGGTCAATATGACAAAACGGTAAAAGTTATTCGATCAATTAAGGATAAATAGAAGCAAAGAATATAGCAAGTCGTCAACTCTGAAAATTCGATATAAGGTTAACTACAGTTAGTTAAGCTCACGTCGGTCGATTTTCATTCGAAAAAATCCGTGCCACAATTCACGAGTCATTTGAAGTTTGATAATCATTCGCCAAAATGTAATAATGGTAACGTTAAAAGGACAAAATAACGATTAAATTGTACGGACGAACCGTGAGTCAAAAGGAGCACGCTCCATAACTGGTTTAATAAAATATTACAAATAATGAGTCACGTCGAATGCACTTAAGCCCACTTGTTTATAAATCGTTATTTACATCAAGAGCGTCCTAATTCATGTAAATAAAAATTTATTATCTCATGGTTTGGCGATTTATAACACCTCTATTCAAATGTCGAGGCGTCCAAATCCATTTCAATAAAAACCTCATAAATCAAATTATTCAAGCGTCACCAGAAAATTTCACAAATCAAAATGGTTAAAATATCTAAAACGATATTAGGTAGAATTACCAAAAATAAGGTGCATGCGTCATAAGTGAGTCGCGTTCTATAAGTAGACGTTCAAATTCATAAGCGGAAGAAAATAAATATCGACGCGTAATAACATGCGCAAAAATACATATCAAATAAGGAACTCGTATATAATATAATGATATATTATAACAGTCCTCCAATAGCTACAAGGAACTATCAACATTTAAAGCAATCATAAACAGATAAACAAAGCAGCCAAGCATCAGCGGGTAAATAAATTGCAAATGTGCAAAACGAGCATTCATATGGCAGTGAATAAAGCAATCGTAATACGTAAAGCATGTATTCATATATAGAGGAAGAAGCATGATGACATGTTAAAATACACTAGAGCATCGGTTATAGTCTAGGCCTATACAATAACACCTAGTTCTCTATAACCAAGGATCTAATACCAATCTGTAACACCCCCAAAATAGGCCCAGCGAAAGCCCACGAGTTTTGGGGCATGTTATGTCATGATTATCTGAGTCTTGATCCGAGAGAACGAATATCACAATGCAGACTCCAAATATTCATACACTCAAGTACCTGAGAATACAAGCTTAAAATGGTCAACATAAAGTAACTGAGTTCATAAGTTTTGTTAAAATGTTTATGATACTATAAAAGTTAATAAAGTCCACTACCAAAAGTAGTATCATAAAATCATTTAGAAATAAGAGTTTCGCAACAAAAGCAACGCTAACCACAAAGTTCAGTCATATATCAACATATAGCCAAAAGCATTACAACCAACACAAAATAATTCAGTTCATATTCAAGATTCATATCAACATAACATTCAAGATTCATATCAAGATCACATGCACAATTCATATCAAGATCACGTATAAGAAGCATATCAAGATCATAGCAAGATTCACATTCAAGACTAATACAAGATCATAGCCAAGATTCACAATTTAAGATCAATATCATAGCAAGATTCAATTCAAGATCAATACAAGATTATAGTAAGATTCAATTCAAGATCAATACAAAATCAAGATTCAATTTAAGATCAATACAATATCATTGGAAGATTCAATTTAAGATCATAGCAAGATTCAATTCAGGGTCAATACAAGATCATAACAGGATTCACATTCAAAATTAATTGGACCACAAACAAAACGTTTTAAATCATATGAATCCCATTATAGGAAGGCAATCATATAAAGTTTAGAAGCATATAAATCCATTAAGTAACGGCAAGCATAGAAGCATATGAATCTATTAAGTAATGGCAAGCATATAAGTGTGAGCATATGAATCCATTAAATAAAGGCAAGCATATAGGGTAAAGCTTACCCAGTTACGATAACACTAAGCTCATGACAAAACTTCTGCGAAGTGATTCAAGACAAAACACATTTTGCGTCATAAGCAAGCAACATAGCATTATCATCATAAAGATAACTTTAGTGAATAAATCAAGAAAACATGTATTGCATTCATAAGCAAACAACAAGCATTATCTTCATAAGCACAACCCCAACAAAGTAATTCAAGAAAATAATAGTTTGCGTCAAAAAAAGACGTTACAAGCATTATCACACCTCAAATACTTTAAGCATATAAGGCAGATAAAAAGAAGATATGACTCACACACATATTTACAATATGTAGCATAAACTATGTTGATCCCAAACTTATATCGATTTAGCTTTGTGTTAACGAGAGTAAATCAAGTTTAACACGTAGAGAAACTTTGTGTATTCAACAATCTAAGTGTTATGCGGAATTAACACTTAGAACAAAGAACGAAACAAAACAAAACAAAACTATGTAAACCAAACTTTCACTTCGATTAATATTGAAACTTGCGTACAATGAAAGTGTAAAACTTGTTAAAACTTGTTATCAACTAAGAACCCTACGACCTCCTTTTATAATACAAGGAGTCGTGTACAATGGTCTACCTATCAACTATTCTAGGTAAAGATAAACATAGAAAATATAACATTGAACATATCTTTACTAGAATTAAAAAACGTGTAGACTAAGTATTCCATCAGTGGTTGAACTTTCCTTTGTCAGCGCTCAAATATGCTTTGTTAGTGTTTACCTGTCAGCGCCTCTTTTACTCTTGTCAGCGTCCAAGTTCTTCTTGTCAGCGTCCCAGTGACTTAGTTAATTTATTCCCAACAATCCTCCCCTAAACTTGATATCTACTCTTGTAATCAAATTTCTGAATAAAAACTAAATACAAGGAGGATTCTTACAAATACAAACTAATTTATGAATTTGAGAATAAATAAATCTAACAAAATTCTTAATAACATCACTGGTGTAATCAACCTCTAACTTTGTGGATACCATCATCTTCAAAACATCTTGAGACATAGGATATGGAACATCAACCAAAAGATATTCTGCAAACTTTGAAGTACTAAGATAGTATACACCAGCAGCTGAAAACAAATGCCACTTCAAACCACCGAGGTCTTCCAAATCCAACCATATTGGATCAACTTCATCTGGAAAAATCATTCTATTGAATGTGGTCCAGATCTTTATTCCATTTACTGAAGAAGGCTCTTCAACTTCATACTTAGCTTTCATCAAATCCTATAAAGCTACCAAATCCCCTCTATCCATACTTACAAACAAAGAAATCAAAGAAGTGAATGTGTGTACCTTGTCACCAGCTCTGGTGACCACCCAGAAACCACTTGCATCTTCCTCATACTTGACTATGGGGTTTCTCAAGTCCAAAGGTAACACTTCTGCATAATCTAAAGCTTCTAATGATGAAAGCTTCATGGTCTTCCTTAAAACAGCTTCACTTGGATTCAGTTGATCAAGTACTGGAAATCCAATCTTCAATCCTTTCTTCACTGGCCTTGGAACCACAGATGCTTTCTTCATTGTCATATGTTCTTCCATTTCTTCTTGCCTTTCCTTGGAGAGTAGCCCAAAATTCGTGTCTTTACACAAGAAAGCCTAAATTGGATAAGCCAAATGCTCTGAATGGTCAAAAGTGAGCTTTTTGAGCTTTTTGTAGGTCCACCTAGTCTGGTAACACCTTATCATCATGTATACAATTCTCTCCTTGTTGTCTTGTTTTGGTGAAGAATGTTGCAAGCTCTATTTTTCTCAAACACCTTAATATCTCTCTGCAGCCTCAAAAATCCTTCTAAACACATAATCTTCTTTGACAAAGAAATATCTGGATCATTCAAGACTTGCTCTTCATACTTAAAATAGAGCTTAGCAATCTTAGGCATGTCAAGATCAAATTACGGCTTTAACTCCCTAAGCTTCTTGTTGGGTCCACTTGTTGTAGATCTTACAACCTGTTAAGGATGGTGAACGACTTATGTAATCACAAGTCTATTCACAGGGAGACTCTAATGAAACACAAAGTATCAATGTGGAATACAAATACTAAGAACAAGAAGAAACATAATAACTAGATAAATAACTTGATCCTTTCTAAGGATTTCTACTATACTGATATGAAAATGAAAACTGGTGAAGGTGTCTCAAACCCTTCTGCCTATGGGTTCCTTTTATACTACAAGGAAACCCTAACTACATTAATCATAAAACATGTAATAGTTGATATGCATATCCTTGCCTAAGATATCTCATGCATATCCTAACGAACTACTACAAATAATATTTTTTGACTTTACTACTAGACTAGGAGCACGTGTTGCTCCTACTACTACTAGGACCAGGAGGAACTACATACCTCCTAGTTCACCTATTACAAATTACCTATTACATAGGTCCTAACAATCCTACCCTAAACTTGAATTTGAGTAGTTGAGTTCAAGTTTCTTGGTAGATCTTGCAGACCAGCTTGAGGATTAAAATTGCATAACCATAGCAGCAAAAGAACCATCATTAGCGAAAACACAAAGTATGCTGCAACAAAGAACCCTGAGAAGCTTCTTGAAAGCGTGGAAAACATCTGCACCTATTGAATCTTTACATCAACATGAGCATATTGGATAAGGCTTTACCAAGTAGCTGCTCGCTCTTGGGCTAGCTAGTCTTTGTGGTGGAATCAAGCATCACCCTGGGAGACCAGAACCCAGCCCAACTCTTAGAACATAAATCAATGGTAAGTGGGAGTACCCTGATGATTTTTGGCAAATCATCACAGCCATCAACGAAATTGATTGAAGTCTTTACCAGAAGCCGTACCCTTCTGGAGTAGCCAACTCTTAGCAACAAAGCATCGGTGAGCTAAAAACCCTATAGATTTGAGCAAGCTACTACAGCTATCAACAGATTTGATGTATGTCTTTACCAAGATCCATACCCCCTTGGACTAGCCACTCTTCAGTCTAGGACCAAGGCGAGTAAGACCATCCAATTTTGGGTAAACTGGCAACCATCAGTGGATTTGAGAATCACACCAGAGTCGTACCCTCATGGTGAATCAACTCTGTCTTGTTTGTGAGACATGGTGAGTTGAACATCATTTGCTGTGTGGAAGGATTCCAACACCAGAAGTATACCTCAAAACAGCCCAAGTGTGAAATGTTTTCAAAATTAGGATGAAAGAAATGTATCAGCGGTTGAAATCACTATGTCAGCGGCTTAGTGATGTAGCTTAATTTTATTCCCAACAATCCTCCCCTAAACTTGATACTTATACTAATGATTAAGTTTTTGAATAAAACAAAATCGAAAGAGGATTCTTACAAAAAAAAACCTACTCCTGAATTTGAGAATATATAAATCTCATGAAGTCCATTCTAACATCACTGGTGTAGTCAACTTCAAGTCTGGTGGTGATCAATTTCTTCAATAAGTCTTGTGAAAATAGATACTTCACATCTATCAGCAAAAACTCTGAAAACTTTGTAGTACTCAAATAAAAGACCTCAGCAACAGAATACACATGCCACTTCAAACTGCTCAAATCATTCAAATCCAACCATAATGGATCAGCATCATCATAGGCAAACATTCTTCTGAATGTTTTCCAAATCTTTATTCCATTCAATGAAGAAGGAGCTTCAGCCTCATACTTCTCCCTTAACAAACTCCAAAGAGTTTTTACATCCTCCCTATCCAGACTGGCAAACAAAGAAATAAAGGAAGTAAAAGTGTGTACCTTCCCACCAGCCCTGGTGAAATTGAGTATAATGCAGTTCGTTTTTTCTCAGTTCTTACTAATAGAAAGTCCAACCAATATCGGGTTTTTAATTGTTCTTGGTTGTTAAGCTTGCTTGGTTAATCTATTGCTAATTCAACAAATGCTTGCAAAACGGAAAAATATTACCTACGTATATGTAAAACAAATTGCAAATACCACATTTTTATTCAAGTAAAAATTCAAAATGCAAAATATGAAACTTAAAGGACTGAAATTGTAATTTCTATGAAAAATAAATGCTTGAAATGTAAACTCTAACAATTATAGGGACTAAAAGTGCAAAACAGTAAACTAAAAGGATCAAAAATGCAACAACTATAACAAACTTGCCAAAAATGCAACAAACTAACAAAATGCTAACTGAATTTAAACAACTTCCAAAATCCAGGGACTAAAATAATGCAAACCCTAAAAACATGAAGATTAGCCAAATTTTAAACGCTGACAGAACTAAAAGGACCAAAGTGCAATAAAGAAAACTATATAAGCAAAAACGGGAGAAAGAAGAAAATAAGCTCGTTTGAGCTTATTACTCAACCAAACTTGATGAAACAACTTGCAAAACTCTTGAAATCTCAATTAAGCTACGTGTGTTCAAGGAAATTTGCTAAAAATCAGAAATAAGCAAATGAGTGCTTATCAATAAGCACAAAATAAGCTCTAGCCAAATCTAATCAGTCACAACTTGATTTTATGATTAAAACTGATTAAGCAACTGATTTTAAGAATGGGAAATCAAACCAGAACGTTTTTCATCCAGAGATAAGCTCTAAAACTGAATTAAGCTAAAATTGAGCTTATGTTGACCAAGCGTTGACCAGCTTTTTTTCAAAAAGCTAAAAATCTCAAAAATCATGTAACTCAACTACCTAAATGGATTTGTGAAGAAAAATTGCTAAGTTTATGAAGAGGAAAAGGAGATACAGATTTTCAGTTGACAAGTTACAGAAACTTGAGTTAAGTCTACTTATCTGATTTTTGCTTATTCCTAAGTGTTTATTGAAAACTGTATAAAATCCTCTTGGAATCTAAAACTCTATGATATAAGCTACAAATAGAAACAAATTTGATCCAAATTCATCCAGTTTTGAGTGAGTTCTAGCAAATTGAAATTGGTAAGTTCCTGAATGACTCAAATGCATAAGGCTGACCCAAACTTTTTAGGTGCCATTTGCCTGTTTGACCTTGTTATTGACTTGTAAAAGACTTAAAACAACTTGTTATCACTTAAGGACTGTAAATGAACTCTAAAAATCCAAATCTCAATGCTTGAAAACTATTTTTAAGCTATACCCAAACACTCCTTTACTGATGTTTAAATTTTTTACAAAGACTTATTAGGATCTAATCAACTCGGAATCAAAAGTTATAACAAAATAGACTTGGTGATTACAATGAAAGACTTTAAAACTAAAAGCAATCAGTTATCAAAGCTAGGACTCCAATTGAGCTACAAGGCTAAAAAGTACTTAACAAATGCAGTAAACTACAAATTATTCAAATCAGAACACAAGTAAGCAGTAATCAAGCTACAAACACACAAAGTTCAATCAAACAGCAACTACTAACAACTTTATCATGCAGCCATCAGATTATACTAGGAAAAGAAAGCATGCAGTTTACTTATTGAGAGGAACAAAAATGAGAACTATTAGAACCTATTGTAGTTATCCTTTGAGAAGAAGAGGAGCGTTGAGCTCTCTTACCCTAGTGATAACCACCACCTTATCACTAGGAATCAATCAATCAACAAATTCTGCTAACAAATCAACTAGAAACCATCAAACTGCTTGAACATCTTCAAAAACTATGGAAATGACTGAATTCTGATCAAACAACAATCTAACTCCTTCAATGTTGGTTATGATCCATCAATGATCATAACTAACACTTAACAGCAACAACAGTATCCAAATGCAGCAAGAATAGAACTGGAATGATAAGAACAGTTTTGGCGGGAAAGCTTGAATTCAAAATTCATTAATGGAAAAACGGTTACAAGGTTTGTTACAAGCTAGTAACTAACTAACTAACTCAAGAGTTTGTCAGACTCTTGAGTAGCTAGGGGAAAATTGAGGGAAAAAGGAAAGGAAAATGAAGAACTATGTGTTTTTACACATTTAAGCTACAAATGAAAATGAAGTCTAATCCAGCTATTAGACATGAAGGAAGAGTTTGTTGGGGTTGGTGACGTGTCAGAACCAATCTCTGAGCTCCACGTGGCTTCTTCTTGCTAATTGTATAATTTGGCTCAAGAACATATTTGGGGATTTTTGATCCAATTACTTTCAGTTTAATTGATTATGAGGTATGGATTCGTCTCTCAAAATGGAGCAATTTTCATGTTTAACACTTTGCTTGAAATGCATTGTAGCTCAAAATAGGTTCTGGGTTCGTTCTTGTTTGAAAGTGACACGTGGCTTCCTCTGGTTGGCTCTCATCTGGTCACACGGATTAATATCCAAAAGTGGATAAAATGATTATGGAGTGGCGCATTTCTATTGGTTGAATAGGAGAAAGTGCGCTTTACTGTATAGATACGGTATTAAATGTGAGGCGGCGCTAGTGGGCTTATGTGGCAGCTTATTTGGTGATCCTTGTGTCTCATTTCCTTGATTCTCATTGGTCCATTAACACTTCACACGGATTAAGCCCAAATTTGGTGTAAACTTGTCACTTTCAGCCCCTATACTTTGGCAGATTTATGATTTGATCTCTAGTCTTCAATTCTTTGGCAAAACTAGTCCTTTGAACTTCATTCTTGATCATTTGAGCCCTTGACTGAGTTGACTTGATAGTTGACCAAGTTTGACTTATGATCTTGACTTTCACAATATTTGCACTATTAGTCCTTCAACTTTGATAACTTGTCAAGATAGGTCCTTGTACTTCAAAGTCTTGTCACTTTTGATCCTTCTTTGTCTTTTTCATCCATTTGAGCTTGATTTTTCCTTGTTTGCTTTAAAATGTATCTTTTTACCTACACAAGTGCACACAAACACAAACATACCACATAACACTGTTTTTGCCAAATAAATTGGTATTTTACTTCATGTTTTAGGGTTATTTGTTATTAAAAGGATATGAGTTTAAGCTCATATCAAATTCCCCTACACTTGAACATTGTCATGTCCTCATGCAATATTATATTTTAAGGCTCAAAATTTTACATTTCCCTCATAATTAATCCACCTTGGCCATATGAGATGCATCTATGGTACTCTAAACTAAATGATGCATGATTTTGACTTTTAATAATGCAATGAATCAAAATACAATTCTATCTATATCTTTTTGATTTTTCTTGAAATGGTTTTGATGGAAATAACTCATAAAGAATTCAATGACTTAGATTAGGGCTTGGGTACCATGGACATTTATCACCCTCAAGTTTCACTTTCCCCATACCAAGCTTAAAAATGGGATCATTGCATTCACAAGTAAAAAGTGCATCAACTTATTCATGACAATTAAATGTGGAACCGGTTATTATTTGAGCAAATTGCTTGTGGGCAAATTTGTCATTATTCAAGTGTGAAGTATAAGAAGTGTAAAATCCAAAAATAAGGAAGCACGGTTTTAATCCTAAGTAATCATCTCATCCATTACTTGAAAAACCGCTCACAATTAATACAAGTCCGTATTAAGAGTAATAAGTCATTCGCCTTATGTGTAAAATCCTCATGTCATGCTTTCATAAGTAGCTACACACTCGCTAAGGAAAGAAAAATAAAACTCACGCAATAATTTACATCCGCCATCTTTTTGAGACTTTGGATCTTCAACCCCGCAACCCGTCAAGGTAATATTGGATTGGAGCAATCTATTGAATCCCCGCAACCCGTCAAGGCAATATTGGAACTCAACAGTCAGTATAATTAACACCACACTGCCCCTCTTGGGAGTCTTGCATTATTTATTTTTTTTTCTTTCTTTTTCTTTTTTTTTCTAGCCACTCATTTTTTTTTCATAAGCCGCTCTTATTTTTCTTTATTCCTCACTAAGAAATTTGAAAAGAAGAAAAGGAAAAACACCCGCTAAGTATGGAGCATGACATAAGTCTAGTACACATAAAACGTGCTAACTTAGAATCTTAAGACGTACTCATACCAACCATGAATGATTAGCCAAAAATGCATAAGAGATTACAAACCAATTAAAACCGTACTTGATTATTTATTAACAATTATATACATGCGAAGAAAGTAGAGGTAAAGAAGAGAAGGGTTTAGCCACAAGTAATTGCCATGAAGTCTATCTAGCCCTTTTACACTTGCTTCAACTCTATCATTTCCCATTCTCCACAAATTTAAAATTTCAAATAATGAGATTGGTGGATGCTTAGCCTAATAGACCAATGAAGGACTACATGGTTAAGGATACTAGCTAGAGAGTGCTAAAATAAGCAAACTCGGGTTGAGTCAAAATATCCATGGCGGGCCTAATATGTCAAAAAAGTCTAAACTTGTTAAAACCATGTTTTATTATATTTTTCCTTTTTATTTATTTTGATGGAAAATAAAAGAATATATACAATGCACATGTGATATGCAAAAAAAAAATGATTGATGCAAAAATTATGAATGCATATTTTTGTTGGCCAAAGTAGATCAAAAATTTGAAAAATGTTTGAAAATCCAATTTTCCATGTTTTCATGCAAGACAATGACAAGTTCTAGGTAAGGTCACTTCGATAGAAGACCCCCCTACACTTAAGCTAAACATTGTCCTCAATGTTTAAGAGCATGGAAGTGTAAAAACTTCCCCTACACTTATGACAATGAATAGACTTTGCTTAACCCAAGTTAAGGAAAGGACAACTATTAGTGAAGTCATGTTTAAGCACAAGGTGTCAATGAAAATTCACTAAAGTAACGAAGTGAACCGGATACAAGGGCCTCCTCCATAAGCTCCAAAGCATGAGATGAGTGAGCAACCCTACAAACAATCATGAAGACAAAAGAAGGTCTCCCCTACACTTATCTCCAAGTCTATGCTTTTATTTCTAACCTACAACACTCTAAACCTAGTTATACGATGCTTGAGTTAATGAGTCTCTAGCTCGACTCATCCCTCAATGAATTACTTCATGGGGAAAATGGGGACCTCTTGGACCATTTCAACGGAAATATCCTCCCCAAAGTAATGTTTAACACGGTGACCATTCACTTTAAAATTTGGACCATCGGGTTGGGACAACTCAAGAGTTCCATATGGAAACACTTGAGCAATAGTGAATGGACCGGACCATCTCGACTTAAGCTTGCCCGCAAAAAGCTTCAATCTTGAGTTAAAGAGGAGAACCGGCTCTCCAATTTTGAACTCACGATTTTTGATCTTAGCATCATGCAATTTCTTAGTCTTTTCCTTGTAAAGCAAAGAATTCTCATAGGCATTGGCTCTCAACTCATCCATCTCATTGATTTGATCTTTCCTATGTGAACCGGCTTGGTTTAAATCAAAGTTAGCCCACTTGAGAGCCTAAGATGCCTTATGTTCTAACTCAAATGGGAGGTGGCACGCTTTTCCATAGACAAGCCTATAAGGAGTACAACCAATTGGTGTTTTAAAAGCCGTCCTAAACGCCCACAAAGCATCATCAAGCTTATCCGACCAAGAAGCTCGATGTTCTCCCACCGTTCTCTCTAAAATCCTCTTTAAACCACGATTTGTGACCTCGGTTTGACCATTTGTTTGAGGGTGATACGCGGTAGAAAGTCTATGATTCACTCCATATTTCTTCATAACTCTCGTGAATTGATCATTACAAAAGTGCGTACCACGATCACTTATGATGGCCCGAGGTACACCAAATCTAGCAAATAATTGTTTCAAGAACTTTACAACCACTCTAGCATCATTAGTAGGTAAGGCTTTAGCCTCCACCCACTTGGACACATAATCCACCGCCACAAGTATATACTTGTTTCCCTTAGAAGATGGAAAAGGTCCCATGAAATCTATTCCCCATACGTCAAATATCTCACACTCTTGGATAAAATTTTGTGGCATCTCATCACGTTGTGTAATTTTTCCTTGTCTTTGACAAACATCACAAAATTTCACCATCTCTTGGGCATCCTTGTAAATGGAAGGCCAATAATAACCCGAATCAAAGACTTTCTTGGCGGTGTAGTTAGGCCCAAAATGTCCACCCGTAGGTCCTTTATGACATGCCTCTAAGATCTTAAATGCCTCGGGCCCATCTACACACCGTCTAATGATTTGGTCCGCACATTGCCTAAAAAGATATGGATCATCCCAAAAGTAATACTTAACTTCCTTAAGAAACTTTTTCTTTTGTTGGTAAGTAAGACCCTCAATAAGCACATTGCCCACAAGATAGTTTGCGATATCCGCAAACCAAGGTGTGGCATCCTCTTGGGAAGAGATAGACATGAGCTCCTCTAGTGGAAAGGATTCATTGATTTCTTGATGTGGGAAATCTCCTTGAAAAGGATGCTCAAGTCTACTCAAATGATCCGCCGCTAAATTCTCGGCCCCTTTCTTATCACGAATCTCTATCTTAAACTCTTGAAGCAACAAAACCCATCTCAAAAGCCTAGGCTTAGCATCTTGTTTTGTCATAAGATACTTGAGAGCGGAATGATCCGTATACACTATGGTTTTGGAAAGCACAAGATATGGTCGAAACTTCTCAAAAGCATATATTATAGCAAGCAATTCTTTTTCCGTGGTAGTGTAATGAAGTTGTGCACCGGTCATGGTTTTACTCGCATAGTGTATAGGTTGAAAATGCTTATTAACTCTTTGTCCTAAAACGGCCCCCACCGCATAATCACTAGCGTCACACATAAGCTCAAAAGGTAATTCCCAATTTGGAGAAACCAAAACGGGAGCCTTTGTTAATTTTTCCTTAAGGGTCTCAAAAGAGTCTAAACAAGCTTGGTCAAAAATGAAAGGAGCCTCTTTCTCCAAGAGGTGAGTCATCGGTCTAGCTATCTTAGAAAAATCTTGTATAAAGCGTCTATAAAATCCCGCATGACCTAAGAAACTCCTCACGCCTTTAACCGAGGTGGGTGGGGGAAGCTTAGCAATCACATCAATTTTAGCTCGATCAACTTCTAATCCCTTATTGGATATCTTGTGTCCTAAAACAATCCCCTCTTTCACCATAAAGTGACATTTCTCCCAATTAAGCACCAAACGTGTTTCCTCACAATGCTTAAGCATTCTCTCAAGATTGGTGAGACATGAGCTAAAGGAGTTTCCAAATACGGAAAAGTCATCCATAAAAACCTCCATGGTTTGCTCTATCATGTCATGGAAAATCACCATCATGCACCTTTGAAACGTCCCCGGTGCATTACATAGGCCAAAAGGCATTCTCTTGTAAGCAAATGTACCGTAGGGACAGGTGAATGTGGTCTTTTCTTGATCCTTAGGGTCAATGGGTATTTGAAAATAACCCGAAAAGCCATCAAGAAAACAATAGTACTCATTTCCCGCTAAGCGTTCAAGCATTTGATCCATAAAGGGAAGCGGGAAATGGTCTTTCCTAGTTGCCTCATTGAGTTTTCTATAATCAATGCAAACTCTCCAACCGGTCACAAGTCTCGTGGGAATAAGCTCATTGTTCTCATTAGGCACCACGGTGATTCCACCCTTCTTTGGAACACAATGAACCGGGCTAACCCATGGAGAGTCGGAAATGGGGTAAATCATACCCGCATCTAAGAGTTTAATCACTTCCTTCTTAATAACCTCATGGATTTTTGGGTTAACTCTCCTTTGGTTTTGAATGGCGGGTTTATAGTCATCCTCCATAAGGATTTTGTGAGTACAAAAATGTGGATCAATTCCCCTTATGTCGGATATTTTCCATGCTAAAGCTTTCTTATGTTTCTTAAGAACTTCAATAAGTTTCTCTTTCTCATCCTCTTTCAACTCTTTAGCAATAATCACCGGTAATTGGTCTTTTCCTTCTAAGAAAGCATATTCTAAGTGGGATGGAAGTTCCTTAAGTTCAATGGGAGGTGGACTCTCTATGGAAGGTTTAACTATGGAAGGTTCCTCAATGGTAATCTCTTGTGGAATAGGAGAAGGAATAGGGTCCTCATTGAGCAACTTTTGGATTGTAAGAATATCTTCTTCCCAATTAATGGGAGAATCATCATCACCAAGAAAGTTAGACTCAAATTCCTCCAAGAGGAAACCACTCTCTCCAAAAGGTGTTAAAGAGGGAGCAATTGAGGCCACGGTTTCAACATGGGGAATTTCATCACTAGCACTCTTACAAGCATCATGAAAGTGTTCATTACACACTTCATCTAGCACATCCACAATGTTAATAGTCTCACAAGGTCTAGACTCCTTAACCTCTTTTCTATCACAAACTTTCCCTAACTTAAACACCACTCTCTCATCTTCTACTCTCATAATTAATTCTCCTTCCGCCACATCTATCAAGGTACGACCCGTTCTCAAAAACGGTCTACCAACAATCAAAGGCACTCTAGGATCCATGTCATAATCGACCACTACAAAATCGGCCGGAAAGGTAAACTTATCCACACCTACAAACACATCTTCCGCTATACCTACGGGGTGAGCTATGGTTCGGTTGGCTAGTTCAAGAGTCATCCTAGTGGGAGTGAGCTCGGGAAGAGATAGTTGTTTCCAAACCGATAAAGGCATGAGATTTATGCTTGCCCCTAAATCCGCCAAAGTCATGCAATTTTCAACACCGGGAAAATTACAAGGTATCAAGAAGCGCCCCGGATCTCCAAGTTTTGTTGGTAAGGTTTTAAGTAACACCGCGGAACAATTTTCATTAAGTGATGTGTTGGGCAAATCAACCAATTTTTCTTTGTTTGAGAGCAAATCCTTGAACATCTTAGCAAACTTTGGCATATAAGCAAGAGCTTCCGCAAAGGATATGTTGATATTGAGTTGCTTGAACATCCTTAAGAAATTAGAGACTTGGATGTCATCTTTGTTCTTTAACTTGTCCTTTTTCAACCTTGAAGGGTATGGAAGAGTAGATTTTGGTGTAGGTGGAATAGGTGTTGTGGTGGAAGATTTGTCTTTGTTAGCTTCTTCATTGGGAAGTGTGGAAGGTAAAGGAGAAGTATGAGGTGGTTGAGGAGGTGTGTTTGAGTGAATAGGAGCATTTTGAGGAGGTGGAGTAGAAGTAGAAGGCTTGTCACAAGTAGGAGCACAAGTGGGTTGAACAAGAGTAGGTTTAGAAGGTGAAGGATCCTTTGTTGTTGTTCCACTCCTTGTTGTAATAGCATTAACATTGGCCCTAGGGTTTGTTTGTGTGTTAGAAGGTAAAGCCCCTTGTGGTCTTTGAGTTACCGCCACTAAAACCCTATTGATTTGGTCACTCATTCTTTTCTCCATTTCACGCATTTTCTTGTCAACATACTCTTGAGTCTCTTGCATCCCATATCCTTGATTTGGAACTTGAGGGTAAGCTTGATTTGGTATTGGAGCATATGCTTGATTGGGAATAAATGGAAGTGGTTGATTAAATCCTTGTTGTGGTGGATAAAAGGTATTTGCTTGAGGTTGAAATTGATTGGATGCCTTGTAGTTATTGCCTTGGTATGGTGGTCTTTGCCCTTGATTTCTTGGTAAAATTTGAGGAGTATTTTGGGGAATTTGGTTGGGTGGTTGGGGTGGGAAGCCGGGTGGAGAAAGGTAGTTTTGGGATTTGTAAGAAAGGTTATTTGGATTGATGTTAGGCTTGAAGTGTTCACGGTGTTCCTCTTGGTAAGCATAGCATTCCCCTTGATACCCTTGCACCTTATCACATTGTTCATAAGAATGGGGACCTCCACAAGTAACACAAGAAATGGCAATGGCATTCACATTATTTGAAGAATTGTTCAATGAAACGGTCTTAAAAGCTTGAACTATCTCATGAGTCATTTCTTGTTGTCCTTGTTTGACTTGTTGAAGGATCTCTTTAAGAAGTTGGGTGTCACAAGGAGTTTGAGAAGTGTTTTGGATAACATGAACCATTTCTTCAAATTGATTGTTTGTTTGAACCATTGCCTTAGTCTCAATAATGTCCAAAGCCTCTTGATAAGTCTTAAGAAGAATACTCCCTCCCGCGGAAGCATTGAGTGAATCTTGGTGGTGAGCTTTAAGGCCATCATAAAAGAGACTTATTTGGTGAACTTGATCCAATCCATGATTAAGGCATCGCCTCAACAACTCACTATACTCTTCCCAAGCATCACTAAAGGATTGACTAGGTTTTTGTTGAAAGCCCATAATTAAAGTCCTCAAAGCCATAGTCTTTTGTGGAGGAAAGAACTTGTTCAAAAACTTAGTGGTAAAACCATCCCATGTGGTGATACTCTCGGGTGGTTGGGTGTCTAACCAATGCTTAGCACTCCCCTCTAAGGAAAATGACACTAACATCAACCTAATAACCTCATGTGGAACCCCATTATGCTTAATGGTATTGCAAAGTGAAAGGAATCTCTTAAGGTGAGCATGAGGATCCTCATTGTGTTTACCAAGGAAAGGTGATAAAGCAACCATATTGATCATAGATGTATGTAGCTCAAATGTGTTAGCGGGAAAGTCGGGAATCTTAATGGCACTAGAATATCCATGAATGTTGGATTGCATACGTTCATACAAAGTACGATTATCAATAGCCATGGCTTCTTGTGGTGGAGTCAAAGCACGATTCTCGTGATCGGCTTGGTGGACGGTGGTGGTCTTACTCTTTCTCTTTTTCTTCCTTTTCGGAGGAAGAGGTTGTACACCAATCAGTATTTGTGCACGCCCGCGAGTGAGCATGCAACTCAATACGAGGAATGAGAGAGAAGCTCTCGTGTGACTTTGAAGAGAAATGGATTATCCTCTTCGAGTTTCAATATTAAATATCCACAAGAAAATAACAATATACGTATATACTACTTTGGGTGCAAGACCCTCAATGAAGCCTTCCTTCTTAGAATACTCCCAAGTGAACGGGGGGTTAGGTGGCGCGAAGCACTTAAGTACCTATTGACCCTTAGATGGCATTTTATAGCACATCACCTTTCTATTCACTTAAATGTTCGTATTCTTCGAATTGTTGCTTATTGAGAGTATTTATCTATTCTTGCTTTATTTTGTTTGATCGATACACGTGTCAAGGACCGGAACGCCCCTCAACACGGTGTATTGCCTCGGCAATACTTATGGAAGATATGTAGATTGGTTGTTCTTATACGTATACGTATTTACTTATAATAATATATGGAAAATATTTTTGTATTTATGAGTTTTTTAAGAGAAAATACTATATGTACATAAAAACCGAGAGAATCCAATAATATATATTTTTGGGTGCAATCTCTTAGGAAAAAGATTGCTTTTTGGATTTTTTTAATTTTTTTGGTCAATTCTTTAGGAAAAGAATTGTTTTGTTAATTTTTTAGTTTTTATATATTTTTATATTTTGATTTTTTATTTGTTTTTGATTTATGATACGTAAAAATAACGTTCACAAAGTGAACGGATCCCAAAAGCCAATGAAAACCGTCAATCGATAGTCTCTCGTGTAGTCAAAGAACCGGCAACGGCGCCATTTGAAATTTAGTATAATGCAGTTCGTTTTTTCTCAGTTCTTACTAATAGAAAGTCCAACCAATATCGGGTTTTTAATTGTTCTTGGTTGTTAAGCTTGCTTGGTTAATCTATTGCTAATTCAACAAATGCTTGCAAAACGGAAAAATATTACCTACGTATATGTAAAACAAATTGCAAATACCACGTTTTTATTCAAGTAAAAATTCAAAATGCAAAATATGAAACTTAAAGGACTGAAATTGTAATTTCTATGAAAAATAAATGCTTGAAATGTAAACTCTAACAATTATAGGGACTAAAAGTGCAAAACAGTAAACTAAAAGGATAAAAAATGCAACAACTATAACAAACTTGCCAAAAATGCAACAAACTAACAAAATGCTAACTGAATTTAAACAACTTCCAAAATCCAGGGACTAAAATAATGCAAACCCTAAAAACATGAAGATTAGCCAAATTTTAAACGCTGACAGAACTAAAAGGACCAAAGTGCAATAAAGAAAACTATTTAAGCAAAAACGGGACAAAGAAGAAAATAAGCTCGTTTGAGCTTATTACTCAACCAAACTTGATGAAACAACTTGCAAAACTCTTGAAATCTCAATTAAGCTACGTGTGTTCAAGGAAATTTGCTAAAAATCAGAAATAAGCAAATGAGTGCTTATCAATAAGCACAAAATAAGCTCTAGCCAAATCTAATCAGTCACAACTTGATTTTATGATTAAAACTGATTAAGCAACTAATTTTAAGAATGGGAAATCAAACAAGAACGTTTTTCATCCAGAGATAAGCTCTAAAACTGAATTAAGCTAAAATTGAGCTTATGTTGACCAAGCGTTGACCAGCTTTTTTTCAAAAAGCTAAAAATCTAAAAAATCATGTAACTCAACTACCTAAATGGATTTGTGAAGAAAAATTGCTAAGTTTATGAAGAGGAAAATGAGATACAGATTTTCAGTTGACAAGTTACAGAAACTTGAGTTAAGTCTACTTATCTGATTTTTGCTTATTCCTAAGTGCTTATTGAAAACTGTATAAAATCCTCTTGGAATCTAAAACTCTATGATATAAGCTACAAATAGAAACAAATTTGATCCAAATTCATCCAGTTTTGAGTGAGTTCTAGCAAATTGAAATTGGTAAGTTCCTGAATGACTCAAATGCATAAGGCTGACCCAAACTTTGTAGGTGCCATTTGCCTGTTTGACCTTGTTATTGACTTGTAAAAGACTTAAAACAACTTGTTATCACTTAAGGACTGTAAATGAACTCTAAAAATCCAAATCTCAATGCTTGAAAACTATTTTTTAAGCTATACCCAAACACTCCTTTACTGATGTTTAAAATTTTTACAAAGACTTATTAGGATCTAATCAACTCTGAATCAAAAGTTATAACAAAATAGACTTGGTGATTACAATGAAAGACTTTAAAACTAAAAGCAATCAGTTATCAAAGCTAGGACTCCAATTGAGCTACAAGGCTAAAAAGTACTTAACAAATGCAGTAAACTATAAATTATTCAAATCAGAACACAAGTAAGCAGTAATCAAGCTACAAACACACAAAGTTCAATCAAACAGCAACTACTAACAACTTTATCATGCAGCCATCAGATTATACTAGGAAAAGAAAGCATGCAGTTTACTTATTGAGAGGAACAAAAATGAGAACTATTAGAACCTATTGTAGTTATCCTTTGAGAAGAAGAGGAGCGCTGAGCTCTCTTACCCTAGTGATAACCACCACCTTATCACTAGGAATCAATCAATCAACAAATTCTGCTAACAAATCAACTAGAAACCATCAAACTGCTTGAACATCTTCAAAAACTATGGAAATGACTGAATTCTGATCAAACAGCAATCTAACTCCTTCAATGTTGGTTATGATCCATCAATGATCATAACTAACACTTAACAGCAACAACAGTATCCAAATGCAGCAAGAATAGAACTGGAATGATAAGAACAGTTTTGGCGGGAAAGCTTGAATTCAAAATTCATTAATGGAAAAACGGTTAAAAGGTTTGTTACAAGCTAGTAACTAACTAACTAACTCAAGAGTTTGTCAGACTCTTGAGTAGCTAGGGGAAAATTGAGGGAAAAAGGAAAGGAAAATGAAGAACTATGTGTTTTTACAAATTTAAGCTACAAATGAAAATGAAGTCTAATCCAGCTATTTATAGACATGAAGGAAGAGTTTGTTGGGGTTGGTGATGTGTCAGAACCAATCTCTGAGCTCCACGTGGCTTCTTCTTGCTAATTGTATAATTTGGCTCAAGAACATATTTGGGGGTTTTTGATCCAATTACTTTCAGTTTAATTGATTATGAGGTATGGATTCGTCTCTCAAAATGGAGCAATTTTCATGTTTAACACTTTGCTTGAAATGCATTGTAGCTCAAAATAGGTTCTGGGTTCGTTCTTGTTTGAAAGTGACACGTGGCTTCCTCTGGTTGGCTCTCATCTGGTCACACGGATTAATATCCAAAAGTGGATAAAATGATTATGGAGTGGCGCATTTCTATTGGTTGAATAGGAGAAAGTGCGCTTTACTGTATAGATACGGTATTAAATGATGTGAGGCGGCGCTAGTGGGCTTATGTGGCAGCTTATTTGGTGATCCTTGTGTCTCATTTCCTTGATTCTCATTGGTCCATTAACACTTCACACGGATTAAGCCCAAATTTGGTGTAAACTTGTCACTTTCAGCCCCTATACTTTGGTAGATTTATGATTTGATCTCTAGTCTTCAATTCTTTGGCAAAACTAGTCCTTTGAACTTCATTCTTGATCATTTGAGCCCTTGACTGAGTTGACTTGATAGTTGACCAAGTTTGACTTATGATCTTGACTTTCACAATATTTGCACTATTAGTCCTTCAACTTTGATAACTTGTCAAGATAGGTCCTTGTACTTCAAAGTCTTGTCACTTTTGATCCTTCTTTGTCTTTTTCATCCATTTGAGCTTGATTTTTCCTTGTTTGCTTGAAAATGTATCTTTTTACCTACACAAGTGCACACAAACACAAACATACCACATAACACTGTTTTTGCCAAATAAATTGGTATTTTACTTCATGTTTTAGGGTTATTTGTTATTAAAAGGATATGAGTTTAAGCTCATATCACCTGGTAATCACCCAAAAACCAATATAATCTTCTTCATACTTGATGATAGGATTCTTGAAGTCAAGTGGCACAACAGCAGCCATATCTGATGCTTCCAAATGAGAAAGCACCATGTTTCTCTTCAAAACAACTTGATGTGGATTCAATTGATCAAGATTTTCAAATTTAAGCTTGAATCCTTTCTTCCTTGGTTTTGGTACAATGGAAGCCTTCTCAATTTGCATAGCTTCCTCAATTTCTTCCTGTCTCTCCACTGAAAGCATCTTAAAGATGTTATCTTCACAGACACGTTCCCAAATGGGAAATGCATAGAACTCCAACTGATCAAAAGAAAGCTTCTTTAACTTGTCATATGTCCAGCCAGTCTGATGACATCTAAGAAGAATGTAATACAGCTCTCTCCTGTCCCTTTTCTTCTCATAAAGTACCTTGTTGGCTCTATGCTTCAAAATGATCTTGGAATCACTGAACTCTCGACAGAATCTCCAATCCACATATCTTCTCTGATAAAGTCATATCTGGATTTTCTGTGACCTTTTCTTCCCACTTGAAATACATAGCAACAACCTCAAGCATATCAAAATCTACCTGCATCTTCATCTGCTTGAGCTTTTCTATGGCTAGCTCATCATTGTCACCATACTCCAATCTTTCTGGGTCTTCTTCCAAAATGTTAGACCTATGATCACTCTCCTCCTCTTCATTAGCAGATTCATACTTCTCATCACCTTCAGATTCTGATGAGAGAATATGTACTTCAATACTACCCTTCTTTAGCCCTTTCTTTTCTTGCTCTTGTAATTGTTGAGCAAGAATTTCATCAAGTTCCTTCCGGACTGCATCTTTTGGGATATCTTCTACAACTAACACTGCCTTACCCTTATCTAATGGATCAATCAAGGTCAAAGTAGAAGACTGTACCTGAGTGGAAGGTTCTTGAATCATGAGTGGTGGTTGGGATACACCAATCATGCTCGAAAACCTATCAGCTAATGAACTAGGCGTGTCAGCGTTCAAATTGCCCTTGTCAGCGGCTGACTATCCACTAGCTTGAATCATCATCTTAGTAAAAGTCTGCTGCATAGGAGTGATCAAAAAAGGAGTAGGAGTAGCTTGTTTCTTCATACCAGACAATGCTTCAGCTATCTCTTTAGTCCCATACGAACCTTGGGACCCCTTATCACTCAAATTAGGTTCATCCTCCCTTTTGTAAGAATCATCTTCAGAGAACACAACCATGGCTCTCCTTCTCCTTGAGCTAGCATCTTACAAAACACATATCCTATCCCTCAATTGCTTGAGCTCAAGGTCTTGATCTATGACTTTCTGTACAAGTTCTACATTAGACTTTTATAAGCCTAAGCAGATAACCGTCAATTCTAAATTATTGAGTGGTTGCAGACTGCCCTCCTCCATAGTTAGGATTTGACCCCCAAAAATGGATTCGTCAGGCATAGTTCTCTCAGCTGTATGGCTAGGACCAGTAGAGAAAACTCCAGTAGTCCTTTGTCTTTTCTCCATTCTATAATCACCAGGTTCATTAGATGAAGTGGATTGGTGAATATGTGTGGGTGGTGGTGACGTGCCAGCGGGTGAAATGGGTGTGTTAGCGGCTGAAACACGAGTGTCAGCGGCTGAAGGATCAATGTTCATAGGATCATCATGGTGAGGTGACAGTGGTTGTTGTTCTTGGGCAGGTTCAGGTTTTAGGTGAGATTGAGGGTGGCTGACTGCCTCAATAACAACCAACATAGGAGGTGTCAAAGGTAAAGGTCTGAAAGTTGTAGTATTCATGGACAGGAATTTTTTGACTTTCTGAGTAGGGATCTTATAAAAACTATCATGATCCCTATGACAATATCCTTGGTGCTAAAAAACCATTTGTAAAAATCTAGGGTAAGCAAGAGTCATCTTGTTACCCTTGTTTTTCAACATGCCCTCAAAAATCATATGGGAAAAAATATATTTTTGCCCAGTGGACAAACAAACAAGAATACAACCAAAAGAATGAATGATTTCATTGAAAGAAGTACACTTGGGACTAAGACATTGCAAGAGGACATGTATCAAGAACTTCCAGGCTGGGGGAAATTGTTGTTTAGATTACTTATTAATTTTGCCCCTAGGGGGAAAATCATAACCCAACCCTTGAAGTCCCTCTTGTAACTGTTCTTGGGGAAGGGTAGTCACACCATCAGCATCATCAAGCCTTAGGCTTGACGAAATAGAGCTTCAGTGACCACCTATTTTACCCCATGTACAGTCCCTGACAATGTAATCACTCCATTAACTATTTTAGAACTATCAGAGTTCCAAAACTGTTTGATGTGTGTGATAGGAATGAGTGGAGCATGAGTCAAAGCGTACCTTAAGTTAGAAGCCAAGAGATACTCAATCATTCTTGTGTATTGAGGATGATTTATGTTGTCAGCCTCAAGATAGGAGATCATGTTGTGTTGATCCCTAAATCCCAAAGTAGCACCAACAGGTTGGAATAAAGGAGCCATGAAAACTTGTTTGTGAAAGGTTAGAAGGTAAGAAAGTGAGAATGGAAGAGTTTGGAGAAAATAGAAGACAATTAAGCAAATTACCATGTTCAAAATAGTATAAGCCGTATATATAGGAGTGAAAGTAGGACACTATTAGTTGAAATATGAGGTAAGTTATTCAAAATATAACGATGAAAATCTTTGAAAAAAATAACTTAGCTCTTAGCAATTAAAGAATTTACCAAATCCCATAAAAATACGGCCCAAAATATCGCAAAAGTAACAACTAGGTGGGACCCAGTGTTCTTCAATGGTCAAAATGGTAGTGTCAGCGGGTAATGGCTATATTTTTTCAGCGTTAAAATTGGTCATGACAGCGTTTGAAAATGTACTTGTCAGCGGGTGAACCACTATGTATCAACGGCTAAAAATAAAAAGTAATAAAATAAAAAGACCTTAACAAAGAGGATAACCCTAAAGAAGATAACTCAAACTCTGAAAATGACTGAAGTTTCGCAAGCATTGTCCAATCATTCACACTTGCATAAGCAAGATAGACATAATTGTCCTTAAGTGTCCCTTGCTAAACAAAGTCCTTAAGAGTGAAGAAATCTCATATAAACCTTTTGTAACTCCCAGGTAAACCCAATTTTATTTACACCAAGTCTCCCAACCAACCAATCCCAATTCTAGGCCAAAAGTCTTGGCAACATGCATAGTATATCAAGTTTGCATGCTACAGTGCCTCAAGAACTAGAAATTCCAACAATTCTTAAAAAGAAAAGCCTTCATTATTTATAACTCTTACTCACCAGTGGACACAATATAGAATTATGGTAAGAGCACTATGTGAGTACCCAAATACCTAAAGGTTTCCTAAGCCTCCCCTTAAACTTACACGGATTGCAAATAAATAATGATGATAATTTTATTTTCAAGATAGGAATATAAATATTCCAACCATCATAAATAAAAATTCTTCAAGATATGAAGTCCATAAGCAACTCTGTATCCTATTGCATAATGCTCATAAATGCCTGCATGATTAGATCAAAAGCCACAAAAAACAACATGGGCTGTCAGCGGCCAAAATCCTCTTGTCAGCGGATAAAATGCCTTTGTCAGCGTTAGAAAATATAGTGGAAAACCTAATAATTTTACATGAGATAATAACTATGCATATCCTGTACATATTATACACTAATCTCAAAAACACATAATTTATGGATTGATCATTTCAATACTTATTACCAAGTACTGGAACCTCCCAACATCAAAAGGTTTAGTTAATAAATCAGCCACATTTTCTTCTGTGTCCACTCTATCTGGATGTATTAAACCTTTTTCAAAACAATCCCTTATAAAATGATGCCTTATTTCTATGTGTTTAGTTCAGAATGATGTACAAGATTTTTAATAATGCATAAAGTACTGTTATTATCTACAAAAATCTTAGTATGCATAAAATTGTACCTATAATCCAAAAGCTGATTTTGAATCCATAGCACTTGTGCACAACATGCAGCATTTGCTACATACTCAGCCTCAGTTGTTGAATTGGCTACCACAGTTTGCTTCTTGCATTGCCAAGATATAAGCGTGCTCCCAAGAAATTGGCATCCACCAGTTGTGAATTTCCTATCATTGTTGTCTCCTCCATAGTCACTGTCTAAATAGCGTACAAGCTCCAATGGAGAATCTTTAGGGTACCATAATCCCAAAGTAGGATAGCACCTAAGATACCTAAAGATCCTTTTGACAACATGAAGATGACACTCTTTGGGAGTCACTTGATGATGTGCACATGCACACACAACAAACATGATATCAGGTTTAGAAGCAGTAAGATACATCAATAAGTCAATCATTGACCTATAGTGCCTGACATCAACATCCTTTCCATCTCCAATCTTTCCCCAGGGATGTTCCCTATTCATGGGTGTGCTAGCCCATTTTTCATGAGGGGAAAATCCAAATATCTTCAAAATTTCAGCTACATATTTGTCTTGTGAGATGAACATACCTATTTCTTTCTGTTGAACTTGAAGACCTAGAAAGAAATTCATCTCTCCCATAGCACTCATTTGAAATTTATCAGTCATTAGCTTAGAGAAGTTTTCACTCATCCTTTGGTTGGAAGAACCAAAGATAATATCATCAACATAGACCTGCACAAGAATAAAATCCTTCCCTTCCTGTTTTGTGAACAATGTTTGATCTATGGTGCCCCTTTTGAAACCATTTTCCACTAAGTATGTAGAAAGTGTACCATACCAAGCTCTAGGGGCCTGATGAAGACCATACATGGCCTTTTTAACTCTATACACCTTGTCTGGATGCTCTGAATCTTCTAATCCAAGATGCTGCATAACATACACTTCCTCTTGAATTGTGCCGTACAAGAAAGCACTCTTGGCATCCATCTGGTAGACTATGAAACCCATGCAAGAAGCATAGGCTAGGAAAATCCTTATTGCTTAAATTTTGGCAACAGGTGCAAAAACCTCTTCATAGTCAATACCTTCTTTTTGTGTATAACCTTGAGCAACCAGTCTTGCCTTGATACTAATCACAATACCTCTTTCATCTCTCTTGTTTCTTAGAACCCAACATGCTCCAATAGGTCTCTTATGCTTGGGACAATCCACAAGCTCCCAAACATCCTGAATTGCAAACTGGTGAAGCTCATCCTGCATTGCTTCAACCCAACTTCGTTCTTTGAGAGCATCAAAAATTTTCTTGGGCTAACTTTGTGATAGAAAGCAAGAAAACAAACACTCTTGAACTAAAGGAGTATCCTCCTTTTTGTGAATGTTTGCAATGAATCCTCCTTTAGGATTCCTTGATCTTCTTGTTTGAACTGGTGAATTGATGGGGCCAAAGATTTGAGTAGAAGGGTGAGCTTTGGACACCTTTGAAAGAATTCCTCCCCCAAACAATTTATTGTCATGTACTGTAGACTCCAAAGTACCATGATCCTCACTATCACTAGTTTCAGACTCAGTTGAACTATGAAGCACATTGTCAACGTTGAAATTTATGACGCTGACAACTTCATTGAGTATAGAACTTTCACCAAGTTCAGTCACATTTTTGTCAGCGGATGAAAGCAACGTGTCAGCGTTTGAATCATGTGTGTCAGCGGCTGCACTACTTTTATCAGCGGATGAAACACTTACACTAACTTTTTCTTCTTGTTTCTTTCTCTCCACATCCTTATAAGCAGCAGATGCCTGAATGAATTCTTCACTCCAAATGGGGAATTCCACAAAGGAAAGTGTGGGAGAAAACTCATTTGTTTGTGATCCTTGCACCTTTGTATCTTGTATATCTGGATTATCAACAACATTTTCTTCCACAATCTTTGGAGAAGTCTCTAAGACATCTGGATTAGTAACAGGAAAATAATTCATGGACCTAGATAATGGCTCTAAATCAAAAGTCAGCCTGGTCCATTAGCAGGATCACTAGGTTTACTCTCTAAAAAGTCAACATGTATCTTTTCAGTTATGACTTTATCTCTCTTGTGGTAAACCTTATGCCCTTTGCTATTCATTGAATAACCCACAAAATAACCCTCATCACCTATTGAATTAAACTTACCTAGGTTGTTACTAGTATTCAATATCACCACATGACATCCAAAGGGTCTAAGACAATCTATATTAGGTTTTGTACTCCAAAAGAGCTCATAAGGGGTCTTATTGTGAATCTTGTTGACCAAGGCCCTATTCTGAACATAACAAGCAAAATTCACAGCCTCAGCCCAAAATGCAACGGGTAATTTAGCATCTGCTAACATGGTTCTAGCTGCTTCAATAAGAGTTCTATTTCTCCTTGCAGATACACCATTTTGCTGAGGAGTTCTAGCTATGCTAAACTCCCTAGTAATCGCCTTATCCACATAGAAGGCATCTAATAGGTAATTCCTAAATTCTCCACCATTATCAGTTCTAAGAATGTTAACTGTAAACCCTGATTTCTTTTCCATTTTATTAATAAAATTAATTAGGGTTTTAGTAGTATCACTCTTTTTAACTAAGAAGAAAGTCCATGTAAACCTGGAGTGGTCATCAGTGACCACAAAGCAATAAGACTTGCCATTTAAACTTTCTATATTAGTGGGTCCAAATAAGTCCATGTGAAGCAGGAGTAGAGGTTTAGAACTAGATTGAACACTCTTAGACTTGAATGAGGACTTGTGTTGTTTGCCTCTAAGACATGCAACACAATTATGATCATTGTGGAATGCTTTTGAGGGCAGTCCTCTCACAAGATCATGCCTCACAAGTCTATTCATGTTCTTAAAATTAATGTGCCCTAACCTTCTGTGCCATAAGTTACTTTCATCCGCTGAAGCTTTAACATATAGAAATGACAAGTTATTATTCATCTTAATTCCTTGTAAGTTGACATTATAGATGTCCTTATGTCTAGGCGTTCTAAACTCTATGAACTTATCAGCAGGTATCTCAAATTATTTACTTAAAACCAAACATTCTGTATCAGTAAAAAGAACTTTATTTTTGTTGTCACAAACTTGTGACACACTAAACAAGTTATAGTCAAGTTCCTTTACCAAAAAGACTTCATCAAAATGTAGGTTGTTGGTGATAAGAGTGCCTTTGCCTGATATTGTTCCATATCCTCCTCCAAAGTATACATTATCACCATTAGGAATAGGAGTAAAATTTGTCAAGTAGTCCTCCTTTCCAGTCATGTGCCTTGAGCATCCAGAATCCCAATATCCATAATCATTAACCTGATTTGGAATGATCTGCACATAAAGAAAAAAAATCAGTTTTCTTTGGGAATCCAAGCCTGAGTAGACTTGGATCCATTTGGTTGCTCAACAAGAATAGACTTGTTTCTTGTAACAACCCCCTATTCATACCTTTAATATTAAACACCAAGTTTTTTCCAAAATGCCTTTCAAGATATTTAAACATGTTGCATGTCATGGAGACCCCATTAGAAGTTGATGTCTGGTCTTGCTTAGGTCTCCAAGTTAAGTTGGATGATGCTCTAGATCCCTTACCCTTAGGTTGTAAATACTTGTTATTACTAGGTCTAACATTAGGTTTGACAGCTACTAATTGTGGCATTTTCATGCCAAACCTAATTTTGTCAGCGGCTGAATTTGCCCTGTCAGTGGATGAATTGTTCCTGTCAGCGTTTGAATTAGGGTCTGCTACAGGAACCCATTGTTTGTTAGACCAAGTATTTGTCTTTTGGAAAGGTGTTTGCCCTTGGGTGTTAGATGCCTTAGTCAAATAAGGAGCTGGTCTTGTAGCATGTGGTCTAATATGAGAATAAGACCTTTGGTTGACCATGGTTGACTTGTTGTCAGCGGCTGGTTTGTTTCCGCAGACACACCTATAAGCCAAATGTGAGAAACTCCCACATGTATAACAAGATGTTCTAGACATAACCCTAGGTCTAGGTTCATAAAATCTAGTCCCATTAACACTAGCTTGACTTTTTGGTGATCTAGGTTGTCTATACATCTCTGCATACTTAACACTAGATTTGCTTTTAGGTTTTGAGCTTAGGTCAACAGGTTTTCCAATAGTAGGGTTGGTCACAACAATGGGTTTAGGGTCAACTGATTCACTATCAAGAAGTCCACCCTTAACAAAGAGAAAAGGATTGGCCTTCTTCCATTGTTCTAGGTCAGTCATCCTTTGCTTGTATTCTTTAACTGGTGAAAGAAAATATGGTGGAGGAGTAAATTTCTCCACTTGGAACTCTAAAATACCAGTCCAAGACAAGTCTTTCTTAAGAACTCCATAAAAGTCACCTATTGGAGGTGGAACAGCAACATACTCTTTAGATTTCATCCCAACCCTAGACATGTATTTAGGGTTTCTCTGTTTACTTAAAACTTTATCTAGGGTTTGACTAGCTTTTTCAAACTTTTCAATTTTAAGCCCTACATCTGTCTAGCTTGAATAGCCTCATCTAGCTTTAGTTTTAATTCATCATTAGCTTCTATATAAGAAGCCTTAGCCTCAGAACTAAGTGCTAAAACCTTTTTAAGAACAGTTATTTAATCTTTAAGGTCAAACTCCATTTTCTTATAATCCTCAACCATCCCATCAGATTGAGCAAGACCCCTTTTTATAGTTTAAAATAGTGATATTTAACCCAAGAATATCATATTGTAGCTTTAAAATTTCTTTATTAAGTTTATCAGTATTAAGCCTATAACCCTTACTAGAAAATGCATCATCATATACCTCATTGTCTAATGAAGAAGAAGATCTGGCCATGAGAGCATACTGAACATGCTCTTCATCCTTTTCAGCAATCAATGCTTGATTCTCCACTTCAGCCTTGTCTAAATAGCTCCAATCAAACCCAATTCCATCAATGCCTTGCATAGCTACCATGGCTTTTGGCTTGGTATCTTCAACCTTGATGATCTGTCTAGAAGTCTGTTCACCATCATTTCTTTTGGGAGATATGCATTCTCTAGAAAAATCACCCATTCTATGGCAGTTGTAACATTCCACTTTGGATTTATCAAATCCAGCAGTCTCTTTGCTATTGAAAGTCATCTTTCTACTAAATCTTTTATTCTACCTACTAGCTTTTATGATGCTGAGAGCCATGTTCTACTTGATATCCATCTCCTCAAGATCAACATCACTAATTTGTTGAAGATCTTCAAAAGAGATTTATAATCCATTAGGCAAAGAAGCAATATAGGCACATACAGTATCCAAATCTATTCCTGTTGGTTTAAAATTTAGGGGACCATGATTGTATGTATCAGCGTCTGATGAGCCGTTGTCAAGAGAAGTTTGTCCACTAACAAAGCAAGAGTTGTCAGCGTCTGAAGTGTCATGGTGGGAAATAAAAGCCATGCTTCCAGAAGGTGTTTTACTTCCTTGTTTAAGGAGAACTTCAGGTTCCATGACCTTCAACTGATTGTTGATATCATCAAAGGTCATATTCTTGTAAGCTTGTGTGGCTAGTATTTCACTGGTATGGATTTCCCAGCCATCTCCAAGAGCTCAAGGAATGCAGCATTAACATCATCATCTTCAAACTCAGTTTTCATGAAAGCTAGTTTGCTAGTAATGTCTTGAAGACGACTTCTCACTTCACTCAACTTTTCATTAGGTCGAGCTATAAAAATAGCAAACTCCATTACCAGCTTCTTCTTCCTATGTTTGAGAGTGTCCTCATTACCACCATAGGTGATCTCAAGGTCTTCCCAAAGCTCTTTGGCAGATTCATACTTTCTAAATCTGTGCTTGTTTTTGCTTCCAAGAGCCAGTTTGAGAATGCTCAATGCCTTCATGTCTAGCCTTCTATCTACTACTTCTGTAGAGGTGGATCTTCCATCTTCAGTTCTAGGAACCAAATCTTCAGGTTTAGCATTGGTTGTTCTCCTACTGTTAACATAGTCAATGATCTTTTGAGCCTGGTTGAACTTGTTTCCAAGCTCAACAACCTCCAAGAGAACATAGTTGTCCACTTAGAGATATTGCTCAAAATTAAACTTCCAAATTTTAAATTTATCAGGGTCAAGCATAGGAATTTTGAGGTTATGGTTTGAGAAACCAGAACTTTGGTTTTTTATGGTCGACATGATGATTTTAGTGTTTTTGAAAAATTAGGATTTTGTTGTTCTTCTGATCAAAAGTTTCTCAACAAGCTCTGATACCACTTATTGTTGACTCTGTTAACAGTAGGAGAACAACCCTTTGTCAACGGTTGAAATCAGGTTCATACCAGGTTCATATTAACCAGCTTGTGAAAGGTCTTGAAGTTTACATGCCCCATCCTCCTATGCCTTTTTGTGGCTTCATCTTCTGATGCTTTGGCAACCAAGCAAGCTAGTTGACCAGTAGGATTCACTTCATTCAACTTGATACTGTAGAGGTCGTGTCTTCTTGGAATTTTGGGTAGGACTTGGGAGTCAACTGGTAGCTTAAAGTCTTTGGACAACACCAAGCAATCAGTATCCATAAAGAGGAAAAACTGCTTCTTGCCGCAAATCTGAGAGACAGAGATCAAGTTGAAGTGTTGTAGTGCTTCCACATAGTAAACCTGCTCTAAATCAAGATTTGGTGTCTGAATAGTTCATTTGCCAGAGAATCTCCCTTCACCGCCACCAAAGTACACTTTCCCGCCTTAAAATGGTATAAAATTAGTTAGAAGTCCTTTGTTCCCTGTCATGCTCCTAAAGCAACCACTATCTACAATTCCAAGAGATGGATCTTGGTATGAATTAATCTATAACAACACAAATGTATGTAACAGTTAGTGTCTTTAGGGTACCCAAACCATTTCTGGCTTGAGTCTGCCTTGTGGATCATTATAAGATAGCCATGGAGATTGATGAGATCCACTGTTGTTCTTGTGTTGTCTGGGCATCATATGGGATTTATTTTGTAACCAAGAACAACCTGATGAGGGCTTAACAATAGAACCCAAATTTCCCAACCCAAAATACATTTGGTCTGAAGGAATAGGATAAAGAGAATTATGAAAAATTTGAAAATAATTGATGGTTGGTCTATTAGAGGTACTAGGATTGCTTCTCCAACTAGTAGAAGCTGAAGGAGAGGTCCTCCTAAAAGAGGAAAAAGATTGAGCACTTGGTTTTAGTCTTCTAGAAGCAAAACCCATACCGATAGGAGCAGCTCCTGGTGGACCGGGAGTACCATTAGCAAGATAACCAGTAGGCTTTGGATCATAAAAATCACAATCTTTAATCAAATGAAATTTACTACCACACACAAAGCATGTTTTAAAAGACCTTTTATTCAAATGACATTGTTTTGAACTGCTATTCTTATTAGAAACAACTCAAGGAGAATCAACATTCCTAGAATTCAGAAAACTAGAATAAAAAACAATGGAAGTAGAAGAAGTAGCAACTCTCTCATCACTCATCCTAGCACTAGAAGCAGCAGTGTCATTTGGCTTAAGACTCGAAGGACTTGACTCTTCACTTAAACCACACGATGCATAATCACTTGCCTTGTCATTGAAAGTACAAGAGACAAAGACATTAGTGTTAGTAGAACTTTTAGGAGTCTCATTCATCTGTGATTCATCCAAGTCTTTATGCATTGATGTAGGAATAAATGTTCCTGTAGGAGGTAGAGTAACAGCATGCATTGCTACATCTGGTTTAAACCTATTGTAACTAGGTTTTCCATCCTCCTTTTTGTCAGGATCAAAGACACTCGAAAAGGATAAATCAAAAACATCATCTAGACCTATATAGTTGTCAAATCCTAACCCCCTCTTTGTTCTACCAGACATACTGCTATCTATTAGCTTGGAAAGATTCTTGGGTGCTTTTTGCCATTTAACAAATTTTAATAAAGTAACATCCAATTTCTCTTGCATTTCTTGTTTTACCTTAATACTCTCAGTATTAAGTTTTTCATTATACTTAAGCAAGTTAGTGGTATTCTCCAAATCAATACTTAATACCTTATTCCTATCCTCATACTCAAGTTGAGCATTTTGTAACCACTTCTTTTGTTGTTCTAAAGTTTTGAGAGAACTCTTATAAGCTTGAACTTCTAAAAAATACTTGTCATGAGCATTTAGTTCATTGCATTGTGTTAAGAGGTCAAAATATTTATCATCACAACCAAGAGGGAAATTTTGTACCTGAAGAGAGATTCCTATTAGAGCAAATTACTCTGCTTCCTCCGCCTCAAATATGTGACCAACAATCATAGCAAACACATCAGTAGTAGACTCAACTGTATCCAAAGTTGGAGTCGCATGATCATTCCAATTTACCATGATATCAATAGACACCAAAGCTTTATTTTCCTCTTGAAGCTCTTGAACCTTGAAAGCTGAATACCTATTCTTCTCGTGGTCATTTTCATTAGGGCATTCCCTAGAAAAATGTCCTTGTGGATGACAATTGTAGCATTTGACTTTGCTCCTATCAAACCTGGCTGGCTCTCTTGGGTTGTAGCTGAATTTTCTACCAGCTTTCTTCTCAAACTTATGAAACCGAAGAGTAAGCATAGCCATCTGCCACTTGAGGTCCATTTCATCCAAGTCAAGCTTATCAACCTGCTTGGAATCATTAAAAGCTAGCTGCTGTTGTGGATCAACATCAGCAACAAAGGAGTGAAGAACAGTTTCTACCATGCTATTGGTCTTGACTTTTGATTCAGGAGTGGGAGTATGTTACGAGGACAAAATATAGCTTGGGCTACTGGTATATGGCATTGGACTGGAGCCCATGGAACTCACAAAGTCAGAATTTATAGGAGTGGAGTAGGAGTCACTTGGGTATCCTCGCATATGAGACTCAAAAGTTTTAAGTTTGTAAAATAAGTCATCAAAAGAGAGATACTCAAGTCCTCCTTTTGCTTTTAGAGAGATGACTACATGGTTCCATGAATGAGGCAGAGCTCTAAGAAACCTCACATCGATATCTTCTTTTTTCAGGTTTAGACCGGAGTTGATTCAATTGGCTAAGAATCTTTTGAAACCTATCATAGCCTTGATGAAGACCTTTTGTCTTAGAAATCTTGAATTCTGTAAATTCATCTCTCAGCATTGATCTGCGCATCTTCTTGGATTCCTCATTCCCTCCAAATCTTGCCTTGATGCCATTCTAAATTTCCCTAGCATCATGCAAGTGATAGAAATCACCCATATGATCACCAGGAAGAGACTGAAGCAAAATAGTTTTTGCTTTGATTTTCTTCTGAACAACTGTGATTTCTTCATGTGTTTTAGGATCTAGAATGGTGATATTACCATTCTTGTCTCTACGAGTAGTCTTCTTGTTGTTGCCATTCTGGACAATCTTCCACAAGTCTAGATCAGTGTTGGTGATCCAGCACTCCATCTTCATGGCCCAATTGTCATATTCTTCCTTCTTTAGGAGTGGGAATTTCCCATTTGTATTGGAGACAATAGCAACGATTTGTTGAGTTTGTTATGTTCTGGTGGTGCTTGGTTGTCCTGTTTCATTGGAACTAGAAGCAGACATGTTTTAGTTAGTAATAAAAATTGAAAGAAAATGGTTCTTCTTGTATAGAGACTCTCCCAGGCTCTGATACCACTTGTTGGGTCCACTTGTTGTAGATCTTACAGCCTGTTAAGGATGGTGAAAGACTTCTGTAATCACAAGTCTATTCACAAAGACACTCTAATGAAACACAAGTATTAGTGCGGAATACAAATACTAAGAACAAGAAGAAACAGAATAACCAGATAAATAACTTGATCATTTCTAAGGATTTCTACTATATTGATATGAAAATGAAAACTGGTGAAGGTATCTTAAACCCTTCTGCCTATGGGTTCCTCTTATACTACAAGGAAACCCTAACTACATTAATCATAAAATGCGTAACAGTTGATATGCATATCCTTGCCTAAGATATCTCATGCATGTAACAACTTGAATTTTCGCGTCTTAGTATTATAATAGAGACGTGCTCGTTATTAAACGTTTTGCTTATTAACGGTTTGCGCCGGTTATGAATACTTATCAAATTGTCGAGAATACATGTTTCCACTCTTGTTTAAGTCACGTGATTGAGTTTTTCGTGTTGTGATTCACGTTTCTAAAATTCGTACGTGTCTAAAACATCATATTCATTTGATTTACCCTTGTTGGGCCAAACCTGCCTATCATGGACCGAATGCCACCTTACATACCCTTGTGGGCCGAAATTGGACAATGAGTGCAAATACCAGTTAATAAAGGAACTGGAATACTTAAGAACATCATATTTGTAAAGGCTGTGAATTCAAAAGTGGTCAAACCAAGTCAACTCCACAAACTAGAAAAATCAGTTTTTACAATCCCACTCACCACTCCAGGCCAACACACAAGCCGAGATTACCCCATTTGGGTATGTCACAAGCATACCAATTCCAGATTTAGACTAACCCTAAGCAAATTATTACAAGTTAAATACTATCACAATTTTTTCACAGTCTCAACATAAAACATAAGCTATCAAAAAAATCTGAGTTTACAAAACAAGTTTTTGGGCAGATTTTAAGAAGCAAGTAGCAAGCTTTGATCAACCGAAACAAACTTCAATCTTCCTGTCCGAATACACCAAGCCGAAAACCCCTTTTCATTGTGAGTCTTTATCCACCTTTCCTTTTTCTTTTATGCATCATTTTAGTGTGCTTGTCCATACTCCGTATTAGATTTATCTACGAAAATAAACCAAACTAATTAGTCTTTTGAAACTATTCGGTCTAAGAAATAAAACCTAATGTGATATCAAATTGGACTTTGGACCCACGACCCAAAACCCCATTTCCATCATGACCACATACCACCATTTTGACTGAGACCCCTGCTGTGTTTCCTTATTGACTATATTTTGTGTAAGGCTAATATTGCTAATAACAGTAACGACCAAAAATCCCACTCGAATCAACCCTTAAATATGCTGAAACCCTAGATACTTGTAAAATAAACCAAAACTTAGAAATTTATACAATTCGTTTCATAGAAATATTAATTAACATTAATTGGACCATCGTGTATAAAAAAACCCCAAATTATATAAACACTAATATTCGAAATCTATATTTAATTAGTAATTAACATCAGTAGATGCTTAGAAACATTGGTTAATTAGTATAAAACGCAAGATTAAAGAAAACCCCCATACTTTCGAAACCCTAGTTTTTATAATCTAGTAATATGATGAAATTAACATGAATTTATACCTGAAATCATTAATTAACTATAATGAAACCATGGATTTAGAAAACCCCCAATATTTTCAAAACCCTAATCTATTCATAAATAATTTGAGAATCCCCTTGTCATATTTTAATGAATCAAATGATTTAAAACTAATGAACACCTTTATTTTCGAATGTATGATCAAAAACCATTTAAACCATTTTAGGAAATAGATTAGAAAACTTATCTTTGATGTGAGCCACCATCGAATCACCCTAGAAACACCTCAAAAACAGATTGACCTTGATGTGGAGATGAAACCCCACATCCCACGCGTGTTATTCGGTCTAGGACTTCCTGTTTATTGATGATAATGAATCAGTAGTATTGTTTTACGCCCTAGATATGTATTATATCTGAGTTTTCTAGAGAGAGAGAGAAAGGGGACGGTTGGGAGGGATGTTTGGGAAAGAGAGAGAGTTAACTATGTGTTTTGGGGATAAATGAAACGTATAAACACAACTTAACCCCTCTCATTCATTGTTTGTATCGCCCCTCCAATGGGCTGGGTAACAAGTCATGGGCCAAAGAAAGACATTGGGCTGGAAACATTATAACTTGGGCCACATATCTCCACCATTTTGGGTCGGCTGTGTATGAAGATACATGGGCCGAGCCATGTATTACTATTTCGGGCCATAGGTAAATTCTGGTTAAAGCCCACTTACTAAATAACCAAGTATTAATGTCGTGATTTCAGTAAACGAAATGTATCGTCAAGCACAACTAGGATGTCATGCATTTTTATTGGTATAATTTTAGATGTCGTGACACGATCATTATATTGTATTAGGTTGTGGATAGCGTGATCGTATTCTCGAGCTACTTTGTATTTCCATCACTTTGCTTATTTAACGAGGTGAGTTTATAGCCCCACTTTTACTTGTTTTATCACTTTGGGGTGAGAACATTGCTTGTTTTAAACGGATGAACATAAGTGCCTAAAACTCATACGTGCCTACATGATGTCTAAGTAGCGATACCCCTAGATGTTTTAGCCCACTATCATGAACCGTTAATTACTTTGTGTAAGCGCGAATGTTATGGATAGATCTATTGGGATTGGCCTCCCTATCTATTGTTGGTTGTGTGACCAAATTAGATACAAAAACATTTGAGGTTGTTACGAATACTTTGGGGTAGTATTTGCTTGGGCACACTCTTATATAAACTGGTTTGTACGGTTAACGCTTTGGTGTCATGAGCTTAGATGTAGGATATCATGAACGTATGCTATTTTGATAATAATCTTGTATTTGTTATAAGATTATTTGACGGTTGCCTAAATAAAATCTTGTGGTTCATCACACTACTTCTACTTAAACCTATAAACTCACCGACCTTTGTGTTGACGTTTTAGCAATGTTTTTCTCAGGTGTCAAGGCGGAGGAGTGACGTGGTTGAGCTATGGAGATTAATAAAAATTATCATGATTTAACTTTGAGACTTGCTTTGGATGTATAATATTTGGAAACTCAAATTATGTTATCATGAGTTGTAAAACAATTTTCCTTGGGACCAATTCTATTTTTATGTCTTATGAATGAAAAATGACTTTCTTAGTTATTCTTGTATCTATGTCTCTTGGTTGTCATGATAGTCACATCCTCGTGTAATTGTACACGTGGGCCAAATTAAGGGTGTGACAGATTGGTATCAGAGCCATGGTTATAGGGAACTAGGTTACTTTTATAAAAATCATTTTACAAAGGTTTTGGTCAAAAATGAAATTTTAGAAAAAGAGTAATACTAGACTATAACTACCTCCATCTCCATAGACCACATCACTTCGCGCCTTCGACAAGTAAGTTGTACCTTTAAGTTGTACCTTTAAGTTGTATCATTTCATTGCCCTTAGTACTCTACTAAGTAAATTGCTAAAAGTATTAAGTAACGTAATTTATGCCTATATGCTAAATGGTTTGTGCCATGCTACGAGAATACAAAATCGATGTTTATTTCAAAACTACGTGAAACTCTATGCTAAATGGTTTGTGCCATGCTATATGAATGCAAAATCGATGTTTATTTCGACACTACGCGAAACTCTATGCTAAATGGTTTGTGCCATATGAATACAAAATCGATGTTTATTTCGACACTACGTGAGACTCTATGCTAAATGGTTTGTGCCATGTTACGTGAATGCAAAATTGATGCGGTTATATTCCTTTAAAACCCTACGTTAAATGGTTTGTGCCATGCTATGCGAATACAATATTGATCTTGTATCAACGTGTCTTAAAATGTTTGTGCTAAATGGTGTGTGCCATGACAAACTAAAACTTCAACATATCGCAAAATTGATTTATTCTTACACATGCCTTTCTTGATTTGGCAGTGACATATCTATCTCGTCCGAAGATTCGTTGTACTACTTGATCTCATCTACGGATGGAGCACGACGCGAGTCCACTACTAGTGGTGCTTCGCCACTATCATCTACTCGAGGAGAGCCAAGTGCTCATGCACCTACTCGAGCGTCACCACCACCACTCATTTGCTACCAAAGGCGTGGCAAGGCACCGGTGGTTCCTCCCTCCACATCCTCATCTCATGCCCCTAGGGCCCCTCGCCAAAACCGCACCGCGAGGATGTCAGTGAGAGGTTCTATGATTGGGAAGAAGTTTGCCTAAAGACGTGTGAGCTCTACCCGCATACCCGCAAGTCTTCGAAGTCACCGTCCGTGAGAGTGCCCCCAAGGCATGATGCCCCTCGTCGACCCACTATGCCCATGCCACCCCCACCTTGCGGCTATAATGGAGCCGAATGCTCCATGGCCGCCGAGGCTCGTGGAATGCCCCCTCATCGTTTTACTAGGCTTGCTACCTTACGAGGCAAGGTGACCCACGTGCTTCGTAATTTGCGTGGTTTGTCTCATGAGTCATTGGTTCGACTCGAGACTTGTTACGAGGCGGTCATCACGGGTTTGGGTAGGAATGCCCCACCCCTACCCGACCATTTCGTGGGGCTAGCTAGGAGAGTCGAGGACCAACATTACGAGATAGGAGCTTTACGCACTCTTCTCTATAGGGCATTGATTGATTTATCCGAGAGGATTGTCGCCCTTGAGCACCGTTTCTATTAGATTTATGTTTAGCTCATTTGTGTACACTTTCATTCCAAATTTTACCTCCTTGTGTTGTAATCCCTAAGAATTCTAAAACAATGTGTTAACTCTTTGTATTTCTTTTTCGAATCATGGAATGAATTATTTGCGCACTACATAACTTGTTGATTATTACTTCATTGGATGCTATATCGTGTTTTGTGACATGCTTGTACTCTCTAGCCATGAACTCGTAATGCTAACCTTGCCATAAACTTTGTTATGAATTTAGGACCATGGCACCAAAAACCCGCAAGAATAGAGTCGATCCAACTCCGGCCGCACCTATCACCGTCGACCCATCGGTTTTGAGTCAAATGATCGCCGATGGAGTTGCCGCCGCTCTTGCCGCCAACGAAACAAATCCAAGCACGCAAGAGGAGACTAATCGAGTGCCAATTCTGGCACCTCCTACGCGTGCATGCTCATACAAGGAGTTTCGATCATGCTTCACAAGTACTTTCAATGGCACCGAAGGTGCCGTGGGACTTGCACGATGGATTGAGAGACTTGAGTCTCAACTTAGCGTAAGAAATGTTGCCGAAGGTGACAAGGTAAAGTTTAGCTCTAGCACCTTGGTTGATGGTGCACTAACTTGGTGGAACATCCATGTGAAGGCCGTAAGTTTAGAAGCGACCAATGCTACTCCTTGGGCTCATTTCAAGGGAATGCTTCTCAAAAAGTATTGCCCTAGGAACGAGATGAAAAGGTTGGAAGCCGAGTTGTGGAACCTCCGTGTACATGGAGTTAACTTGATGGCTTACACTCAGCGCTTCCAAGAGTTGAGGTTGATGTGTCCCGAAATGATACCAAATGAGACACAAGCCGGGGAAAGGTACATCGTTGGACTACCGCCTTCAATCCGAGGAGACGTCATCTCTTCAAAACCCAATGATTTGAACGAAGCCATTGAAATGACGGACGGTTTGATGGACTCCGTCACCTTGGAAAGTGGTGATAACAAACGAAAATGGGAAGGAAACCATGGCTCCAATCATGGTGACTACCCTAACAAACGCCAAGACGTGGTAAAGGTGTTCAATGTGAACGGTGGATCCGGTTACCAAGGAAAACTACCGTTTTGTGGTAAGTGTGGTAAACACCACAATGGTGCGTGTGGAGGCACATGTCACAATTGTGGGAAAACCGGTCACTTCGCCAAGGATTGTCGAAGTGCACCAAAGCCCACGAATCAACAGACTCCTAACACTCCAAATGCTCAATACGCGGATGTCACTTGCTATGGTTGTGGCGAAAAAGGTTACCTTAAGAATAGGTGTCCCAAAGCTACCACTCAAGGCCGAGGAAACCAACTCCAAGGAGACAACAACAACCAAGCTCGTCGACAACCTCGTCAAAACCACGGTAATCCGAATGGGCGGAACAGTGGGAATCAAGCGGGAGAACCGGGACGTGTGTACGCTCTATGTGTCGAAGCGGCCATTCAAGACAACAACGTGGTCACCGGTACGTTTCTCATCAATAACATCTATGCTTCCGTATTATTTGATTCCGGTGCCGATAGAAGTTTTGCCTCCATTGCCTTTAGCGAACTATTAAATGTGAACCCCACTCCATTAGATGTCGACTATAATGTGGAACTAGCCGATGGTAAATCGATCACTACAAACACCGTACTTAAGGTTTGTACCCTAAGCCTCCAAAATATTCCTTTCATCATCGATCTTTTACCTATCGAACTTGGAAGTTTTGACGTTATCGTTGGTATGGATTGGCTATCCAAGTACCATGCGGAGATAATTTGCCACGAGAAAAAAGTCCGTATTCCCTACGGAATCCGAACCCTAACCATCCTTGGTGAGAAGAACGGTGGGAAAAGCCGGGCTATTTTAAACGTCGTCTCATGTACTAAAACCCAAAAGTACATCGAAGAAGGTCGTCCTATTTTTTTATCCAAGTCACTAGCAAAAACAAACCTGAACCAAAGGAGAAGAAAATTGGAGATGTACCAATTGTTTGCGACTTTCCCGAAGTTTTTCCCGAAGACCTACCCGGGTTACCTCCACTTTGCCAAGTGGAATTCCACATCGAATTAACTCCCGGAGCCGCACCCGTCGCGAGGGCACCTTATCGACTAGCGCCCGCTGAAATGAAGGAATTAGCCGACCAACTAAAAGAGCTTACCGACAAAGGATTCATAAGACCGAGTTCCTCACCTTGGGGAGCCCCAATTTTATTCGTGAAAAAGAAAGACGGATCATTCCGTATGTGCATCGATTATCGCGAATTGAACAAACTTACTATAAAGAATCGTTACCCTTTACCAAGGATCGATGATTTGTTTGATCAACTTCAAGGTTCGAGCATTTATTCAAAGATTGACCTTAAGTCGGGCTACCACCAACTTAGAGTTCGAGAGGAAGACATTTCCAAGACGGCGTTTCGAACCCGATACGGTCACTTTGAATTCCAAGTCATGCCATTCGGGTTAACCAATGCACCCGCGGTATTCATGGACCTTATGAACCGCGTATGTAAACCTTATTTGGACAAGTTCGTGATCGTGTTTATTGACGACATCCTTATCTACTCTCGTAGTAAGGAAGAACACGAGGAACACCTAAAGAAAATTTTGGAATTGTTGAAACAAGAACAATTATACGCCAAATTTTCAAAGTGTGAATTTTGGATTCACACGGTACAATTCCTTGGTCACGTAATCGATAGTAGTGGTATTCATGTGGATCCCGCTAAAATCGAAGCGGTAAAGGATTGGGCGACTCCTACCACACCTACGGAGATTCGCCAATTCCTTGGACTTGCCAGTTATTATAGACGGTTTATCGAAGGATTCTCGAAAATCGCTAAGTCTATGACGGAATTGACTCAAAAGAACAAGAAGTTTATTTGGGGAGACGACCAATAAACTTCTTTCCAAACTTTAAAACAAAAACTTTGCGACGCGCCCATTCTCGCATTACCCGAGGGTAGTGAAGACTTTGAAGTATATTGTGATGCTTCAATTAAAGGCCTAGGCGCGGTTCTCATGCAAAGGAAAAAGGTCATAGCTTACGCCTCTCGACAACTAAAGCCAAATGAAAAAAACTACACTACTCACGATTTGGAGCTAGGCGCGGGTGTCTTTGCTCTCAAAATTTGGAGACACTACCTCTACGGAACTAAGTGTGTAGTTTACACCGATCACAAAATTCTTCAACATATCTTAGACCAAAAAGAACTCAACATGAGACAACGACGTTGGTTGGAACTACTTGGAGACTACGATTGTGACATTCGTTATACCCCGGGAAAAGCTAACGTTGTAGCCGATGCTTTGAGTAGAAAACCCTGTGAGCGACCTCTAAGGGTTCGAGCCTTAGTGATGACTATTGGCTTAAACATACCCGCAAAAATCTTAGAAGCCCAATGAGAAGCTATTAAGATAGAAACCATCGATAAAGAAGAAGCCGGTGGAATGATCACCAAAAATCTCGTTGCACGTACAGATGGAACATTGTGTCTTGACAATAGAAGTTGGTTACCTCGTTACGGTAATGTCCGAGAACTAATCATGCATGAATCGCACAAGTCCAAGTACTCGATCCATCCCGGATCGGACAAAATGTACCATGACATGAAAATGTTCTATTGGTGGCCGAACATGAAAGCTGACATCGCGACTTATGTTGGTAAATGCCTAACTTGCGCCAAAGTTAAGGTTGAACACCAAAAGCCTTACGGATTACTAGTCCAACCTAGGATCCCGGAATGGAAATGGGAACGAATTACTATGGACTTCATTACCAAACTCCCAAGAGCATCTTCGGGTTATGACACGATTTGGGTCATTGTCGATCGTTTGACGAAATCCGCACATTTTCTTCCGATGAAAGAAAATGACAAAATGGATCAATTAGCACGATTATATGTGAAAGAAATCGTTGCTAAGCACGGCGTACCAATTTCTATCATATCGGACCGAGACGGTCGATATTGCTCAAGATTTTGGCAATCTCTCCAAGAAGCGTTGGGAATGCAATTGGACATGAGTACGGCTTATCATCCTCAAACGGATGGCCAAAGCGAAAGAACCATCCAAACATTGGAAGATATGCTTCGCGCATGCGTAATCGACTTTGGAAACGGATGGGATCGACACTTACCATTAGTAGAATTTTTGTACAACAATAGCTATCACACTAGCATTAAAGCGGCACCGTTTGAAGCACATTACGGTCAAACGTGTCGTTCACCCGTTTGTTGGGCGGAAGTTGGTGATGCACAACTTACCGGTCCGGAAATTATTCACGAAACAACGGAGAAAATCATACAAATCAAGAGTCGTATGCAAGCGGCTCGTGATCGACAAAAGTGTTACGCCGACAAGAGACGGAAACCGTTGGAATTTAAAGTCGGAGATCGGGTGATGTTGAAAGTTGCACCATGGAAAGGTGTAATTCGTTTTGGTAAACGAGGAAAGCTAAACCCTCGATACATTGGACCGTTCGAAATTATTCAACGCATAGGTGACGTTGCCTATTGATAGGTGTAGAAATACGCGTTTAGGAAAACAACGTATAAATGCGGGCAAGTATTAAACTCGACGATTTAGGAAAACCGAAGAATCGAATAAATGCGGGTTCATTCTCGAAGGAGGTGTGTGTATTAATGTGCCAATATATAAAATAACAATGTTTGGATTAGTGACGTTTTTGGTTTAGAAGAGAAAAAGTAAAGACGAGCTACGATTACGATTAACCTACGACGTAATGACGTAAAACGCGACGAAATTAAAAATTTAACCTAAAAATTAATTAAAATATTAAACTAAGTCTTAAATAATATAAATAAGAATAAAAATCCAACAAATATATTTTAAAACCTTTTATTAATTAAATATCCAATTTTTAATGCTAATTAAAGCCCAAAAATTAAATATAATTAGCAAAATGCCCAAAATATTAATTTATTGAACTAATAACTAACTTATATTATTTAAAGACTAAAAAGTATTTTTCCTAAATTTTAAAAACTATTTTCTGTTTTTAAATGACTAAAAACTATTTTTAAACTAAAATAATCATAAAAAATAATAAAATAATGTCAAAATTAATTTAATAATTTTAAAAATCCTAAATTACCCTAATTAACAGTAGAAAATTGACAAAGTGTGAAAAATGTAAAAATTTGCACTAAAAGACAAAATAGTTTAATAATTAAACCCTAATTAAGCTAAATTAATTATAAAAATTAATTAAAAGGTGAACAGTAAATATTTTTTAAATTAAAAATCTTAAATTAATTTTCTGAATCTAAGAAAAATTTTAAATCTGAAAAATGTTACTTTTCTACACTAAAAGACAAAATCAGAAATGTTAAAAAGTAATTAAAATAACAATTAAACCTAAAAAATACTAAATGAACAGTAACTTAAAAAATAATTAAACAGAAAAATTAAGAATTAAAAAAGAAAAATAATGGAAAAAGAATGAAGTCCTAAATCCAAAAAAAGGTCACAAAAGACAAAAAATTAAGATTATGAAAGTGACATGTGATCACTTTCTGTCTTTTAGCTAAGCAGGGGGAACTAAACAACTAGCAGGGGAAACTTTTTTCCCACTGCTTATGCAGAAAAACGTGTCTGGTGGGTTTTAAGCTTAGGAAAGCTTTGTTTCTTAGATTTGAATGGCAACAAAGGCACCCCCACACTCATGGAAGTGTGGGGAGTCAGTTTAAACACAAAAACACCAAAGCACAATACAAATTCACACAAAAATGGGGCAAATGAAATGACTGTAAATGGGCCTATGGGGCTGTGGAGTTACTTGCTGGTGCAATTGACACACAAACTGATTTCAGAAGCCACAATCTTGCACAAAACCCTACCAAATCTCATATAAACTAGATCAAACCCTAGATTATACTATCTCCTAACAATGAGCAAGTTTTCAGTAAAAATTCACACTTAAACAATGCAGAAAGTAAGCTACTGATTTAATAGCTAGTTATACCAAATTTTCACTTGCAACTCTCTTTAAAACTTGACCCAACTAGCAACTAACTATGTGAAAAACTTTCAAAGACCTAAAGTAACATGTCTAGGCAGATTAAAGGCAAGAAGTGTGTATATCTTCTATATTAGAACCTTAACCCAAACACCCCCTAATTTTCTGATTATGAAGATTATCAAACCAAAACCAAATCACAAGGACTAAAACTGATATATAGCTACTCTATCATGCATATAACACTTAAACAAGCACTATCAAACTGCAAATACCAACTTTCAAGTACAATCACACCAAATCACATAAATCCTTATAAAACAGCAAACACATAACCAAGTGGGGTTCAAGCCATATACCTTGAGCTGATGCCTTCCAAACGGGTAGGTTTGAGCTTTTAGGAGCTTGTGAGAAGTGTAGAGGACCCCTGCTGTGGTTCAACAACTGAACCAGGGGTATCAATATCTTTAACAAGAGAAAAAAAATGAAAATGGAAATGGGATGTCTTGTTTCACTTGTAACCTGCACACAACACAAACACACTTCAAGCTCTATAAGACTTCCTTATAAGCTCATTTGTCAGATGAGTTTATAGGAAGCTTATAGAACAGTGATATAAACAGTGACCATATGACAATGAAACTTAAAAAAAAACTTTGGAACACAAATTTTTTTGGAACTAAAGTTTAAATACCACCAACTGAAACCAAATAGGAAAACTAACACGAACTAGATAGGCTTGTTTGGGTGTCAACCAAACAAGCTTATCAGCTTCTATAGAATACCACCAAGTAACCAATCTTAAGGTCAAGTTTCCTTGAGCCTCAATCTGATTTTTTTATAAAAATGAACTTTGAACTGATAAGAAAGTAAAGTTTACACTAAACAAAAGGTAAGAAACAATGGAACTCAGCAACGCAATGATTAAAAATTCTAACTTTAACTATTTTATAAAACTTGAAAAAAATTACAATTGCTGGAACAAGAGTAAAATGGGTACAATCCACCCATTTTATAACATTACAAAGAAGCTTCTAGGAGCTTGAATAAAATATTATAAAGCTAAACCCTAATATGCAAAAATCCGAATTTGCCCTTGCTTTTGAATCTTCAAACTTGGTCATAGCTCACCATGTGATTTCTGAGGTGTTGCCAGCTGTTAGAAGCAATCAGGGACGTTGGTTTAAGCTTTGGGTCCAAGGAACTTCATCCATCCACTGGTTTGGTCGGGTTTTGGGTTTATGGGACGAAAGTGATGGGCAGGGGAGGTCCCACTGCCCATGTGGTGATGTTGGGAAGTGATTTGAGGGTGGGTTTGGGTTAGTTATGGGTTTAATGTGGGTTCTGGATAGTTTGGGTTAAAACCCCTTTGGTTTGAGTGATATGGAAGATTAGGGTTTATAGGATTAGGGGTGGTGAGCAGTTGGGTTTAATTAGGTTTTTGGTTTAAAAAGATGTTTCCCTCCTTAATCATAACTGATTATTAATAATCAGTTTAAAAAAATCGTAGTGGAGAGTGGACGTGGCATGGTTGATGAAGTGGATTGTGGTGATTGGTGGGGTGGTGACGTGTAAGGCAAGGGTTGGAGGATGATGTTTCTATGTCTGGGCAAAACAAGTCCCTGGACTCTCTTCATTCTTTCATGTTGTATTAAACAGCTTCAAACTCTATTTCCTTTGAAATAACTTTCAAGCATTTGTCAAATTTGGCACAATGACTTGGTAAACTTTTCACCAAGGATCAAAAGTGTATAAAAGGCATTCTTCAAGGGCCAATTATGCATATGTCTTCAAATATCAAGGATATATCTTGCACAAATGAATAGTGGAGGGTCATTTGTGACAAGTCTTCATAAGTTGAGGGACCATAGTTGCCAATTCTTCAAACTTCAAGGGCATTTTTGGAAAATTCATACTTGGGCCAGGTTTCTTGTGCGGCTTCGTTTCCCGTGTTCGTTTTTGCTTGATTCTTGTAATCGTTTGGTGAATTCACGATATCCGCACCTAAAATACACAATGAACAAACACAGGCATATTTTGGGTATTTTGATGACATTTTAAGCGTTTTAAGCCCGATTTGGACGATGAGACTATGTATAAATACAGTCTCATCACTCCCCCATACTAAACCATTGTCGTGTCCCCACGCAATGCTAGAATTAAGTATCATAGCACTTCCAAAATTCATTTTATGATGACTTTTATTGAAGACATAAACTTAAATAAACTACTACACGTGTTTTAGACATAATGTATTGTTTTCATCACGAGAATGTGACTTTTAGGATCATAGAACAAGAACACGTGAATGCTTCGTTAGAAATAATTTCGTCCTCCTCGATTTTCACCCAATTCCATGCTAAGCGTGTAACGAGATCATTGTTATTATAAGTTAGCAACACGAACATATCTCATGAGTGTTAATTACGAACCTAAACTCCCTTATTCCTACTTGGTATCTCTTATATTTTATTATGTCTTAATGATCACGAGGATACATCATCGACTTATGCGTGAATAGAGATTAAGTCTAAAAATAGAAACTTAACGGTGTAGCCAAAATCATTAAATTAATAATTCATCCCAATAGACAACGATGTCAAAAAATTAAGTCAACAAGAAGGATCGATAAACACGGTTTTATAACGGTTTTGAACATGAGACTTATTACCAAGACTTTTATACGCCCCCTAACGGAAGGGCCTTATTATCTTTGGTTTACCACCATCTTTTATTCAACTTCGCCATGAAGCTTTTACTATGACTTCGGTCTTGCCTTGCCTTTTATTATCCGCCTCATCGGTGGTTTTATTAGCCAAAGACGTATATCCTCACGCTAAGGCGAATTTTGGATCTTTAAAGCTTCGAAGATTAAGGCTTGATTCACTTTCAATTTGGGCATAGATTTTTCGGCCTTGTGAGCTTCAAATTTTTGCTTAATTTAGGTGAGCACTTGAAATCTTATTATTAGGTGAAGCTTTCGATTATTCGGGTGCCAATACTTCAAAACCGTGACGCTGGCGATACCTTAATGTTTTCCCAATTTAATTACATGGAAGCTACCAAAACAAATTAGAAACCAACAATAGTGACTAAACCGCCAAATAAATATTTATTAACAATTTATTATGCAAAAGCGTTGGGAGAATAAGCTAATAATTACTACACATAAGAACGTGACGATTACGAGACTTATAAATAACTCTATCATTTCTCGTCCTCATTTAAGAGACTTAGCTTAAAAAGTTAAGGAATCGAAGCTAAGTGCTCAACACGCACGGTCGAGTCAAAAATTACTCTCGTTCTCACCATCGGAAAACCTACATTCGTGTCTTAAACACTTATGAAAAACAAAAAAAAATTAAAATTTGGCCATTTTTAGCCTTATTTGCAACAAAACGATAACAAAACGATGAATATTGGATTGCGTGTTGACGTAAGCAAGGTGAAGTATCTACTCACCCCCCATACTAAAACTAAACATTGTCCTCAATGTTTCGAGTCTAGGGGTGAAAACACCCCCATACTAGAGACGAAGTCGAATGCTTAATCTCGAGCATGGAAAGGGTAAAACGAATATCCTAAAAGCCGTTTATGAATTATGCTAATAAGATAAACGTTAGAACATAAAAGGATATCATCGGATATCGGAATCTCCAAAGGCAACGATCGAAGCTCGAGTGATCCGTAAAACGAACACGAGAGGCTTCAATGATGAGGATGAACCTAATGAATCACAATCACAAACAACCACGGAACAAAGGTAGGAAGAGCACAAGTCCCCTCGTTACATTAAACTAAGAAAGCGATAATATTTACAAGGATAAGCATGAGAATCCCCCACGAGGCACCTTGTTTTTGATAACCGAGTCAAAAGCTCGACTCGAATCCCCATAAATGTGATCATTTAGGGATAATCATGGTATGGTCATTTTTGGTGGGGCTTACATGATGAACAAGGCCAAAAAGTACATGGAGTACTTTAAAAACCCGATAAACGTATACCGGGGTCAAAGATAGCGTTCTCGTTTTCGGATGAAAGACGAAACAACGCCACTCCAACACAAACCCCAATGGGGTAGAAGAAAAGAGATAAGAAGTAGAAAGGTGGGGCAATGGGTAAGGCAACATAATGAGCTACTCGAGGTAGACTCACACCTAGCAAATAGATACGATTTCCATTTATTGCATCGGTGGAAGACCGAGATTTCCCTTTACAAGCAATTCCGGGATCGTAAATCTCGTCCTCGGTGGAGAAATGGGAGGGAACATTTGGGGCTTCCCCCACACTAAAACCACACCAACCGTCTTCAAAAGGAGTAGACGAGGTGGTAGCACTCATGAAACGCGGTGATGACAGAGTTAAACATGTAGAAAAGTCATTTAAAACATTTTAAAAATCTTTTCCTTTTTCATCGTTCAAAAACTCTTTATGAAAACCCGATTTAATGATGTCAAAAATATTTGGCGTTTCTAGTTCAAAATTAGTCGCGCTAAAAATTCTCACATTTAAGTCTTTGGCGGGAGGGGGTGGCGGATTATATAAGTTCTCAAAACGTTTGTCAATAAAGAACACCGCCCCCTCGGGGTCAACATACTCGTCATCCTCATGAACGTCGATCTCATCAATTTCTTCATCAAAGATAGGCTTGTCAAACCAAGGTTTGTCATTCCCTTCCTTGAGTTTCTTAGAAACTCTCTCGAAGAGATCACGATCAAGCACGAAACCATCATTCTTTTGTGGGGATCGTTGATAAGTTAGATCCTCACGAATGTGGTAAACGTCATTCTCAAATGAGGAGTGTTGATTAGGTAACTCCTCGAGAATGGGATTTGTGGTCACATGAGTTGGTTCGTCATCGAAAATAAGACGTTCCAACTCATTAAGTTCATCCTCGATTTTGGAAAGATCAACCTCACTCGTAGGTGGAAGTGGAGGCATAAGAGCTAGCTCTCGTTCAATGATTTCCTCAATCTCGGGATCAAACTCGTAATCATCGTACTTCACATGTTTCTTCTTAGGAGAATCAAAAATTGCATGTGGATTTCGAAGTACGTGATCAATCTCGGCAAAATCGCCATCGTCATCGTCAAAGAAAGAGTCGATGTGAGCACTCACAACCATGGACTTACAAGTCGAATGACTATGCTTAGGTGACTTTTCTAAGACGAGAGGATCGATGTCGATAAACCCTTTAGCCTCAACGGGTGTTGGGCTAGGCAAAGGAGGCACTTCGATGGAGTTAGAAGTTGAAGCCTCAAAGACGTGGTCCTTCGAAGGTGGTGAAGACGAGCCCATTTTGGTCGTTGTCGTGATGGCACTAACGTCGCCCTTCGGAATTGGTGTTTCACTTGTTTCGCTAAAAACATCCCAAAGTGAGTTTTCATCCATAAATTTACACATACCCTTTTGAATTAGGTACACGTATTCTTTATCATCAAAATCATCATCTTTAAAACCGTTTTTCTTAATTCTTTCAAAACATGCATCAAGTTTCATTCTTTCCGCTAAAGTAAACATTTTGAAATCATTAGAATTTGAATCATTAGGTTTTGAAACCTCGGTTTTTTCATTCTCATTAAATCCTTGCGATTTTCTAGCGAAAAAGTCTATTTTCTCATCCCCATATCTCATAGTAAGTCTCCCCTCGTGAACGTCGATTACGGTTTGAGCCGTCGATAAGAATGGTCGGCCTAAAATAATGGGACATTTAGGGTCACACTCGTAATCGGATATAACGAAATCCGCGGGAAAAACAAACTTTCCAATCCTAACATAGACATCCTCGGCTATTCCAATTGGTATTAAAGGTGTACAATTTGCAAGCTCGATTGTCATGTTTGTGGGGGTAAACGAAGGCAATCTCATCAATTTCCAAAGAGAATGAGGCATGAGATTGATGCTAGCACCTAAATCGGCAAGGGCTAAACATCCCTCAATCTCGGAAAAATCACAAGGTAAAAGAAATTGGCCCGGATCCTTTTCCTTTCTCGGCATACGCCTTTTGGGTTTTTTAAGAAGGATTGAAGCACAAGTTTCTTCAAGGGTTACTTTGGTAAGGTCGATAAAGCTCTCTTTTTGAACCGTGGATGGAATTTGAGGTACACGAGGGTGTGCACTCTTTTCCTTGGTCGCCACGTTCACCCTATCGACTTTAGAACAAGAAGACGTCTTAGAAGTCGAGGGTTGAGAAGCATAAACAACACGGAATCCTTCAAGGTTAGGGGTAATCACACGACCTTTCTCACGAGACGAGGCGGCTTTACATTGTTCCTTCGGATTAGCAACGGTGTCACTAGGTAACGAATTTGATGACGAACCCGAGGCTTTGTTCATTATGGCCGAAAACATCTTTTTTATGTCAATTTTCCCTTGCTCAATCTTCGTGTTTTGCAATTTCAAAGTATTTGTAAAGTCGTTTTTCAAAGTACCAATTTCTCCCTCTAATCGTCTCATATTAGCCTTATTCGTTTTCATGTAATTTTGAAAATCGTTTGACGAACTATTTTGATTTGAATTAAAGTTCCCTTGGTTTTGATTGTTTCTTTGAAAATTCCCTTGATTACCACTTGAAAAATTGTTGCCTTGATTGTTGTTGTTTGAAAAATTCGAGTTTTGGTTATTGTCTCGATTTTGCCAAGTTATATTACGACCTTGATTATAACCTCCTTGATTTTGATTCAAAAAATTTCCTTGTTGATTGTTTCCTTGAAAATTGTTTCGATTTTGAAAATTGTTGCCTTGATTATAATTGCCTTGTTGTGATGGACCCGCGTTATTTTGATTTGAAAAATTGTTGTTCCCATTTAACGCACTCACATTAGACGTTGGCCATCCGTAGCCGCACACTCGTAATAATTATGAGGTCCACCACAAAATGTACACGAAACCTCAACCGCTTTCACCGTAGCGGGAGCGTCTTTCTTTTGCATCTCAACGAGAAAAGACGTAAACACATTCGTTAACTTGTCGACCTTTGCATCAACTCTCTCAATGTCGCGATTAGAACTACTAACATTGGCGACATTGGCAACACTCAGTGCATTGCGGAGTTGGTAAACCTTGGATCGGTTTTCGATAATTATCAATGCATCTTTCGGAGTTTTACACAAAAAGTTGCCACCGGCGGCGGAATTCAACGAGTCTTGTTCGTGAAAATTAAGACCGTTGTAAAACGTATCGATTTGGTGCAACTCGGAAAAACCATGGTGAGGACATTGCCTAAACAATTCCTTAAAGCGATCCCACGCGTCTCTAAAAGATTCATTCGGTTTTTGCTCAAATTTTGTAATCTCGTTTTTGAAAAACGTTGTCTTAGACGGTGGGAAAAAATAATTAACGAACTTGGAAACGAGATCCTTCCACGTAACTATCGAATTAGGTGGCTCTTTCTCGTACCAATCCTTGGCGGCACCATCGAGCGAGTACGGAAAAAGCATAAGCTTGACGACATCGGTGTCGACGTTCTTAAACTTGCTCGTGGCTAAAAGACGATCAAAATTCCGAATATGGTCGTGAGGATTATCGGCTTCACGACCTCGAAACTTCGTAGCTTGGATCAACGAAAGCATTCCGCTCTTAATCTCAAAATTCTCCGCCTCGATAGCGGGAATTACGATCGCGTCTCCATAACCCTCGGTGGGCGCTTGGAGCAATTCCATCATAGAACGATTGTCGGTCATCTCGTCTAAGGTCTCTTCAACAACGATATTAGGAACGTCGGTTTCTAATTCTCGTCTACGTCGTCGATTCCTTCGATTACGATTGCGTCGATTCGAAGCTTCACTAGAATTGGAATAATCGTTCGATCGAGTGCGCATGCACTAAGCGTAGAATGGGTGGTAGCAAAGAAGATTCTTTTTGCGGTTTTTCAATTTTTCAATTTTTTTGGTTTTTGATTGTTTTTTAATTTTTTTGGATTTTTGAATGTATTACGTAGACACAAATCTACAAATCTCTCCTCGAATCGACTTTCTCGATTAAAGGATCCTCAAAGAATTAAAAAGATCACGTGGAGTGAACGTTCTCGATGACTTTAGAACGTTGGTGGAACACCGAAACGTTCAAGAGGGTTTAATCTTGAAAACACAAGCAAATATAATATACGTAGATAATACTTGGGCGGCAAACCCTCGATTAGCCCTCTTTCTCAAAACACGCACAAGCAAGCGGAGGAAATGAGGCGGCGCTAAGCACTTAAGAGCCTTTTTTCTTTAGGTCGTGAAATACAACCGCCTTATACCCACCTTATAGTTTGTGTTAATTGAAATTAAGCCTCACGAAAGTATTTATCTATTTTACCTTTAAACTTTTGCTTTGGATTCGAATACAATGATCGAGTGATGAAATCCCGAATCAAGGTTGCGTTTTCACGCTTTTGGAGTACTTGTATATTTATTGTTCTTACGTAGTACAATATAGTAATAATATATTCACAAGAAAAACGAAAACCAATATATCTACAATATAGTAAAGATTGTTGTGTGTTTAACTTAGGAAAATTAAACACGATTTATTTGGATATTATACTATAATAGATAAAAATAACAAAAATGAGTATGTACGATATTCACGCTTTCCAAAAAATGAAAAGCTAAAACGCACTACTCACACAAACACGATACTAATAATAATGGCACACTAAACACCTCCCCAGAAGCGGCGCCAAAATGATAGGTGTAGAAATACGCGTTTAGGAAAACAACGTATAAATGCGGCAAGTATTAAACTCGACGATTTAGGAAAACCGAAGAATCGAATAAATGCGGGTTCGTTCTCGAAGGAGGTGTGTGTATTAATGTGCCAATATATAAAATAACAATGTTTGGATTAGTGACGTTTTTGGTTTAGAAGAGAAAAAGTAAAGACGAGCTACGATTACGATTAACCTACGACATAATGACGTAAAACGCGACGAAATTAAAAATTTAACCTAAAAATTAATTAAAATATTAAACTAAGTCTTAAATAATATAAATAAGAATAAAAATCCAACAAATATATTTTAAAACCTTTTATTAATTAAATATTCAATTTTTAATGCTAATTAAAGCCCAAAAATTAAATATAATTAACAAAATGCCCAAAATATTAATTTATTGAACTAATAACTAACTTATATTATTTAAAGACTAAAAAGTAACTTTTCTAAATTTTAAAAACTATTTTTCTATTTTTAAATGACTAAAAACTATTTTTAAACTAAAATAATCATAAAAAATAATAAAATAATGTCAAAATTAATTTAACAATTTTAAAAATCCTAAATTACCCTAATTAACAGTAGAAAATTGACAAAGTTTGAAAAATGTAAAAATTTGCACTAAAAGACAAAACAGTTTAATAATTAAACCCTAATTAAGCTAAATTAATTATAAAAATTAATTAAAAGGTGAACAGTAAATATTTTTTAAATTAAAAATCTTAAATTAATTTTCTGAATCTAAGAAAAATTTTAAATCTGAAAAATGTTACTTTTCTACACTAAAAGACAAAATCAGAAATGTTAAAAAGTAATTAAAATAACAATTAAACCTAAAAAATACTAAATGAACAGTAACTTAAAAAATAATTAAACAGAAAAATTAAGAATTAAAAAAGAAAAATAATGAAAAAAGTATGAAGTCCTAATTCCAAAAAAAGGTCACAAAAGACAAAAAATTAAGATTATGAAAGTGACATGTGATCACTTTCTGTCTTTTAGCTAAGCAGGGGGAACTAAACAACTAGCAGGGGAAACTTTTTTCCCACTGCTTATGCAGAAAAACGTGTCTGGTGGGTTTTAAGGTTAGGAAAGCTTTGTTTCTTGGATTTGAATGGCAACAAAGGCACCCCCACACTCATGGAAGTGTGGGGAGTCAGTTTAAACACAAAAACACCAAAGCACAATACAAATTCACACAAAAATGGGGCAAATGAAATGAATGTAAATGGGCCTATGGGGCTGTGGAGTTACTTGCTGGTGCAATTGACACACAAACTGATTTCAGAAGCCACAATCTTGCACAAAACCCTACCAAATCTCATATAAACTAGATCAAACCCTAGATTATACTATCTCCTAACAATGAGCAAGTTTTCAGTAAAAATTCACACTTAAACAATGCAGAAAGTAAGCTACTGATTTAATAGCTAGTTATACCAAATTTTCACTTGCAACTCTCTTTAAAACTTGACCCAACTAGCAACTAACTATGTGAAAAACTTTCAAAGACCTAAAGTAACATGTCTAGGCAGATTAAAGGCAAGAAGTGTGTATATCTTCTATATTAGAACCTTAACCCAAACACCCCCTAATTTTCTGATTATGAAGATTATCAAACCAAAACCAAATCACAAGGACTAAAACTGATATATAGCTACTCTATCATGCATATAACACTTAAACAAGCACTATCAAACTGCAAATACCAACTTTCAAGTACAATCACACCAAATCACATAAATCCTTATAAAACAAAAAACACATAACCAAGTGGGGTTCAAGCCATATACCTTGAGCTGATGCCTTCCAAACGGGTAGGTTTGAGCTTTTAGGAGCTTGTGAGAAGTGTAGAGGACCCCTACTGTGGTTCAACAACTGAACCAGGGGTATCAGTATCTTTACCAAGAGAAAAAAATGAAAATGGAAATGGGATGTCTTGTTTCACTTGTAACCTGCACACAATACAAACACACTTCAAGCTCTATAGACTTCCTTATAAGCTCATTTGTCAGATGAGTTTATAGGAAGCTTATAGAACAGTGATATAAACAGTGACCATATGACAATGAAACTTAAAAAAAAACTTTGGAACACAAATTTTTTTGGAACTAAAGTTTAAATACCACCAACTGAAACCAAATAGGAAAACTAACACGAACTAGATAGGCTTGTTTGGGTGTCAACCAAACAAGCTTATCAGCTTCTATAGAATACCACCAAGTAACCAATCTTAAGGTCAAGTTTCCTTGAGCCTCAATCTGATTTTTTTTATAAAAATGAACTTTGAACTGACAAGAAAGTAAAGTTTACACTAAACAAAAGTTAAGAAACAATGGAACTCAGCAATGCAATGATTAAAAATTCTAACTTTAACTATTTTATAAAACTTGAAAAAAATTACAATTGCTGGAACAAGAGTAAAATGGGTACAATCCACTTATTTTATAGCATTACAAAGAAGCTTCTAGGAGCTTGAATAAAATATTATAAAGCTAAACCCTAATATGCAAAAATCCGTATTTGCCCTTGCTTTTGAATCTTCAAACTTGATCATAGCTCTCCATGTGATTTCTGAGGTGGTACCAGCTGTTAGAAGCAATCAGGGACGTTGGTTTAAGCTTTGGGTCCAAGGAACTTCATCCATCCACTGGTTTGGTCGGGTTTTGGGTTTATGGGACGAAAGTGATGGGCAGGGGAGGTCCCACTGCCCATGTGGTGATTTTGGGAAGTGATTTGAGGGTGGGTTTAGGTTAGTTATGGGTTTAATGTCGGTTCTGGATAGTTTGGGTTAAAACCCCTTTGGTTTGAGTGATATGGAAGATTAGGGTTTATAGGATTAGGGGTGGTGAGCAGTTGGGTTTAATTAGGTTTTTGGTTTAAAAAGATGTTTCCCTCTTAATCATAACTGATTATTAATAATCAGTTTAAAAAAATCGTAGTGGAGAGTGGACGTGGCATGGTTGATGAAGTGGATTGTGGTGATTGGTGGGGTGGTGACGTGTAAGGCAAGGGTTGGAGGATGATGTTTCTATGTCTGGGCAAAACAAGTCCCTGAACTCTCTTCATTCTTTCATGTTGTATTAAACAGCTTCAAACTCTATTTCCTTTGAAATAACTTTCAAGCATTTGTCAAATTTGGCACAATGACTTGGTAAACTTTTCACCAAGGATCAAAAGTGTATAAAAGGCATTCTTCAAGGGCCAATTATGCACATGTCTTCAAATATCAAGGATATATCTTGCACAAATGAATAGTGGAGGGTCATTTGTGACAAGTCTTTATAAGTTGAGGGACCATAGTTGCCAATTCTTCAAACTTCAAGGGCATTTTTGGAAAATTCATACTTGGGCCCGGTTTCTTGTGCGGCTTCGTTTCCCGTGTTCGTTTTTGCTTGATTCTTGTAATCTTTTGGTGAATTCACGATATCCGCACCTGAAATACACAATGAACAAACACAGGCATATTTTGGGTATTTTGATGACATTTTAAGCGTTTTAAGCCCGATTTGGACGATGAGACTATGTATAAATACAGTCTCATCACCTATCGTTTGGATTTACCTTAAGAACTTAATCGCGTGCATAACGTGTGTCACACTAGCAACTTGAAGAAATGCTTATCCGAAGAAACGCTCAATATACCTATGGACGAAATCCAACTCAAAGACAAACTCGTGTTCGTTGAAGAACCCGTCGAAATTATGGAACGAGAAGTCAAACGTCTTAAACAAAGTCGTATACCTATTGTTAAGGTACGTTGGAATGCACGCCGAGGACCCGAATTTACTTGGGAACGCGGGGATCAATTTAAAGCGAAGTATCCTCATTTGTTTACTAACGAAGTGTCGATTTAAAATGTATCGTTTCTTTTGCTTTGCGGACAAAGCCCTCTTTAGGGAGAGCGAATGTAACAACTTGAATTTTCGCGTCTTATTATTATAATAGAGACGTGCTCGTTATTAAACGTTTTGCTTATTAACGGTTTGTGCCGGTTATGAATCCTTATCAAATTGTCGAGAATACACGTTTACACTCTTGTTTAAGTCACGTGATTGAGTTTTTCGTGTTGTGATTCACGTTTCTAAAATTCGTACGTGTCTAAAACATCATATTCATTTGATTTACCCTTGTTGGGCCGAACCTGCCTATCATGGACCGAATGCCACCTTACATACCCTTGTGGGCCGAAATTGGACAATGAGTGCAAATACCAGTTAATAAAGGAACAGGAATACTTAAGAACATCATATTTGTAAAGGCTGTGAATTCAAAAGTGGTCAAACCAAGTCAACTCCACAAACTAGAAAAATCATTTTTACAATCCCACTAACCACTCCAGGCCAACACACAGGCCGAGATTACCCCATTTGGGTATGTCACAAGCATACCATTTCCAGATTTAGACTAACCCTAAGCAAATTATTACAAGTTAAATACTATCACAATTTTTCACAGTCTCAACATAAAACATAAGCTATCAAAAAAATCTGAGTTTACAAAACAAGTTTCTGGGCAGATTTTAAGAAGCAAGTAGCAAGATTTGATCAACCGAAACAAACTTCAATCTTCCTGTCCGAATACACCAAGCCGAAAACCCCTTTTCATTGTGAGTCTTTATCCACCTTTCCTCTTTCTTTTATGCATCATTTTAGTGTGCTTGTCCATACTCCGTATTAGATTTACCTACGAAAATAAACCAAACTAATTAGTCTTTTGAAACTATTCGGTCTAAGCAATAAAACCTAATGTGATATCAAATTGGACTATGGACCCACGACCCAAAACCCCATTTCCATCATGACCACAGACCACCATTTTGACTGAGACCCCTACTGTGTTTCCTTATTGACTATATTTCGTGTAAGGCTAATATTGCTAATAACAGTAACGACCAAAAACCCCACTCGAATCAACCCCTAAATATGCTGAAACCCTAGATACTTGTAAAATAAACCAAAACTTAGAAATTTATACAATTCTTTTCATAGAAATATTAATTAACATTAATTGGACAATCGTGTATAAAAAAAAAACCCACACTATATAAACCCTAATATTCGAAATCTATTTTTAATTAGTAATTAACATCAATAGATGCTTAGAAACATTGGTTAATTAGTATAAAACCCAAGATTAAAGAAAACCCCCATACTTTCGAAACCCTAGTTTTTATAATCTAGTAATATGATGATATTAACATGAATTTATACCCGAAATCATTAATTAACTATAATGAAACCATGGATTTAGAAAACCCCCAATATTTTCAAAACCCTAATCTATTCATAATTAATTTGAGAATCCCCTTGTCATATTTTAATGAATCAAATGATTTAAAACTGATGAACACCTTTATTTTCGAATGTATGATCAAAAATCATTTAAACCATTTTAGGAAATAGATTAGAAAACTTATCTTTGATGTGAGCCACCATCGAATCACCCTGGAAACACCTCAAAAACAGATTGACCTTGATGTGGGGATGAAACCCCACATCCCACGCGTGTTATTCGGTCTAGGACTTCATGTTTATTGATGATAATGAATCAGTAGTATTGTTGTTGGCCCTAGATATGTATTAGATCTGAGTTTTCTAGAGAGAGAGAGAAAGGGGATGGTTGGGAGGGATGTTTGGGAAAGAGAGAGAGTTGACTATGTGTTTTGGGGATAAATGAAACGTATAAACACAACTTAACCCCTCTCATTCATTGTTTGTATCGCCCCTTCAATGGGCTGGGTAACAAGTCATGGGCCAAAGAAAGACATTGGGCTGGCAACATTATAACTTGGGCCACATATCTCCACCATTTTGGGTCGGCTGTGTATGAAGATACATGGGCCGAGCCATGTATTACTATTTCGGGCCATAGGTAAATTCTGGTTAAATCCCACTTACTAAATAACCAAGTATTAATGTCGTGATTTCAGTAAACGAAATGTATCGTCAAGCACAACTAGGATGTCATGCATTTTTATTGGTATAATTTTAGATGTCGTGACACGGTCATTATATTGTATTAGGTTGTGGATAGCGTGATCGTATTCTCGAGCTACTTTGTATTTCCATCACTTTGCTTATTTAACGAGGTGAGTTTATAGCCCCACTTTTACTTGTTTTATCACTTTGGGGTGAGAACATTGCTTGTTTTAAACGGATGAACATAAGTGCCTAAAACTCATACGTGCCTACATGATGTCTAAGTAGCGATACCCCTAGATGTTTTAGCCCACTATCATGAACCGTTAATTACTTTGTGTAAGCGCGAATGTTGTGGATAGATCTATTGGGATGGGCCTCCCTATCTGTTGTCCCTAATATATGATGATATAGCACACGAATTAAAGAAAGAAAGGAAGATATGAGATGAATTTTAGAGTGGGGAAGTAGTGAGAGAAAGTAGAGAGAGAAAGGTTGGTGAAACTTGTGGAATATTAGATTAGGAGAAAAATGAATGACCAACCAACCTCTCCTTACATGCAAGGAGAGGTTTATATAGCCTTGCTTACATGTAGCTTAATGGGCTATATGATCATGGGCCGGGCTTTCCTTTTGGGCTTTGGTTACTTATTAATGAACCTTAGCTTAAAGTTAAGCCCGTAATAACACGACTAATATACTACCTATTACAACGTTCTAAAATACGATACATAATAAACATATGACCGAGCATTCTTGTTTGGCTCAATATTTTGAGGCTAACACTATCTATTGTTGGTTGTGTGACCAAATTAGATACAAATACATTTGAGGTTGTTACGAATACTTTGGGATAGTATTTGCTTGGGCACACTCTTATTTAAACTGGTTTGTACGGTTAACGCTTCGGTGTCATGAGCTTAGACGTAGGATATCATGAACGTATGCTATTTTGATAATAATCTTGTATTTGTTATAAGATTATTTGACGGTTGCCTAACTAAAATCTTGTGGTTCATCACACTACTTCTACTTAAACCTATAAACTCACCGACCTTTGTGTTGACGTTTTAGCAATGTTTTTCTCAGGTGTCAAGGCGGAGGAGTGACGTGGTTAAGCCATGGAGATTAATAAAAATTATCATGATTTAACTTTGAGACTTTCTTTGGATGTATAATATTGGGAAACTCAAATTATGTTATCATGAGTTGTAAAACAATTTTCCTTGGGACCAATTCTATTTTTATGTCTTATGAATGAAAAATGACTTTCTTAGTTATTCTTGTATTTATGTCTCTTGGTTGTCATGATAGTCACATCCTCGTGTAATTTTACACGTGGGCCAAATTGAGGGTGTGACAATGCATATCCTAACACACTACTAAAAATACTACTATTTGGCTTTACTACTAGACTAGGAGCACGTGTTGCTCCTACTACTATTACAAATCACCTATTACAAATCACCTATTACATAGGTCCTAACACTTCTCCCTAGCCAATTCATCCTCCCCATACTATAACCTTTCTGGCTCTTCAAGTATCATTGATTGTGGTATAAATACGTGTTTAGGAAAACAACGTATAAATGGTAAGTATTAAGTGAATGATTTAGGAAAATCAAGCACTAATGACCCACGTAAGTTCATTTACCAAGGAGGACTAAAGTGTGTGTTTAATTTGTAAGTTTTGGATTAATATTGAGAGAATAAGGGAAAAGAAAATGATGGACTACGGTAAAAATTACACTAAGACGAAAAACGCGGATTCACGCAAATCTAGGTAAAAATGAAAATTACTCTAAAAATTCCCAAAAAAATCACAAAAAATTCCTAAAAGTATAACTTAGGTTTAAAAATGATATAAACTTCCTGAAAGTTTTTAAATTAATTAATATTTAATCTTTAAATGCTAATTAAAGCCCTAAAAGTTAAATAGCTTAACAAAAAGCCGAAACAAATATTTTTCACTTTGTAAACCTCAAAAATATTTTAATGAAGCTAAAACTATCTTTCTAACATTTTAAACCTATTAAATCTATTAAAAATAATTCAAAACTAAGATTTAATATTAAAATAATATTAAAAACCAAAAATGTATAAAAAATTCTAAAAACTTGCAAACTAGTTTATTTTAACCTAAATAATCATAAAAATAAAGTGAATTTACCTAAATACTCCTATTGGGCCCTCAAATGGGCCAAAAGTAAAAACAGTCCACCAAATTGGGATTTTTAGCCCAATACGGAAAAAGTCAACCAAATAAGCTCAAAAAGCACAGTCTGACTCTAAATTTGATTTTAAGCAGAAAACTGCCCAAAAGCTGAAAGTGAGCTTATCACAGCTTTGTTGGGTCAAAAAGTTGATGTGGCAGAAACTCAAAAACAAAGAAAACATGAAGATATTGTCCAAGCGTTGTCAAGAGTTAATCAAGCGTTGATAAGAGCAAATTAGGCGTTGTTAGCTCAAGAGTTGTCATGTACAATCTAAGCATTGTTACATGCAATTCAAGCATTGACAAAACGTAGACAAAGAAGCTTATGGAAGCTTCTATTTAGATAAACATGCAAAGATATTCTGCATAAGTTTATTTAAATAGAAGATTTACTTGTTTATTCATTCTTATCTCTTGTAAACCCTAATCCTTATACTATAAAAGGAACCAAGGGTCTTAGGTTTTATTATCAATTCATTCACAATGTAAACCTAAAGCGTGTGTCGACTAGACGTGGGATTCAATGTGTAGAAATTGATAACCTATGAATCTATGAAGTGGGTTGATGTTTTCTAGTGAGAGAAACTAGAGAGAGAAAGTGAGAGAAATATATGGAAGATTTTATTAATATGAAATGTGTATGGAACAACAACCAACCCCTTTCCTTAGTGGAAAGGGGTATTTATAGTACCAAGCTAAACATGGGCTTGGGCCGGTCCATGACAAGCCCATGGACCGGTTCTTACTTAAGTTAATAAGTAACTAACAACTATTATCTAACTACGAGCTATTACAACATGAATATTATTGTGGAGTGACCGATACTTCTAATATACGTTAAAACGTATTTCTAACAATCTCCCCCTAAGGGAGGTCACTCCACGTTACAAAGTTCTAAACCTAGCATACTATACTAAGTCTTCGTTCTTTAGCTCGTAGTCTTTTCTTCTTTTCTTTCTTTTGTTGTGAATATGTTGATTTGATCTTTTTGGCTTTGACTTGAGAGCATTGTTCTTTGGCCTTTCACGTGCGATCTTTGCCTTTCTTGTGAACTTTGCCTCCTCGTGACTTCATGTTCCACACACTTACGTCTTTTTGTTGAATTCTCGAAAGCTTCAGAGTTTGGTACAGCGGAAGACTTCATCTTGTACTTTCTTGAATTTTTGCTGAACTTTGTTGCAAAAGACATAAGCATGTGGGAACGACTTTTACAGGTACACCGCAACACCACCGTCTTCACTGGTACACAGCAACGCCACCGTCTTCAACAGGTACACAGCAACGCCACCGTCTTTAACAGGTACACAGCAACGACACGAATAAAATGGCTTTGAACATTTTATTCTAATTCGGTAGCATTTTACCTCCGGTCGGTGAAGACCGTTGGACGATATTAGATATCGTACCCGTGACGGATAGTTTCAATTAAGTAACTTCCTGACAGGATTTCGCGGGTAAACCCGTTCTCTTTATTCGACCGTCCAAAGCTGACTGCGAACATAAAGAGTGAATCACTTGGATAAATTATCCTTGTGATTAAAAGCCGTCAATTCATGAAACCTGGAACAAGTGAATTTCAATTAAGATTTTCACCATCGTTGCTTTCCAGTTGTCACGAGCTCAATTCATAAAGAATCTTGCGCGTTACCTACCAAGTGCTGTTTGATGTTGACACTAGAAGGATTTCCACTCGTCACTGTGGTCAATAAAGAGTCACTCTGAGTGTTCTGGCAAGATCATATGATAATGCGAAGAGGCCTGGAACGAGTTTAAGTTCAATTAAGAATTAAACCACTGTTACCTTCCAGTTTTTCACAAGATTGGTTCTAAAAGAACCGCACGTGTAACCTACCATGAGCTTGTTTGATGTTGGCTCAAGCAGGATTTCCATCTTCATTGTAATACTTGCGTATTACTCGGATGTTCTGGCAATATTACAAGAATACTGCGTAGGACTCATGAAAATCTCTTACTTTTCACAGTGTGTGAGAAAGCAAGGAATAAATGGAAAGTGTCCTAATGAGACTTTTGATGATCTCTTGGCTCTAGACTCGATTGTGCGTTTTGATTTAGTGAGCGATGGCTGGAGAGGAGTGCCACCTTTTCAATACCAGTCTATTCGGAGTGAATAAACCAATAGATAACGTGTTGATCTCCGTGTGATTAAAACAAATACCTTTTGAGAGATATTTGAGTTAGCTGGGGAAGGGTTGTGCATTGCATCACTGGGTCCATGATGTCTTTCTTCAATACCGAGAATCATTAGCAAAAATGACCTCAATAGCATATGTATTGACCCGGTTTCTGCCTAAAGTTGTAAGGAGGGCTTCTTTCTTTACACCCTTTATCTTTACATTTCTTTTTCATTCTTCAACCCCTTCAATGCTTACCAATACGTCATCACTAGCACCTTGTTGTGATTGTTCCAGTGCTAGCTTAAGTACTTGGTCGGCATTCAGCTACGTTCACATTCTTTCTCCATCTTTCCTAGGACTTCTAATTCTATCTAGGGAATTGTCCTTGGGAAGATTCCATCGGTTCTGATGAATCATTGGACTAAACCTATTCCTACCACCCTTTTGTCACCACATCCGTCGTGAATTAAGCGTGTTTTGGGAAGGAATTGCCACCATGAAAAATCATTGAAAATCACCTAAAGTACTTGTGATATTGAAATCAAAAGTTTTGTACCTTAGGTGTTTTGTTCATCAAAAACGCTCCCCCTTAACACGTGCTTTTACACATATTAAGTTGGATAATCTTTAAGTCTTTTTCATTTTAGCCAAGTATCATTTAAATCTCCTTAATCCCGTTTTCTCCCCTTATCCAAAATGTTAACCATTAATATTTGGGATATTGAATGGATTAACCGGTCTTTGGGTAAAAATGAAATTGATGTTTGGCCATAGAACAAATGATTGCTCCCCCTTAAGTTAAGAAGGGGTAGTTGTAGTGCTTTAGTATGATATATTTTGAAAGATTTAGAATCTCGTGAAAAATTCTTGAAAAATTATCATACCTTAACACTACAACAAGCCATTAAAGCACATTATTCACAAATATACATATTCACAAATAATACCAATATAGAGTGACCTGAAATGTACGACCCTTCAGATGGATCGTTGCAGTGTCCTGTAGTGCACTCCATATGGTCTACCACCCACGAATCTTTCCAAGCTCCTCATCAACCTACGTTCACGGAGCTTTTGATCGATCTTTTTGATCACGTACTTCGCCATCTGCTTATAACCTCGATGCCAATCCTCCGTCATTTCTGGCAAAGTCTTACCCGAGTTCAGATGCTCCAACTTTCCTCTGACTTGTATAAGAGTTCCATCACTATACTTGTGAAGCTCCCCCACCCTCATAAACTTCATCAAACCTCGACTGTTCAAGTAGAAAATGCCGTAATTCGGGACAGAAATGCCGGTATATGGACATCTTGCTACATGTTGAGGTAACACTTGATTCACAGGACTGGTTAAATTGAGCTTCCTCTGATAGCTTTCGACTCCCAACTGAAGATCTTCAACTCGTGTCTTGATGACAACGCTTCGTGTGAACATACGAAGTGCTGTATTCAAAGCAATGAGGTCTTCACGACGAATATGGGTGAGTTGATCTCTGGTCATCAGAAGCAGCATATCTTCAATATCCTCAAGGCGAATGATGGAAAAATCTCCCTGCTGGATTTTGTATTCCCTGTCATCCTCCCTTTTCAAACGAATCTCCGTCACATGATAGTAGCCATTCTTGGCTTCTGTTTTCATCCCTAAAATGCTGGAGATGCGGATATCGGATCTAACTGAGCTTCCAGAATTGACTAAGCAGCAACACCTGTACGCCCTTCTGACTCGTTCGTCCCAATGAGATGCACCTATGACAGCATACATATCATAATTACGATTTATCTTAGGGACCCATAGTCGGTTTACCTTTTCCTCGATGAAGGGTATTGTCCCCCAGTTGGCAGCTTTCAGCAATGTCAGGGATGTTGCGTATTTTGATGACCCCTTGAGTAGATACACCAGATCATTGGTGACAAAGAAGTCAAGAGCAATCTGATTATCTTGATCCATTGGAGGTGGAGCTCTTTCTGATTCATGAAGACCTGGCCGTTGAACGGTATTCAGAGCCTTCAGTATCTCCTCGGCATAATATTCGAACTCCATTTGGGTCAACCGGGTTTTGGCGCGAAGTCTTTTATCCTTCAGTACTTTCTTCACCAATGATGGAGTAACCGAAGTCTTATACTCATGAGCAAGAAATGCACATAAGTCAATCGGACTTCGGATACGAAGGTACAAGACTTCTTTGTCGGCGTCGGTGATCGGATCATACTGCGCCGCTGCCGTGATCCAAGCCTGTGGTGGAGCAGTCTCGTCGATTTCCAACGTGTCCTCCCAGTTCCTTGTGCTTGGTTCAGGTATAGTAGATTGTGGGTTTTGTTGCTGAGGAGTGGAGACGTGAACATCTGCTTGTTCAGATTCAGGCATTTCAGCAGTGTCATGGATGGGTGAGTGTTGAGCAGCTTCAGGTTCAGTGACCGATTCTGCAATCACAGGAGTAACAACACAAGAACTAACGGGGTTAGTGGTAACAGGTATTGATGCATGGATAAATGTACCAGGAATAGATGACCCTGTAGTGGCATTCACGTCATGGCGCCACTTCGATCGTCTGGATTCCGTGGATGTAGATTTCTCCTTTGGTGCTGCATCTTTCTTTGACTTGGTGCCAGACTTAACCACTTTCTTTGAGCTGGCGCCCTTATCCCCTTTCTCACGCTGTTCACCTTTATCAGCATTGCTCCCCTTAACACTCTCCTGGTGACCATCACCACCATCGTTACCATCATTATCATCATCATCTGCATCCTCATCATCACCATCCTCATCCTCATCCTCATCATCATCTTCATCATCCTTATCATGCTCATCATCATCATCCTCATCATTCTCATCCTCATCATCCTCCTCGTTCTTATCTTCTTCTTCTTCTTCTTCTTCCTCCTCTCCACCAGTACCCTCTTCTTCGTCGCTCTCTTCCCTTTCTTCTTCTGGGAGAATGTGGTAGGGTACCACACTTCCAAACGTCTTGAATAACCTATCATCCTCCATGATAGCGTCATTCAGGGATTTGAAGAGAGCCCGTTGTTTCCTCGATTTATCAAACGATCCAAGTTCCTTCATTCGAGCTTTGAGGATCTTCTTAAGTTCAAAATCCGTCAAGTCATAAGCGATCTTGTAGGCGGCTTCTGAAGGGTTGGATGATTTGATCATTAAGTTGTCAGCAGCAAGCGTCTTCAAGTCATCACACAGTTTAGGCATTAAGGATTCAATGGAGTCTTTCACTCTCTGCTCAATCGTAGCTTCAAGAGCTTCTTTTTGCTCTTTAAAGTCATCCTTAATAGCTTTAAGTCTTGCAATTCGTGCTTTATGCCTAGCAGCTTCATCCCTTTTAACCTGAGCAAGTTCTTCTGCATGAGCTTTACGTGTAGCTTCCATGTCTGCAGCGAACTTGGCAATCAACTCTTCTTGGGCCTTCTTAGATGCTTCTTCACTTTGAGCTCGTCTTTGTAACTCTTGGCTAAGTTCATCCATTTCGCTCTTTTGTTTATCCATGTGTTTATCCAACATCTCGGCCATCACTATTGCTGCCATTGCAGATGTTGCAGAGCTGCTCTGGGTTGAGGGAATAGGCTCAGTTGTGACTGCGGTGCTAAGGATGGGCTTTGGTGGTGGTGGAGGAAGTGGTGTAGAAACCTGTTTGGTTGGTAAGGGTTGAGTTGGTGGAGGTTGAGTTGTTAAAGGTTGAGTAGGTGGAGGAGGTGGTGTAGAAACAGGGATTGATGGCTCCTTCGAAGTGGAATAATGTTCAGGTGACCCAAACTCATCAACATCATCAGGTTCCATGTACTCATCCTCAACGTCTACTCTTACACCTGAACCACTACCGCCAGTATCTTTTCTGCTCCTTTTAATTGCTGTTTTCATCATTTGTTTCTCAGTTTTCTCAAGATCAGGATCAACAATATTTTCTTCGTCACGCAGACGCATCTCATCAGCCTTACCCTTTCCTTTCTTACCCTCTGTCTTCTTCTTCTTGGTTTTGGGCTCAGGTAAATCTGCTTGCTTCCTTTTACCTTTGCTTTTAACCGTGGTAGATGAGTCTTCACCTGCTAGAAGGCTTGCTCGTTGTTTCTCAATTTCCGTGAGCAAGTTCTTGTAATCATCAGATTCAATGATCTCATCGGTCAGAAGATGACTGGGAATGGGACCAGGAATAACCGTATTCGAATGAGTCTCCTGCCTTAAGTCTACCAAATCGTCATCATCTATCATGTGGTGACGACTACCTGCAAGCTTGTTAATGGATGCATCGTTTTCCATAAAGTAATGTATGATCAACTTAATAAACCTAGGGTACTGGTAAGTTTTAATTTTACCCTTTGTGTTAGTGAAGAGTTGAAAAGTAAACTCCTCCCACAGCAGTGATGCATAATCAATACCCATACCTTTGAACATACCATAAAACATCTTGATGATTGGTGGACGAACAGCATCATACCCAGTTGTTTTGGGTGTCAAGCATCGGCTAAGAATCCCAAAAATAGCTTTCCATGGTTGGCCGACTTTGGCGGTAGTAAACTCAGACGGGGTTCGTATGTCAAGACATCCAATAGCGGTGAACATCTCCATGATCTGGTCCTTGGTTGGGTTGGGTGAGTATGATGGTAGTCCTTTGAGAATCGGACGAAAGCCAAAGATCTTCCTGAAATCTGACACAGTAAGCGTCTGCTGCTTGTTGTCCAAGGAAAAAGTGATCTTGTTCGACGTCCTCTCTTTGGTAGCCCAGAACTCGTAAAGGTAGTCATAGGGCACCGAAGCACTTCTCCTTAGCGCATACTTGAAGTGAGATTTATCAAGCATGGCTGTAGCTACCTTAAAGCCATTATGGGTAGAGTGAGATACCTCCTTCAGACGGAAGTTGTTTGGAACAAACTTTAGGGTTTTGGCTTCAGCAATGGCGGCGGCTCTGTTGTCTTGTAGTTGTTGTACGGTAGGGTTAGTCATCGTCTCTGCTTAAGATAAAACACAAAGGTTGATACAAACAAGTATGAATATCATTATGACTTAAAACCTAAGCATTGGACATATGACTTAAACCCTTAAGCTTTGAAATCATGCAAACATCTTCTATTCGGAATAATTAGCCTATGTGGAATAAAATCCCTATTCTGAATAAAAAAGGCTATTCGGAACATTTGGGCAATGCGGAATAAATTCCCCATTCGGAACTTTGGCCTATGCGGAACAAATTCCCTATTCGGAACTTTATCCCTATTCGGAACTTTATCCTTATTCGGAACTTTATCCCTATTCGGAACTTTATCCCTATTCGGAACTTTATCCCTATTCGGAACTTTATCCCTATTCGGAACTTTATCCCTATTCGGAACTTTATCCCTATTCGGAACTTTATCCCTATTCGGAACTTTATCCCTATTCGGAACATTTGCCCTATTCGGAACATTTGCCCTATTCGGAACATTTGCCCTATTCGGAACATTTGCCCTATTCGGAACATTTGCCCTATTCGGAACTTTGTCTCTATTCGGAACATGCCCTATTCAGAACATTTGCCCTATTCGGAACATTTGCCCTATTCGGAACATTATCCCTATTCGGAACTTTATCCCTATTCGGAACATTTGCCCTATTCGGAACAAATTCCCTATTCGGAACTTTTGCCTTATGCGGAACTTTTGCCCTATGCGGAATTTTTTGCCCTATGCGGAACTTTTGCCCTATGCGGAAAAAACTGTTCTATTCGGAAAAGTTTCTCCATGCGGAAAGTTATTCAACAGTTACTATTTTTTTCTAGTTTAGGCACTTAATCCGTTTGATTCAATTGATCTAAAGGCCAAATTAGTGCAATTAAACCTATTCCGAGTACAACCCAAGCAAAACCCCCAAATTAATCAACCCTAATTGAACAGTAATTAGATTCGTTTGATTTTCCAATTAAACAGTTAATTAACTTGTTTATGCATGAAAGTTTAACCGATTTAATACCTTTTTGTGAAGATCTTGATCTTAGAAGGTGAATGATTTTTGAGATGATTCGTGTGGTTGTGTGTGGAAGATGTTAATGGCGGCAAACAAGGGGAACAGTGAAAGAAGGGAAAAGAAACGGGGGGGGGATGAATTTGACTAAGTCAAATTTTTCACAAGTTTGACATAATGTCAACTTTTACCCCCTCAATTTTCCTCTTTTCAACAAACAAACAAAAAATTCTTTTGTTTTTCCAAGTTGAATCTTGTCATTTTGACCCTATCTTAAGTTCGTTGCCCTATCCTGAGTAATTAACCTATCTCAACACAAGCACAAAACTCTTCAAGACACACTTATAAGCAACAACAAGATAATTCCAAAGCAATCCAATCATTTACCATTAAGTTTTGTGAGTTTCCTTGAAAACTTTTGAAGATCTTTTTGATGTGAAAGATGATGAAACATTTTCTCCCCCTTAAACGATGACCCGTTTTCTATTTAAAGAGCTGTAGTCATTGTTTAACGAGGCACATGATGATGAAAAACATTTCCCAATTGATATCTTGAAAAAGTTTGATTCGTGGTGTCAATAAGATTTCTCTTATTTTAACAAATTAATGCACTGAGACGTACACATATTCGTGTTAGACCAAGTTGTAAAGTAAACTTGATCCCTTTGCATGATTTGGCTTGTAAATCACGCCCGAGAAAATTAATTCCCGTTCTGAGCCAACGTTTTCCAAGGAAATACGTGACTTTAATATGAAAACCGGGTTGCAGTCAGAAATAACTACAAGCCATTATGGGCATGTTTTAAAAATGTACAACTTTTATACGGACTCTATTTATGGCACCGTGTCAATATTGATCGACATTTCTAAGGCCGTAAATATTACCGTACTAAAAGACATGCCCGTTTTAAACGAAAAAATATTTTTGGTTTTTCTTGATTTTATAATTTTTATGGTTTTTCTAGGTTTTATATTTTTTATGGTTTTTCTTGGTTTTATATTTTTTATGGTTTTTCTTGGTTTTATATTTTTGTATTTTTCTTTTGTGGTTTATATATTTACGATAATATACATGATCACAACCAAAGGATACTCTGAATAGTTTACCACGACTATTCAGCTGATTCTTCTGCCAACTCTTTGAGAGTCGCTGGAGTGAATGATTTCATACCAAGCTTGTCGATCAAAAACTCGATTCGTCCTCGATCTAAGGCTTTGGTGAACATATCCGCCAGCTGATACTCAGTAGTGACAAAATACAGCTCGATCACTCCGTTCTCCACCTGCTCCTTAATGAAATGGTAGCGAATGTCTATGTGCTTGGCCCGGGAGTGTTGAACATAGTTGCAGCAAAGGGCAATGGCGCTCTTGTTGTCACAATACATCGGGATTTTGTTAAATCCAAGACCGTAGTCAGTTAATTGTGATCTCATCCAAAGGACTTGAGCACAACAACCGGACATGGCGATGTATTCAGCCTCCGTGCTTGATATTGCAGCGCTTTTCTGCCTTTTTGAAGACCAACTGATCAATCTATCTCCTAGGAGTTGCACAGATCCAGAAGTGCTACGCCTCGTATCTTGACATCCAGCATGATCGGCATCTGCGTATGATATTAAAGCAATCGAGGAATCTTTCGGATACCATAGACCACGATGAAGTGTTCCTTTTAGATACCGAAAGATCCTTTTAACGACATGTAAGTGCTTTTCGGTAGGCCGAGCCTGATACCGGGCACACATGCATACAGCAAATTGCAAATCAGGCCTGCTAGCAGTCAGATAGAGAAGGGTGCCAATCATTCCACGGTAAAGTTTCGGATCGACAATAATCCCATCCCTATCTTCATCTAACTTGGATTTCTCCACCATTGGAGTGTCTACGGGGTCACAATTCTCAAAGTTATATTTCTTAAGAGATTCTAGAGCATATTTGGATTGATTAATAAAGATGCCTCTGGGATTCTGAGAAATCTGTAATCCTAAGAAAAATGAAATTTTTCCCATCATCGACATCTGAAAGCGTGTGGACATTATCTTCTCAAATTGTTTAGACAATTCTATGTTAGTGGCAGCAAAGATTATATCATCAACATAAATTTGTACCAGAAGCATGTCGTTGCCGTCCTTGAGAGTGAATAGAGTGGGGTCCACTTTGCCTTTGGAGAAGCCTTCCGACATGAGATATGTTGACAGGAGATCATGCCACGTGCGTGGAGCTTGTTTCAACCCATAGAGAGCCTTCTTAAGCTTGTACACATGGTTAGGAGACTCCGTACTCACGAACCCATCCGGTTGACTAACATAAACCTCTTCCCTTAGTTCACCGTTCAAAAATGCCGTCTTCACATCCATTTGATAGACGATCATGTTCATATGAGCAGCAAACGCAAGGAATAGTCTAATCGCCTCCAATCTAGCCACAGGAGCAAAAGATTCCTCAAAGTCTATACCCAAGGCTTGTTTATATCCTCTAGCGACCAATCTTGCTTTATTCTTCAATACCGAACCCATCTCATCAAGTTTAACCTTATAAACCCATAACAAAGTAAGGATGTTAACCTTGTCAGGGCGAGGAACCAATTCCCATACTTCAAGTCGTTTGAATTCATTGAGTTCCTCCTGCATAGCTTCGATCCAAGATGATTGGGTCATAGCCTGCTGCCAATGTTTGGGTTCAACTTCAGAGAGAAATGCATCAAAGTAACAATAAAGTGCACTCTCTTGTAATTGATGGCGTGTAGAGACTGGTCGATCTAGATCTCCAATAACATTCCTAATTGGGTGATCTTTTGTCCATTTAGTGCTATGGTTTTCAATCCTAGGTGGTCTGGAGTGAACAGTAGAAGGAGCTTCTTCTGAGGTAGACGCGGCTGAAGGGTTTTCAGGGATCGCTACACCAAAGAAAGGAAGCTCTTGCAAGTGAGCATATTCCAAGTCGTGATCAGTAGAATCCTCTTCCACATCATTAGGCACAAGTAGGGGTGATGATTCAGGTGTAGTTTGAGAATCACTTGGTGAAGGTGCATCCGGTTCAATGTGAATTGTAGATGCATTAGATAAAGGTTCATTAACTTGAGCAACCACTTCAGGTATTGGAGCAATTACTACAGGTACTGGAACTTCATCAGTCGGGGGATCGAAGAATTCATCAAACAACGGTTGAAACAGTTTATCCCACTCGGGCCTTGATGGTGGTAAAAATGATGTAGAAGTAGGATTGTTGGGAACTAATCTGGAACTTATAGCACCGGGTCCCATCTCATGAAGCGCGGGTTCAGAGCTGTGTTGCTCAGAAGCCATCGCTGTCAGCTCGTCGAAATCAGCGTCCATAGTTTCTACAATCTTGCCAAGACGACGGTTATAGATTCGGTATGCTCTTTTGGACGGTGAGTAACCAATGAAAATACCTATGTCTGCTTTTGGTTGAAGCTTACCCAAGTTCTCACTATTGATATTTGGATAACACAGAGCACCAAACACATGGAAAAATGAAACATCGGTTTTGCGGTCATGTAGAAGCTCATAAGGTGTTTTTCCATGGCATTTCCGAATGATAGAACGGTTTTGGGTGAAACATGCAGTAGAAATAGCCTCTGCCCACAAGAACAATGGAGCGTTCGCATAAATAAGCATGGTCCTAGCAGCTTCCATAAGTGTGCGATTTCGTCTTTCAACGACACCGTTTTGTTGTGGAGTGCGTGCAGCGGATGTTTCATGTGATATACCAACTCCTTCATAATAATCACGAAGAGTCTGGTTGACGAACTCTGTACCATTGTCTGTACGAATACGGCGGACAGTGGTATTCAAACGTACCTGAATGAACTTCAGAAAAGTGATGATAGCCTTCGGTGCTTCATCCTTTGTACGTAGAAATCTAACCCATGTAAACCTGGAAAAATCATCCACAATGACGAGAATGAATTTCTTACCGCTCACACTTTCAGTTCTCATCGGCCCACAAAGATCCATATGCAAAAGATGAAGTTTTTCTTGATTGGTGTCTTCAGCTTTGGGCTTGTAAGATTTCTTGGTGCTTTTCCCTCTTGAACACGCGGAACATAAATGGTCCTTGTGAAATTTAAGCTTGGGAAGACCACGAACTAACTCATTTTTCGCCAGATGATTAATAGCATCAAAATTAAGATGAGATAATCTGCGATGCCATAACCATGACTTGGTCTTGGATGCTTTAGAGAGAAGACATACTGGAGAGGCGGCCATCATATCTTGTAGAGACAACGTATAAAGATTTGCACCACGAGATCCCTTCAACAAATCTTTTCCTTCCAAGTTGCGGATGAAACAAGTGTGTTGTCGAAAAGCAACCTCAAGGTTGGAATCACAAAACTGTCCTACTGAGAATAAGTTGTGACCAAGACCTTCTACATAGTATACCCTAGAAATCGTCACGTTTCCAATCTGATATTCACCGTATCCCATAATCTTTGCTATATGATCATTCCCAAATTTAACCGTACCAAGAAACTTGCTGACGAAATTTCGGAGCATCGAGCGATTTCCGGTCATATGTTTTGAACAACCGGAGTCCAAATACCACAGGATGATTTGGACCACCTGAAAATATCACCACACAAAGACAATGTAGAGGTATCGGAATCTGAGTGTTCCTTGTTATTAGCAGGTACAGATTTAATAATCTTAGATTTGCTAACTCTAGGTTTCTTAGATTTCCTAGCCTTCTTCTTCTTAATTGGTGGTGTAGATTCTAGTTGACTCAAATCCTGAGGTATTTCTACACTGATAGGCACTATAGTGGGGGCTGACCTAATTAAAGGGCGCTGTTTCCATACTTTAGTGCAAGTGTTCCTAACTAAAGGACGCTCAGACCTAACTTCAATGGATGCATTCCTAATTAAAGGGCACATTTTACCATCTAGTGTAAAGGTCCTACCAGTGGGACGCCATTGCCAGCCAACTTGGGCACGAGTTCTACCCGTTGGCTTCCATTCAAGACCATTCTTAATAGCATTCATTTCATTAACGTGATCAATCAGACACAAATCATGACGCTGTGAAAACATACATTCATTACAATTCCAGCAATTTAAATCAGAATTCACGAATGGTTTAGGCTGCTGCACAGGCGCAGAGCTTTTAGTCTTAACATGATTCGTTTTATTTAAAACTGAACTAGCATTCCTATTGTGGACTTCTACTTTCTTCTTTGTGGCACTACTAGTGGAGGGCTTGATCTTAGCTTTCTTGAGTGGCGATCCTTTAGCCTTAGTAGTCTCTTTTAATCCTGTAGAAGGCAAATTGGGAACATTAGCAGCAGATTTTAAAGGTGTCTTACTTGATTGTGCCAATGACGGTTTCGCTCCTGGAGTCTTATTAAATGGGGTGACAACAATGAGCCTATTATTAAGTAGTGCAGAACCTGGTGTACCTATGTATTGCAAATAAGCCAAGCAATATTGAACTCGCTTAACATATTCATGAGCCGAATAATAGTCGCTACTTGAGGGATCTAAGGCATAAAGATCGTCTAAAATATCCCTAAGAAGATCGACATGCTTAATGGCATTCCTCATATAATCATCGTATACAACCGGGTTTCTCTTATGAAGCGGATTCTTATAAAGCACTACTGATTTGGTTGTTGGAGCACTAGTAGACGGTGCAGAGTCGGTAGCTAAGTTATCAACAACTTCTTGTCGGGTGAGAAGAAGTGTCTCCTTTAACTCAGCCAAAACCATATTTTTGTCTATGAGCAGGATGTTCAAGTCAGAGATTTCTTCGCACTTTTGGTTCAGTTGTTCAACATAATATTGTTGCTGTGCCGCATTAAAAGCGAAGCGTTCTTCTAGTGAACCATAAAGAGCGGATAGTCCCTGCCTTGTCCGATCCATCTCCCCTAGAACAGTTGATAGTCTAATTTCTAAGACCTGGTTTTTAGACTCTGCAGCCTCTAGTTCCATTCTTAATGTTTCCTTTGATGATATCTCTCTCTTCAATCTCATGATTTCTTCCTCTAATGTCTTAACAATTGCAATCATCTTGTCACTATTCTCAACGCCGTTTTCACAAACATTTGATATCAAAAGATTTTCAGTTTGATTTTGTTGTTTTAATTCTAAAGATATACAATGTTGTTCTAGTTGATTAAAGCGTTGGGAAAGTAAATTGTAAGAATCTTGTAGCTTTAAAAACTCAGCGTTAGATTCGTGACAAGAATGATTTTCTACCTCATTTACAGTATCAGCAACATTTACAGAAAGATTACAAACATCATCACAAATATCCTCACAAATATTCACAGCATCACAATTAATCACAGCAGATGTAAGCTCATGCGAATAATTAACATTTACAGTACTAAGCACATCACACGAGATTACTTCAGACAAGAATCGGTCATATTCGGTTAAAATCTTTTCCTTTTCAATTAGTTGCAGTTCGTAAGCGGTGTCCATTTCATAAAACACTTTTTGAACTTCCCCAATTTCAAACTGAAGATTTTCCTTAAGAGATGCAAAACTTTCTTTTAGACTTTCGACAAACGGATTGATCTTAGTTTTAAACACCTCGTTCATGTGTTCGAAAGCCCATTCTCCGGCGTTTAAGCCATTTGAAGTCGTACATTCCAAAATGACCTTGTCAAAGTTAGTAAAGTATCGGTTAATCTCTTTCAAGTTTAACCATACAGTGCTAACCGGTGGAAGATTCTTTGGAATTTCCTTAGGACCTTCCATGTTGACAAGTGTAGGAAATGTACTAGGGCTTTCTTCCTCTATCATGTAGGTTGGTGCTGTAATGAGATCTTTATCCATATGGAATCGAACTCTAAAATCAGTTTTAGCAAGCTCCTTATTCATTTTAAAATAATCACAATCGGGATATTTTGTTGAATTGTATGACCGATCCTCATCAACTAGATCCTTACTTGTTTGATCATTGGGAAAAACAATCGGGTCTAACGCCAATCCTAATTGAGTTGCATTATAAAGTCTAGGACTATGTCTTAAAGCTTGTTTTGCATACCGTGGATTAGGGGGAAGGCCTTTTAGACGTGATAAGTTAAATTCTCTAAATGAAGCATCAAATAAGTGAACTAGTTGTGAAGCAGCGTATTGTCTTAACAGCAAGTAATCTAGACTTCTAATCTTATTAGTGGCATTAATCTCCATTTCAGTCTTCTTAGATTCGAGTAATTCAAAATCAGTTTGAAGTTTTTGAAAATTAGTGACCACTAACTCCTTTTCTTTAAGTTCATTAGACAGATTTGCTCTTAAGTTTTCGATCTCTTGCAAGTGACCCATTTGTTTGTTTCTAAAATGATCATATTCGAGATTTGTGAGAACACTAGACGAAGGCACTAATTCCAAAGTTTGTACTTTCTCATTGCTTAAAGCAAGCTCATTAGACAAATTCTTATTCTTAGCTAAGGTTTCTAAGAGTGCAGCATTCATTTGGCTAAGTAATGTAGCAGGAACCATGACCAAATCTTGTTGAGCAGGAGTAGGCGTATGCGAACTAGGTCCCGGTTGTGATTCACTCAAAGTCTGGGGACTCACATTGATATTGCTATCATTGTTTGTCTCCTCGTTTGAAGGACTCACCACCGAAGATTCATTCGAATCAGCACTCTCTTGCCCAACTTGATGTGGTTGAATACTAGCATCAGTGGCATTATCGGTGTTATTAATAAGTACCTCAGATTTCTTATCTGGCCCTAAGCTGGAGAAAGTTGCCATGAAAGCAGCCTTTGCAGTTTGAAAGTCATCACAGTCGGAATCATACGCATCAAGATCATCGGCTTGGTAAGCTGCATTCTGCGTAGTGACAACGTCTTGTTCAGCAATCCCTGGGTCAGCAAGAAATGCAAGCTCCTCTTCATCAAGTTCCCTTCCTTGCGCCTGAGCATTTACCAGATAGATCTTTTCTGCAAACCACTGTCCATCCTTTTTCCTCTTGGGTTTCTTACAATCCCTGGACATATGACCCTCTTCCTTGCAGTTGTAGCATGTAATCATTCTCAACTTGCCTGTATTAGCCCGTGGAGGATTGTTGACCATAGGAGCAGGAGCAGGAGTAATCGTGCGAGCATTGGTTGAAGTGGAAGATCTCCCCTGATATGGTTGAATTGGCTGAACCATTACCCTGCCATTCTCAGTTGTAGCTTGTTGGCGAGAATTGGATGAATTCCTCAACTGATTGTTGGTAGGAGCTGATCCTCTGTATCCTCGTTTGCTTAAAGTTCTTGTGAGATATGCAGACATAGTAGTTAGCACTTCAACTGGGTCAGCTCCTTGTTGGAAAACAGGAACAGGGACTTCTTCATCATCACAATACAGTGCTTGATCTGGATGAGCTGCATAATCAGTAGAAGGAATACTCATTTGATCAGGGTAGCTTGTTTGATATGCTGCATTCTCTTGATAAGACGAATATGAAGGCTGAGCATAAGGTGCAACATTTGCTGGATGAAGTTGTGAACCATACTGTAGTGAAGGTGCATTGAACCGATACTGTTGCTGATGTGAGGTGGGAGGTTGTGGCAAAATCGAGTATTGTGGAAAAGTTGGTGTTATGTAAGGTGATGGATGATAGGCTTGATGTCCCAAAATATAAGGTGTGTTGTTGTGTGACAAGCTTGGTTGATTTGCCATCAAAGCTAAAGAATCTGGGTACATACCGCGAGGAGAACGGTGCATAATCACATGCTTCTCATGTTGCTGAAGAAAAGCATAGATTTGATCTAAGTTGCACCTATGCAAATCCCGGGTTAACATCACATCGGTAATATACTCACCCCATTCAGCTTGAGGTAAAGTATTCAAGAACTTGGTGTTAACCTGGAATGGAGCAATTACCAGATTGTATACATTCAGATCATTCATTAGAGTAGTGAATCTGAAGTAGTAATCGTGTAGTGTTTCCCCTGGGCTGTATGTGAATCTATCAAACAAATCATACAGCTGACACTCCCTTTCTTGTTTGGTGAGCGACGTGCCTTGTAGCAACACCTTTAACCGTTCCCATAAATCTTTTGCCACTGTATACTGACTTACCATCCTATAAATATCATGGGGAAGAGCTTGAAGAATTGTTTGAAGAGCTTTTTCATCTGCATCTGCAACAAGTTGTTGAGCTGGAGTGAGTTCTTCAAATTCTCGTGGTCTAGTCACGTTGTCAACCGTAATGGTACCATAGTCGAGTGGACCATTCAAAATCGATTTGACCATAAGCCTTCCGTATGTCGGTTTCCCCTTTAGATATTGCATCATTCGACCTTGCCATGCCTCAAACACCTCTTTAATAAGCATCGGTGGACGACTATCAGTCCCCGTTATGATCGAGATATCCGTAAGAGATGTCATCTGAGGAATTAATGAACTTGGATTCATTGTGATCACTTAACAGACTCAAAGATTATCGGTTGATCGAGCAGTGAAGAAAGGTTGAGAATTTGTGTTGTGTTGGTTGAACTCAAGATTAAGTCCACTAAAGATCGTCGAAAACTCAAATACCCCTTGAACTTGCTTATACTGAATAACCCAAACTCAGAACAAACCCTTATTCGGAATAATGCCTATTCGGAATAATCCTATGCTGAAAATACCCTATTCGGAATAAACTCTATGCAGAATAACCCTTATGCGGAAAAACCCCTATTCGGAATGTTTTCTTCAATTCGGAATATTTTGGCAATTTGGCTTATTCGGAAAAACTGGTCTATTCGGAATGATGGCAATTCGGAATATTTCCTAATTTTGGCTATTCGGAAAATTGGTGTCTATTCGGAAAAGTTGGCTATTCGGAAAAATTGGTGTCTATTCGGAAAAGTTGGCTATTTGGAAAAAAATTGGGTCTATTCGGAAAAATCTTCTATTCGGAAAAATCTTCTATTCGGAAAAAAATCCTCTATTCGGAAAAATTTCTTCTATTCGGAAAAAATCCTCTATTCGGAAAAATTTCTTCTATTCGGAAAAAATCCTCTATTCGGAAAAATTTCTTCTATTCGGAAACTCTCCTATTCGGAATCCTATTCGGAATAAACTTTCTATGCTGAAAATCCACCTATTCGGAATCCTATTCGGAAAATTCTGGAAAAAATTGTTTCCGAGACTACAAAAAAAGCTTTTAACCCCGATTTTTGATCCAAAACCACAAAAAGTTTTATGATTTTTACCAAAATAAGCTAAACCCAATCCTTATCAATCAATCCCAATAACAAAAACACCAAAAATAACAAGATTCAAGATTGATTTTTCTAAAGATCACTAATAGATTCAAAAACTAAAAAAGCAACACAATCCTTACCTTAAATCACCCCATAGCTCTTGATACCAAATGTAGAAATTGATAACCTATGAATCTATGAAGTGGGTTGATGTTTTCTAGTGAGAGAAACTAGAGAGAGAAAGTGAGAGAAATATATGGAAGATTTTATTAATATGAAATGTGTATGGAACAACAACCAACCCCTTTCCTTAGTGGAAAGGGGTATTTATAGTACCAAGCTAAACATGGGCTTGGGCCGGTCCATGACAAGCCCATGGACCGGTTCTTACTTAAGTTAATAAGTAACTAACAACTATTATCTAACTACGAGCTATTACAACATGAATATTATTGTGGAGTGACCGATACTTCTAATATACGTTAAAACGTATTTCTAACACAATGTATACACGTCTAGTGGTTGTTGATTATTAATATAATTAACAATACATTTGTTTTAATTCATGTTATTTGTGCCTAAACACCTTGCTAATGTGTCGTGTTCTAATTCCGCTTTGATTGTATAATCATATGAACATGATGCATTCCTAGTTGCTTAAAAGATCCGGAAACCAAGGTTTCCACAATTGGTATCAGAGCCTCGTGGCTCGTGATGCTAGGACCAACAAGGTTGTTAGAAATACGTTTTAACGTATATTAGAAGTATCGGTCACTCCACCATAGTATTCATGTTGTAATAGCTCGTAGTTAGTGTTACTTATTAAGTTAAGTAAGAAACCGACCCATGGGCTTGTCATGGGTCGGCCCAAGCCCAATATAGGCCTTGGATATAAATACCCCTTTCCACCATGGAAAGGGGTTGGTTGTTGTTCATTCCATATTTTTCATTTGAATAAAAACACATAGTTTCTCTCTCACTTTCTCTCACTAGTTTCTCTCTCTAGGAATCTTCAACCCACTTCATAGATTCATAGGTTTTCAATATTCATAGATTCATAGGTGTTCGTGTATGGTGAAAAGAAGAAAAATCCGTCTAGGGTTTTTTGGACGTTTTTGTGTGCGCATCAGTATTCAGTAGGTCATAACTTTTGATTGAACCGTTGGATCGTCACGAAATTTTATATGTGTGTTCTACATACATATATCTAAACATCCACCAGAGGGATTGTCGATTTTTATCCCCAGGCAAAAGTTATTAGGCGTCGAAATAGGCAGCAGAGGTGATTTTCAGTTTTTCAAAGCTTTTACATAAAATCATGATTAGGGTTTTTACAAACCCTCAATCAACTTAAGGTTGAAAAATTGAAGGATTATAGCTGTTATGATTAAAGATCTAAGGTTAATGTTTAAGCCCTAATTAGGGTTTCGGTGCTTAAACTTTCAAACCCTAGATCTGTGAATGTCAAAAGCCGTTGTTGGGACTTTTTGAAGCAATAAGTGTCACGTGCTGGATCAACAAGTTTTATAGTAGTATTGTCCAAGTAATTGTACAAAGTTATATACGTTTGGTTTTGTGCAAGGTTCATGTGTTTGATACAGTTCACGTGAGTTTGAAGAAAAAGAGTGATGATGACATGTTGATAAAAGTCTCACGCATAATTAGTAAAAAATATTGGCATTCACACGGTTTAAGTGTTTTAGTTGTGTTCACACGGTGGAAGTGTTTCTATTGGTTCTTAATGGAATGTTCACACGACTAAGGCTTCCTGATTGGTGGAAAGATTTTATTCATATGAAGATTCTGATTCTGCCTAAGGAAAAGGAACATTATACACGTTCTGCTTGCTAATTTTCAGGGATTATTTTCTTGAAGAGAAAAGTGACGTGTGATGATCAGTTTTGAAAAAACAGATTTAACCCCTGCTTTGTAGGGATTGGTACGTCATGCAAGTTCTGATTTACACGGATATACACAACAGCTGGCTCCTACGTCCAAAGGTTAATTAAACTCCTAATTTATAGGAGATATATATTCTCCTTCACATTTATTCTTGGATGAGATTTCTTTAAGACGTAGGCAGTATTATTGGATTCAAAAGTGGACTTGATTTTAGCAGTTCTATTTTGGGAAGATCTTGATTCTAAGGATGAACGTGAAGCTGCTTATTTTTAGGGATTATCATATCATTGATATAAAGCAGCTTATTCGATTCAAGGTCAGCCATATATGGAAAGTATTTATCTATGTAAAAGGCTGCTATGTCACTTTTGGATGCTAGATGACGTCAGCAGAATATTGATGCTGATAAGGGTTGTATTGACGCTGACAGGAAGGAATTTGACGCTGACAGAATAAGTCAACGTTGATAGAGTTGACAGTGTTGTCCGATATATAAATTCAAACGCTGACATGTATTATCCAATATCGGACAATACATCTGATTGAGATCTTGGATGAAAAAGGATATTGGACAACACAGGAATCGCTGCTGTTTGAGAAAATTGGTACGTTTTAAGCACACAAAAAGGAGGATTATACACACGAAGGTACATGGAATCTCCGTTTTAATATAGAATATCATGTTGATATTTATGGCTCGGATATTTTTAAAAGGAATTAATGGTTTTAATGCGAGTTGACAACAATTCGTGAGGTAATTTATTGGATTTGATTATGTAATCGAGGTAGCCTTGTAAAAGAGTTATCCATCCAAAAGCTTTTACATATGATATGAAGAAAAAGTTTCGTCATGAAGAGGTGTTGGCTTAAGGGGAAGAATTCTTATGGTAAGTTTGATGATTGAAGAAGATTTTCGCGAGTTTGTGTTCTATCATATCTTAAAGTCATGAACTCCCAGTCATAGACTATAAAGGTAACTTGTTCGTGCTTACTTGGTTGGTGATAAAGACTTGTCATAACACTTGAAGGAGTTACATTATCGTGCTTAGTGTCTCACATAGGATGAGAATATTGACAAGGGATCGAGGTCTACTTATACTTGGTCTGATATAAGTACTTTATCACATGGATAGTACAAGACATGGAACATAAGATTGGGTTATTCTACTTCTACATCAAAAATATTATATTAATTGTTCTTCAAGATCATTACATAGAGCTACAATTGGAGAATCTTCAAAGATTGCATACATTGTTTACTTCCTTGTTGATGTGACAAAAAGGGGAAGAAATACATGCTACACTTGAGGGGAAGCAATCTGAAGATCATGTACAACTTACAAGAGATACACATAGAGTTTTGCCACTATCAACTAGGGGAAGATTGTTGGGTCAAAAAGTTGATGTGGCAGAAACTCAAAAACGAAGAAAACATGAAGATGGAACGCAAGTTCGGGTTATTCTACTTCATCATCAAGTAAGTCGTAATTAGATTTCTTCATATGTAATCATTACATAAAGCCTACAGAATTTGAAGATTCAAGAATGATTAGCACAATTTAAGGGGAAGCTAAATTGTTCATGTGTTAATCATTTACATGTAACATTAAGGTGAAGGTGTTTACTACTGCTCATTAGTTTTACTACAACTTATGTGAGCTTCTATAGCTCAAATTCATTTAATTTCATCCTGCTGTTCTTCATGGAGGGTAATTGAGATATAGAAAACTTGTATTAGTAGTGTGGTATTATTTAGGTAGTGGGCGAAATCAAGGTTGCTTATATACAAGACCCCTATTTGGATCATGTCAAAAAGGGGAAGAAGTCTACACAATGCAATTTGTTGATCCTTGGTGTTCTATGTTTTACAAAGAATGCGAGATTAAGGGGAAGTGTTTTTGACATCATCAACTAGGGGAAGATTGTTGGGTCAAAATTATGAGTTGATGCGTCAAAAACAACAAAATAAGAAGACAAGGACTACTTTTGCCAAAGTTAAATACTACAAGCTGGTGGAGTCTTTTTATTAATTTAATAGCTTTCTTTGTAAGCTATGTTTTCTACTTTATAAAGAAAACATACGTAGGTTTTACATTCACTTCATCTTTTACAATGTAACCTACAATAAGCTTTGATCTCTAGGTGTGGGATTCAATGTATACACACCTAGAGTTGTTTGTGTTAATCTTTAATACAAGCACTTTGGGAGAAATTCATCTTGTTAACATCTTGTTCTTATTAATGTTCTATTCCGCTATGTTTTATACATATGAACATTGATAATCCTAGATAGAATGGTTCTTAATCATTGAGTCTAACAATCATAGGAAGTGGATCAACAAGTGTGTGTTCTTGTTGATCCCAAACTTAGATCGATTAGCTTTGTGTATACGAGATTAGATCAAGTAATACACGTAGAGAAACCTTTGTATATACTTTATGAATCTAAGTGTTATGCGGAATCTAACACTTAAACAAGAACACACACGATGTAAACAAACTTTCACTTTGATTACCAATGTCGAACTTGCTTACAATGAAAGATGTTTACGATTGAAAACTTATATATAAAACTTATATTAAACATTAACCTAAAGGCCTTCTTTTATAGACATAAGAAGCCTTGTACAATAATCTACGTATCAACTATTCTAGGTAAAGATAAATATAGAAAATACATTATTGTTCTTATCTTTACTAGAAGTAATCTAGAATATAATACATGCGTAGAATATATCTTCCATCAGTGCTTGTCTTCAATGTGTCAACGCTTGACTTTAACTTGTCAACGCTTGAGTTGTCAGCGCTTGTTTTGTTCTTGTCAACGCTTGTTTTGTTCTTGTCAACGCTCAAGTGATCTGGCCTTAATTTATTCCCAACAATCCTCCCCTAAACTTGATATCCACTCTTATGATCAAGCTTCTGAATAAGCATTAAGGACTAGGAGGAATCTTACAAACCTTCTCATATTGATAGTGAATAAATCTGATCAAATCTTTTGCCACATCACTTGAATAATCTATCTCCAACTGAGTGTCCTTCATCTTTTCCAAAATAGCCTTGGATATGAAATACTGAGCATCCACAAGTAAATACTCAGCAAACTTTGTAGAGCTCAAATGGTATACACCAGCAGCTGAATATAACCTCCATTGAAGACCACTGAGGTCATCTTCAAGATCCTTCCATATTGTAGGATCCTCATCTTTTGGTCCACACATTCTTTTGAATGTGGTCCAAAGTTTTATTCCATTAGCTGAAGTTGGTGCTTCAGCCTCATACTTGGTCTCCAGCAACCTCCAAAGGTCCACCAAGTCTTCTCTATCACAACTTGCAAACAAAGATATGAGAGTGGTAAAAGTGTGTACCTCCTTGCCAAATCTGCCAATCTTCTAGAACCCACATTCATCTTCTTCATAGCTCACAATTGGGTTCCTGGAATCTAATGGTAACACTTTCACCATATCTGAAGCTTCTAATGGGGAGAGCTTGAGGCTCTTTCTTATAACTGCTTCACTTGGATATAGTGGATCCATATCTTTTGGAAACTCAAATTTAATTCCCTTATTCACTGGCCTGGGAACCATCATAGCTTTCTTGATTTCCATTTCTTCTGCAAGTTCCTCTTTTCTTTCATCTGAAAGAAGTCTGAGAGTGTTTGCTTCCTGCACTCTCACCCAAATGGGATAAGCCCTGTTTTCCAACTCATCAAATGTCAAAGCCTTCAACTTCTGATATGTCCATCCAACTCCATGACATCTGAGCAACATAAAGTAGAGCTCCCTTCTATCCCTTTTCAACTCTGAGAGAATATTGCTTGCCTTATGTTTCAAAATAACATGACAATCCTTCTGAACTCTAAGAAGAAGCTCCAAACTCCAGATTTGATCCCAAACTTAGATCGATTAGCTTTGTGTATACGAGATTAGATCAAGTAATACACGTAGAGAAACCTTTGTATATACTTTATGAATCTAAGTGTTATGCGGAATCTAACACTTAAACAAGAACACACACGATGTAAACAAAGTTTCACTTTGATTACCAATGTCAAACTTGCTTACAATGAAAGATGTTTACGATTGAAAACTTATATATAAAACTTATATTAAACATTAACCTAAAGGCCTTCTTTTATAGACATAAGAAGCCTTGTACAATAATCTACGTATCAACTATTCTAGGTAAAGATAAATATAGAAAATACATTATTGTTCTTATCTTTACTAGAAGTAATCTAGAATATAATACATGCGTAGAATATATCTTCCATCAGTGCTTGTCTTCAATGTGTCAACGCTTGACTTTAACTTGTCAACGCTTGAGCTGTCAGCGCTTGTTTTGTTCTTGTCAACGCTTGTTTTGTTCTTGTCAACGCTCAAGTGATCTGGCCTTAATTTATTCCCAACAATCCTCCCCTAAACTTGATATCCACTCTTATGATCAAGTTTCTGAATAAGCATTAAGGACTAGGAGGAATCTTACAAACCTTCTCATATTGATAGTGAATAAATCTAATCAAATCTTTTGCCACGTCACTTGAATAATCTATCTCCAGCTGAGTGTCCTTCATCTTTTCCAAAATAGCCTTGGATATGAAATACTGAGCATCCACAAATAAATACTCAGCAAACTTTGTAGAGCTCAAATGGTATACACCAGCAGCTGAATATAACCTCCATTGAAGACCACTGAGGTCATGTTCAAGATTCTTCCATATTGCAGGATCCTCATCTTTTGGTCCACACATTCTTTTGAATGTGGTCCAAAGTTTTATTCCATTAGCTGAAGTTGGTGCTTAAGCCTCATACTTGGTCTCCAGCAACCTCCAAAGGTCCACCAAGTCTTCTCTATCACAACTTGCAAACAAAGATATGAGAGTGGTAAAAGTGTGTACCTCCTTGCCAAATCTGCCAATCTTCCAGAACCGACATTCATCTTCTTCATAGCTCACAATTGGGTTCCTGGAATCTAATGGTAACACTTGCACCATATCTGAAGCTTCTAATGGGGAGAGCTTGAGGCTCTTTCTTATAACTGCTTCACTTGTATATAGTGGATCCATATCTTTAGGAAACTCAAATTTAATTCCCTTCTTCACTGGCCTGGGAACCATCATAGCTTTCTTGATTTCCATTTCTTCTGCAAGTTCCTCCTTTCTTTCATCTGAAAGAAGTCTGAGATTGTTTGCTTCCTGCACTCTCACCCAAATGGGATAAGCCCTGTTTTCCAACTCATCAAATGTCAAAGCCTTCAACTTCTGATATGTCCATCCAACTCCATGACATCTGAGCAACATAAAGTAGAGCTACCTTCTATCCCTTTTCAACTCTGAGAGAATATTGCTTGCTTTATGTTTCAAAATAGCCTGACAATCCTTCTGAACTCTAAGAAGAAGCTCCAAACCCCATATTTGATCTGAAATGGTCAAGTCTGGATTATCCATGCATCTTTCTTCCCAAGAATTGTACATTTGAACCACCTCTGGCATGTCAAACTCAACCTGCAATTTCAACTCTCTCAGATTTTCTTTGGCCAACTCATCTCCATACTCAAGCCTTTCAGGTTCTATAATCATCACACTTGAGTCTGAGCTAGCTCCATCACTTTCTTCTTCTGAAGTCACAACAAATGGTGACTTTTCCTTTTCATCTTGTTCCATGATTTGTGCAGCTAATCTTCTATCAAACTCAACCTGAGCTGCATCCTTTGGAACAATCTCTTCTACCATTTTACCCTTACCCTTATCTGATGGTGCAATGGTTGGTAAGGTAGATGGTAATACCTGAGTAGAAACCTCCTTGATGATAGATGATGACTGGGATACATCACCTTCATGTATAGGTCTGTCAACGCCCAAATTTGTTCTATCAGCGCCCAAAATATTTCTGTCAGCGTCCAAATTTTCCTTGTCAACGCCCAAATATCTTCCCTCAGCACCTTGTGTAACCTCTCTCAACATAGCTGTAAATGATAAATTTAAGTAGGTGGGAGAGACTAAGGACGTATCAAAACCTGTTTGTTTCTTCAAAGTTGTAAGGGCTTCAACAACATCCATTGATTGACCATCCTGGCTGCCCTTATCACTCAGATTTATTTGATCTTCCTCCCCTTTGGAAGATTCCTCCATACCCCTCCTAGCACGATCACTTTCCAAAACAACAATCCTCTCCCTCAATTGCTTGAGTTCAAGGCCTTGTGAGCTGACAATTTGTACTAAGTCTGCATTTTGCTTTTGCAAGCTTATGCAGACTACCGTCAATTCCATAAGAGTCATTGGTTCCAGTCTGCCCCTCTTCTAAAATGGGGATTTGACCTCCCAAGTCAGATTCATTGGGCAAGGATGAGGACTTAATGATGGTGGGACTGCCTTGGCCAGCTTCTAAGCCAGAACTAATAGTCCCAGCCTCATCCAGGTCACCAGCCACACTTGTGGTGGTGGTTCTCTCTGCTACATGGCTAGGACCACCAGAGGAGAACACTCCAGTAGTCCTTTGGCGTTTCATCAACCTATATTCAGGAGGTGTGGAAGATGGTGTGGAAGAATGGGTAGATGTGGGTTGGTTAAGGGGTGTTTGGGATTGTGAAGGTTGTGTGTCAGCGTGGGAAGTAGGCACATCAACGCCAACATTGAGTGTGTCAGCGTTGAAGGATTCTGAGTCAATTTGCATTTGGTTAGGTGAAGGTAAAGGTTCAGGAATTGGTTCAAGTTGTGGTTGAGGGTCAATTTGAGGTAGGAGGTCTGGTTGGGGTTGTGCTGCTGCAATAACAGCAAGCATGGCTTGGGTTAAAGGTAGGTCTCTATGGGGTGGAGAGTCCATCTTCATAAAAATAGCTTTCTTTTGCTCAGGGATCTTATAAAAAACATTATGATCCCTTGAGCAGTAACCTTGATCATCAAAAACCATTTGCAGAAAACGGGGATAAGCTAAAGTCATTTTTTCCCCCTTGTTTTTACACATCCCCTCAAAAATCATTTTAGAATAGTTATATTTTTGCCCTGTTGCAATGCACACAATAGCACTGGCAATGGATCTATTGATCTCTTTGTGTGCAGTACATTTAGAACTCAAACATTGAAGGAGGACATGTATGAGGTACTTCTAGGCTGGGGGAAATTCCTGCTTATGATACTTATTGAGAGTACCTTCATCAGGAAAAGGATATCCCAAAGCCCTAAGCCCTTGTTCTATTTCATGTATGGGAAGGGTGGCTATACCATCAGAATCATCAAGATGCAAGGCTTGGCGTACCAAGGCCTCAGTAACCACCCAAGATCTCCCATGAACAATAGAAGTCAATGTGGTCACTCCATTAACTGTTGAAGAACTGACAGTGTTCCAAAACTGCTTAATGTGTGTGACTGGAATGAGTGGTGCATGAGAAAGAGCATACCTTAATGGGGATGTGTTCAAATACGCCACCATTTGTGTGTATTGGGGAAACAAAGCATCATCAGCTTCAAGATAAGCAATCATGTTGTGTTGTGATCTGAACCCCAATTCCAATTCTGTTGGTTTAAACTTTGGTGCCATTGATGAAGGCTGTTAATTTTAAGTGAAGAAGATGAAGTTGATAAGAGAAAAATTGTTAGACAAGAATTATAGATACCCTGTTTAAAATAGGAGCCAAATTTATAGGAGAAAAAGAATGCATTTGATTGGCCCAAAAATAGGCAAATATTTTCAAAAATCAATCATGAAAATATTGAAAAAGTTATAAGTTATCTCATGCATTAAATGAAAGTAACAACTCCTAAAATTACGGCTTGAAAATATGTCAAAAAGTAACAACTGGGTAGGTCCCATTGAGTGTCAACGGTCAAAAATAACCTATCAACGCCCAACGGCTATAATCTTGTCAACGTTTGCCTATAGCCATGTCAGCGTCCAATTTGGTCACAACAACGCTTGGAAAATTCTTGTCAGTGTCCAAAAATAAAAATATTTTAAAAGTGAAAAATGACCTTAACAAGTAATTTATCCTAGAAAAGATAACCAAAAGGTGATAATTATTATAGGGCGGCAAGCACTGTCCAGTTATGCACACTTGCATAAGCAAGATAGACATAACAGTCCTCTAGTGTCCCTTGCTAACCAAAACTCTTAACAACCAAGTTACCTTGTAAAATCCTTGTTAGTCCCAGGTAAATCCCATATCAAAATCATTCCCAAGTCTCCCAACAGACCACAACCAATTCTAGGCCAAAAATGTCTTGGCAGCATGCACAGTATATCAACTTTGCATGCTACAGTGCCTCATGATTTAGTAAAACTAACTCATACTCACCTGTGGACACAATCTAGAATTGTGATAAGAGTATCATATGGATACCCAAACATCCTAAAGGTTCCTAAAACCTCCCCTTAAACTATGATACAAAAGGTTTGCTAAAATCATGCATGAACATAAAAAATTTATGTCAAGATAGGAATGAAACATTCCAACCATCATCCATAAATAAAAACTTGTCCAAATGCTTCTCCATTGATCCATAAGCAACTCTGTATCCAATGGTATACTGCTAACACGATCTGCACATTTAGATTGAAAACCATAAAACTAACATTGTTGCTAACAACGCCCCGATAACACATGACAGCGTTGAGGGAAGCTTTGTCAGCGTTAGACAATTATATTGCTGACAACGTTACAAAAACACTTATCAATGTTCAAGCAACCTTTGTCAGTGTTAGAAAAATATAGTGGAAAATCTAAATCATCAAGAAGACCAACAATAAGAATGCATCATCCTGTACATACTTTTACAAAAAGACTCCAAAACACATATTATGTGAGATTGACCATTCCAATACTTGTTACCAAGTATTGAAATCTCCCAGCATCAAAAGGTTTAGTTAATAAATCTGACACATTTTCCTCAGTGTCAACCCTATCTGGATGTATTAAACCTTTCTCAAAGCAATCTCTTATAAAATGGTGTCTAATTTCTATGTGTTTAGTTTTAGAATGATGTACATGATTCTTAATGATGCATAAAGTACTATTATTGTCAACAAATATCTTAGTATGCATGAAATTGTACCCATAGTCCAACAGTTGGTTCTGAATCCACAACACTTGGCCACAACATGTAGCTGCAGCCACATACTCTGCTTCAGTTGTAGAATTGGCCACCACTGTTTGTTTCTTGCATTGTCAAGATATTAACCTGCTCCCAAGAAACTGACATCCACCGGTTGTGGATTTCCTATCAAATTTATCACCTCCATAATCACTATCTGAATATGCAATCAGCTCCAATAGTGAATCCTTTGGGTACCACAAACCAAGACTAGGATAGCATCTTAGGTACCTAAAGATCCTCTTCACAGCATAAAGGTGACATTCTTTGGGAGTTACTTGATGGCGTGCACAAGCACACACAACAAACATGATATCAGGTCTGGAGGCAGTAAGATACATTAAGGATCCAATCTTGGATCTATAATGCCTGACATCAACATCTTTCCCATCTCCAATCTTTCCCCAAGGGTGTTCTCTATCCATAGGAGTAGTAGCCCTCTTTTCATGTGGAGAAAAGCCAAACTTATTCAAGATCTCAACAACATATTTGTCCTGGGAGATGAAGATACCATCCTCCTTCTGCTGAACTTGTAAACCAAGAAAGAAGTTCATCTCCCCCATAGCACTCATCTTGAATTTGTCTGTCATAAGCTTGGAGAAATCCTCACTCATATTTGGATCAGTAGACCCAAAAATGATATCATCAACATAGACCTGCACAAGCAACACATCCTTGCCTTTCTTCTTTGTCAATAGTGTCTGATCTATGGTGCCCCTCTGGAATCCATTGTCCACCAAATAGGTAGACAAAGTACCATACCATGCTCTAGGGGCTTGATGAAGGCCATACATAGCCTTTTTGACTCTATACACTTTATCTGGATTCTCTAGATCCTCAAAACCAGGAGGCTGCATCACATAAACTTCCTCAACAATGGTGCCATAGAGGAAGGCACTCTTGACATTCATTTGATAGACTGTGAAGCCCATGCATGATGCATAGGCTAGAAAATTCCTAATAGCTTCAATCCTTGCAACTGGTGCAAAGACCTCCTCATAGTCTATCCCCTCCTCTTGTGTATAACCTTGAGCCACTAACCTTGCCTTGTTTCTGACCACAATGCCTCTTTCATCTCTTTTGTTCCTGAGAACCCATCTTGTCTCTATAGGTCTGACATATCTAGGACAATCAACCAGCTCCCAAACATCCTGAATTGCAAATTGGTGAAGCTCATCCTGCATTGCTTCCACCCAACTTGGTTCTTTGAGAGCATCAAATATTTTCTTGGGTTCTTCTTGTGACAGAAAACATGCAAACAAACATGCTTGCACAAGAGGGGTATCAACCTTCTTGTGTATATTGGCAATAAACCCACCAAGACCTTGATGAGACCTTCTAGTCTGAACTGGAGTCATAATATCACCAATGATCTGGGAAGGAGGGTGATTCTTCATTGTAGAAGTGAGAACTCCTCCTTCAAAAAGTCTGGTGTCCACAACCTCATGCTCCATGTTGCCAATATCTTCTTCATCAGACTCTCTTATATCAACATAAGGATGACCTTCTTCATAAGAATTGGAAGGTTCTCCTTGTTCAAAAGTGGAAGAGAAAAGATGTGCAAAGGTGTTGTCAACGTCTGAACCTTGTTTGTCAGCGCTTGGGCTAACAACGCTTGAACTGTTGTTGTCAACGTCTGGGCCATCAACGTCTGAATTGGTCTTTTCAGCGCTGGATTTTCCTTTGTCAGCGCCTGAAGGACCATGCATGTTTGTATCTGGTGGTACTTGGAAACCACCATTATCTTGTCCAGCAGCAGCAGCAGCAAAAGCATCTGTCCAAATGGGAATTGTGACATATTCTAATGTAGGAGATGCCTTTTCTGTTTTTGATCCAACCTTCTCATGAACTTGTGTACCTGAAACATTAACAACTTGTTCCTCCACAACATTTGAAGTTACCTTCAGAATGTCTGGATTAGTGACAGGCATATAATTTAAAGTTCTAGATAAGGGTTCCAAATCAAACAACCAATTAGGACCACTTTCAGGATCACTAGGTTTATTCTCTAAGAACCTAACATGTACTCTTTCAACTATACGTTTGTCCTCTTTAAGATAAACCCTATAACCCTTGCTCTGCACTGAATACCCCATGAAGTAACCCTCATCACCTTTTGCACTAAATTTCCCTAAGGCATCACTAGTATCCAAAACTACTAAATGACAACCAAAAGGTCTGAGAAAACCAATATTAGGTTTTCTTCCCCAAAGTAACTCATAAGGTGTTTTGTTTTGAATTTTGTTAACCAATGCTCTATTTTGCACATAGCATGCTGTATTAACAGCCTCAGCCCAAAAGGCTATAGGAAAGTGAGCATCAGCCAACATTGTTCTGGCTGCTTCAATTAGGGTTCTATTTTTCCTCTCAGCAACCCCATTTTGTTGTGGGGTTCTAGCAATGCTAAATTTCCTAGTAATTCCTTTCATGGCACAGAAATCATCTAACTTCTTCTTCCTAAATTCTCCACCATTATCACTCCTAAGCATTTTAACCTCATTGCCAGACCTCTTCTCAATCTGAGTGATAAAATCAATAAGAACATCAGATGTGTCATTCTTCATAGCTAGAAAGAATGTCCAAGTAAATCTAGAAAAGTCATCTGTGATAACAAAGCAATATGACTTACCATTCAAGCTTTCTATATTAGTTGGACCAAAGAGGTCCATGTGAAGCATATGAAGAGGTCTGGAACTAGTATGCACCTGTTTGGACTTGAATGAGACCTTGTGCTATTTGCCTTTAAGACATGCAACACAAGAGTGGTCATTGTGGAAGGCCTTCTCAGGCAAACCATCAACTAAACCAAGCCTCACAAGTCTATTTATATTTTTAAAGTTTATGTGCCCTAGTCTCCTGTGCCACAAATTACTCTCATCTACTGAGGCCTTAGCATAAAAACAAGACATATTGGTATTCATTTTAATCCCATTTAAATTCACATTATATATGTCCTTATGCCTAGGTGTTCTATACTCAATATATTTCTCATCAGGGATCTTAAAATCCTTACTTAACACCAAACACTCAGTATCAGTGAAAAGAACTTTATTTTTGTTATCACAAACTTGTGATACACTAAACAAGTTATAATCAAGTTCTTTTACCAGGAAGACGTTCTCAAAACGCAGATTATTGGTGAGAAGGGTTCCTTTGCCTGTGATGGTATCGTATCCACTTCCAAAGTATACCTTATCACCATCTTTAATAGGGGTGAAATTCGTCAGATAGTCTTCCTTCCCTGTCATGTGCCTTGAGCATCCACTATCCCAATATCCATAATCATTGATCTGTCTTTGAATGCCCTGCACATAAAGAAAACAAATTAGTTTTCTTTGGGAACCCAAGTCTCAAAAGACTTGGATTCATCTGGTTGTTCAATAAGAACAGACTTAGTTCTCACAACAACCCCATTCTCATCCTTTTTAGGATGAAATACCCAGTTAACCCCAATAGGTTTTGTAATGACCTTTGAAATGTAATTAAATCTATTGCATGTCATTGAAATCCCATTATCATTAGGGTTTTGATCTTTCTTGGGTCTCCATGTTAAGCTTGAAGAAGCTTTAGACCCCTTACCTTGTGGCTGCAAATATTTAGGTCTGGTCACGTTTCTGTCAGCGTTAGAATTTGTCCTGTCAATGCTGAAATTACCCTTGTCAGCGTTGAACCTAGGGTTTGCTACAGAAACACATTGCCTATTTGACCAGGTGTTTGTCTTTTGAAATGGTCTTTGTACATGAGTGTTAGACCTTCTAGAAAAGAATGGGGTAGGTCTAATCACTTGTGGACTTTGCTGCACACAAGGCTTGGGTCTGACAACGTTTGACTTTCTAACAACGTTGACTTTTTTCTTGTCAGTGCTGAAATTATTCCTGTCAGCGCTGGCTTTGGAAGCGTTGACACACTTGTATGCCAAGTGTGAAAAGCTACCACAAGTGTAACAAGCTTTTCTAGACACAACCTTAGGTCTAGAAGAGTAGAAACCTGTTCCATGATTGCTAACTTGACTCTTAGGTGACCTAGTATTCCTATACATCTCTGCATATTTAATGCTAGGTCTTTTAACAGTGTTTGAGCCTAGGTCAACAACTTTACCAGTGATTGGGTTAGTAACCTTAATGGGTGTAGATTCATTTGGACTTTCACATAGCAAACCTCCCTTAACAAATAAAGTAGGGTTAGCTTTCTTCTACTCATTTAGGTCAGTCAATTTTTGTTGATACTCTTCCACTGGAGTGACAACTCTTGGTGGAGGAATGAATTCCTCTTCTTGGAGCTCTGGTTAACCAGTCCAAGATAAGTCCCTTTGTTCGACACCATAGAAGTCACCAGCTGGTGGTGGAACCAAAGAGTAATCATTCATCCCAATCCCAGTCATGTCCTTAGGATCCCTTTGTTTAGCTACACAGTCTCCTAGGGTTTGGGTGGCTCTATCAAATCTTTGAATTTTGAGGCCAACATTATCTTTATTCTTAATTGCCTCATCTAACTTAGCCTGTAGTTCACCATTAACCCTTTCCATGATGTTTCTAATATCCATACTACCCTCTAACTCATGTTTTAAGATATTGATCTTATCTTTTAAGTCAAATTCCATTTTCTTGTATTCAGAAACGGTTTTCTCAGTTTCAGTAAGAGCTAGTTGGTAATTAGACAATTTACATCTTTCAGTACTCATATCATCTTTTAGTTTTAAGACCTCTTTGTTAAGTCTTTCAGTGTTTAACCTACAACCTTTTCTACAAACAGCATCATCATATACCTCATTATCAGATGGAGAGGAGGAGTGTGCCATGAGAGCATATTCAACATGCTCTTCTTCAATATCAGCAACCAAAGCTTTATCCTCTTCAACATTCCTAGCCAGATAGCTCCAATCCCATCCTGTACCATCAATTCCTTGAACTGCAACCATGGCTTTGGAATCCTGAGCTTTAACAACCTGACTTGAGGGTTTACCAGCATCAGATCTTCTAGGAGATCTGCATTCCCTCATGAAGTGCCCCATACGATGGCAGTTGTAACATTCAACTTTGGATTTGTCAAATCCAGCTGTGTCTTTAGCATTGAAGGTCATTTTATTCTTAAACCTTCTGTTCCACCTATTTGCTCTTATGCTTGCAAGAGCCATGTTCCACTTGATGTCCATCTCTTCTAAGTGCTCATCACTTATCTGCTCAAGGTCCTCATATGTAATCACTGAACCATTGGGCAAAGAAGCAATGTAGGCACAAACAGTATCCAAATCCAAACCAGCAGGTTTAACTCTTGGGGAGTCATTCTTGAATGTGTCAGCGTCTGAAAAGGAGACGTTAACAGGACTTGTTCTAGCGCTGACATATGATGATCCAGTAACTGGATGCATATAAGAGTCCTTCTGATTGAATTGACCTTCACTATGAGAGAAGAAGGCCATGTTGCTGGTGGTAGATTTGCTTCCATGCTCTAAAAGACTTTCATCTTCCAACAGTCTTAGTTTGTTGTAGATGTCATCAAACGAGGAGCTCTTGTAAGTATTGTTGGCAATAATAGATCTTACCTCAATTTTCCATGCCTCACAAAGACTTTTAAGAAAGGTAGCATTGATGTCAACATCACCAACTTGTGTCCCCATGAAGGACAACTTGCTAGTAATGTCAAGCAATCTGCTTCTCACACTACTTAGTTTCTCATTGGGTTGAGCTTTGAAGACAGCATAATCATGCAGAAGTTGCTTTTTCTTTTCCTCCTTAGTGTCTGCATTGCCACCATATGAAACTTCAAGAGCTTCCCAAAGCTCCTTAGCAGATTCATAGCCTCTATATTTATGTTGGTTTTCTTGTCCCAAGGAGACTTTCAGAATATTTAGGGCTTTCATGTCAACCCTTTTCTTTGCAATGTCATCAGCAGCCACAGCTCTACCATCTCCAGGTTTTTCTTTCTTATCTGCTTCAGAACATCCAGCAACAGCTGATCTTTGAGTAATGGCATCAAGAATCTTTTGAGCCTTATTGAATGTGTTTCCATATTCAATAATCTCCCAGAGTGTGTAGTCATAGATCCCCAGATATTGTTCAAAGTTGAACTTCCATAAGTCAAAGTTGGTTGCATCAAGCATGGGAATCTTGATGTTTGGTAAGGCTGAGGAGGAGGAGGTTATTGCTTCAGACATGATGTTGTTAGGGTTTCTAAACAAACTAGGGTTTTGGTGTTTTTAGGGTTCTGGTGTTCTTTAAGATCAAAAGATCCTCAACAAGCTCTGATACCACTTGTTGATCCCAAACTTAGATCGATTAGCTTTGTGTATACGAGATTAGATCAAGTAATACACGTAGAGAAACCTTTGTATATACTTTATGAATCTAAGTGTTATGCGGAATCTAACACTTAAACAAGAACACACACGATGTAAACAAACTTTCACTTTGATTACCAATGTCGAACTTGCTTACAATGAAAGATGTTTACGATTGAAAACTTATATATAAAACTTATATTAAACATTAACCTAAAGGCCTTCTTTTATAGACATAAGAAGCCTTGTACAATAATCTACGTATCAACTATTCTAGGTAAAGATAAATATAGAAAATACATTATTGTTCTTATCTTTTCTAGAAGTAATCTAGAATATAATACATGCGTAGAATATATCTTCCATCAGTGCTTGTCTTCAATGTGTCAACGCTTGACTTTAACTTGTCAATGCTTGAGCTGTCAGCGCTTGTTTTGTTCTTGTCAACGCTTGTTTTGTTCTTGTCAACGCTCAAGTGATCTGGCCTTAATTTATTCCCAACAATCCTCCCCTAAACTTGATATCCACTCTTATGATCAAGTTTCTGAATAAGCATTAAGGACTAGGAGGAATCTTACAAACCTTCTCATATTGATAGTGAATAAATCTGATCAAATCTTTTGCCACGTCACTTGAATAATCTATCTCCAGCTGAGTGTCCTTCATCTTTTCCAAAATAGCCTTGGATATGAAATACTGAGCATCCACAAGTAAATACTCAACAAACTTTGTAGAGCTCAAATGGTATACACCAGCAGCTGAATATAACCTCCATTGAAGACCACTGAGGTCATCTTCAAGATCCTTCCATATTGCAGGATCCTCATCTTTTGGTCCACACATTCTTTTGAATGTGGTCCAAAGTTTTATTCCATTAGCTGAAGTTGGTGCTTCAGCCTCATACTTGGTCTCCAGCAACCTCCAAAGGTCCACCAAGTCTTCTCTATCACAACTTGCAAACAAAGATATGAGAGTGGTAAAAGTGTGTGCCTCCTTGCCAAATCTGCCAATCTTCCAGAACCCACATTCATCTTCTTCATAGCTCACAATTGGGTTCCTGGAATCTAATGGTAACACTTGCACCATATCTGAAGCTTCTAATGGGGAGAGCTTGAGGCTCTTTCTTATAACTGCTTCACTTGGATATAGTGGATCCATATCTTTTGGAAACTCAAATTTAATTCCCTTCTTCACTGGCCTGGGAACCATCATAGCTTTCTTGATTTCCATTTCTTCTGCAACTTCCTCCGTTCTTTCATCTGAAAGAAGTCTGAGAGTGTTTGCTTCCGACAATCTCACCCAAATGGGATAAGCCCTGTTTTCCAACTCATCAAATGTCAAAGCCTTCAACTTCTGATATGTCCATCCAACTCCATGACATCTGAGCAACATAAAGTAGAGCTCCTTCTATCCCTTTTCAACTCTGAGAGAATATTGCTTGCCTTATGTTTCAAAATAACCTGACAATCCTTCTGAACTCTAAGAAGAAGCTCCAAACCCCATATTTGATCTGAAATGGTCAAGTCTGGATTATCCATGCATCTTTCTTCCCAAGAATTGTACATTTGAACCACCTCTGGCATGTCAAACTCAACCTGCAATTTCAACTCTCTCAGCTTTTCTTTGGCCAACTCATCTCCATACTTAAGCCTTTCAGGTTCTATAATCATCACACTTGAGTCTGAGCTAGCTCCATCACTTTCTTCTTCTAAAGTCACAACAAATGGTGACTTTTCCTTTTCATCTTGTTCCATGATTTGTGCAGCTAATCTTCTATCAAACTCAACCTGAGCTGCATCCTTTGGAACAATCTCTTCTACCATTTTACCCTTACCCTTATCTGATGGTGCAATGGTTGGTAAGGTAGATGGTAATACCTGAGTAGAAACCTCCTTGATGATAGATGATGACTGGGATACATCACCTTCATGTATAGGTCTGTCAACGCCCAAATTTGTTCTATCAGCGCCCAAAATATTTCTGTCAGCGTCCAAATTTTCCTTGTCAATGCCCAAATATCTTCCCTCAGCGCCTTGTGTAACCTCTCTCAACATAGCTGTAAATGATAAATTTAAGTTGGTGGGAGAGACTAAGGACGTATCAAAACCTGTTTGTTTCTTCAAAGTTGTAAGGGCTTCAGCAACATCCATTGATTGACCATCCTGGCTGCCCTTATCACTCAGATTTATTTGATCTTCCTCCCCTTTGGAAGATTCCTCCATACCCCTCCTAGCATGATCACTTTCCAAAAAAACAATCCTCTCCCTCAATTGCTTGAGTTCAAGGCCTTGTGAGCTGACAATTTGTACTAAGTCTGCATTTTGCTTTTGCAAGCTTATGCAGACTGCCGTCAATTCCATAAGAGTCATTGGTTCCAGTCTGCCCTCTTCTAAAATGGGGATTTGACCTCCCAAGTCAGATTCATTGGGCAAGGATGAGGACTTAATGATGGTGGGACTGCCTTGGCCAGCTTCTAAACCAGAACCAATAGTCCCAGCCTCATCCAGGTCACCAGCCACACTTGTAGTGGTGGTTCTCTCTGCTACATGGCTAGGACCACCAGAGGAGAACACTCCAGTAGTCCTTTGGCGTTTCATCAACCTATATTCAGGAGGTGTGGAAGATGGTGTGGAAGAATGGTTAGATGTGGGTTGGTTAAGGGGTGTATACGAGATGGTCAGACATATTGGTTAAGGGTTGGTTTGGGATCTAAGAATGGGTAGAGTTTTGCCACTATCAACTAGGGGAAGATTGTTGGGTCAAAAAGTTGATGTGGCAGAAACTCAAAAATGAAGAAAACATGAAGATATTGTCCAAGCGTTGTCAAGAGTTAATCAAGCGTTGATAAGAGCAAATTAGGCGTTGTTAGCTCAAGAGTTGTCATGTACAATCTAAGCATTGTTACATGCAATTCAAGCATTGACAAAACGTAGACAAAGAAGCTTATGGAAGCTTCTATTTAGATAAACATGCAAAGATATTCTGCATAAGTTTATGTAAATAGATGATATACTTGTTTATTCATTCTTATCTCTTGTAAACCCTAATCCTTATACTATAAAAGGAACCAAGGGTCTTAGGTTTTATTATCAATTCATTCACAATGTAAACCTAAAGCGTGTGTCGACTAGACGTGGGATTCAATGTATACACGTCTAGTGGTTGTTGATTATTAATATAATTAACAATCCATTTGTTTTAATTCATGTTATTCGTGCCTAAACACCTTGTTAATGTGTCGTGTTCTAATTCCGCTTTGATTGTATAATAATATGAACATGATGCATTCCTAGTTGCTTAAAAGATCCGGAAACCAAGGTTTCCTCAAGCTTATGAATCAAAAAGCTTATTCTTAATGGGCCAATAAGCCCATTAAGCTATAAGCTTAAATTTAACACACAACCTTCTCTTGGGATTATAAAGATAACTTTTAAAGAAATTTTTAAAAATCTCACTGAATAAGCCAGAAATAAGCAAAACACTTTTTCACTACCCGACAAATTAAAATAGTCGGGTTAGAGTTCTACACCACCTCAGGACTTGATTCTTTTTGCAAAAGCTTCTAAATGGCTTAACTAAGAATAATCAACAATAAAATTTCCAAAAAGCTAATTCGAATAAGCTGTAGAAGGCAATAAGCACTCTGAAAAAGCACAATAAGCTGATTTTCTAGTAAAAGCTTAACCAAAAGAGCTGCAAACTTCCATTATTGATTATAAGCTGAGATAAATGACACCTATCACAAAATTAAAGTTGTTGCACACACCAATAAGCTAAACAAATTCAATAAGCTTGTTAACCAAAGTCAACAAAATTCAAACTTTGTTTTCTTGGAACTATGGCTTTTTAGGCTGTTTAAGGTAGAGAAATAGCTTTAATGGAGGAAGCTTTTGAGTTTAAAAGCAAGTGAACAAGCCTCGCCAGTTGATGAGCTTGCCTGATTTTTAGTCAGAAATCCCAATAAGCCAAGTGAGCTGATGACCTTATGAAATAAGCGGCAAACACTTAAAACACAACAAGTAGGCACCAAAGAACAAGTTACAAGCAGAAAATCACACAATTCAGTTCAACAATTGCAAATCACATAGCATGCATTTCACTGATATATTTAAACAAAAAGCTGAGATTCAATAAGCTATAACTTTTTCTATAAACCACCAAATTGCAAAACCAGATAACGCAGAGATGAATACCCACAAGAACTATAAGCAAACCAATTTTAAGATTTTAAATCAAACATACAAACAAATGAGACCTTCTGATGTGTTTGACCTTGTTTTAAGCACAAAAATGGTTAACATGCAATTTCTTGTTTATTTGTTTTCAACACTTAGCAAATAGCAAAAACCACTTAAACTGAGTAAAGAAATGAAGAAAGAACCAAAGAACCAAAGGCCAAAGGCCTTAAGCCTTATTATTAGAAAAATCCAATCAACCCTTAATCCAACTGATTTCAAAGCAACTTTTGATTTTAACCTTATAACATACAATTTTATCACTTAAACAACTTCCTATGAACCTCTGTGACTGATTCAAACACAAAGAACACAACTTGCAAGTATGAAACACCAAATTACATAGCATGCGCTTGTTAATCAGAAAAACGAAGGAGAGAGTATTCAAACCTCCAAGATGTACATTCACACCTTGGAATCAAAGAGCTTTGGTGCTAGCTAAACAAGCACCAGCTTCCCACTGCTAAGACCAAAGAAAATCAAGGCCCAAGGCTTGGACCTATGGTTATCACAAGTAAAAAGAATAAAGTGACAAAAAGGCCAAATCCTTGCAACACTTAGGTTCCCACAAGGCTTGAATCCTCCCTTAAAACCTTACTACCCCTTAATCACTCTAGATTAGGAGGCTATGATCAGTCTTAAGCTCAAATAACCAAGTTGTTGAACCACAAGTACTTAGCAAAGCCTTTACGGATTTTGTTTAGAAAACTTGAAACACACTTCCCAATTGTTTAAGCTTGTTTGATTGTGACTTAGGTCACTTAAAGAAACAACTCAATGAGCAATTCTCTCACAAACACACACCAACTTTTCTTTATCCTCAAAGAAAAGGGATTTACAGGCTATTAGGAGTTTCTTGGATTGACTCAAGGTTTTGTTTAAGCAAATTCGTAACAACAACGACTTAAAACAATAATAAGATAATGGAACTCATGTTTTCAATCACAACACAATACCACAACTTTCATTTACTAAAAATGTGATTTACAAGGCTTGACAAAATGAAAAACTAAGAACAAGGGTCTCTCGCATCTTGAGGACTCCTTAAATACTACTACTTCAATTCTAGAAACATAAAGAAGAAAGCTAAACCCTAGCTTGTGAACTTCCAAGTATTACCTTGTCTAATTTGGCTGTTGAGCTTCATGTGACTATGTCTTGGCGTTTTGTGTATGCAAGGCTGTCCAAGAGTGATCTTGGGCGTTGGTTTTGAAGTAGGGACCAAGTAAAAACTTTCCAAACCGTTGATGCATTTGTATGTTTTTTTTGGAGGTGGAAGAAACTCCTCATGGTGATATGTGGGAGGGGACTAAAGGTGTGTGGTGTGTTTTAATGATGAAAATGGGATTAGGGATGCCTTAATCATAAATCTGGAAGGTCTTAAGGCTTTATTTTCACTTAACCAGAAATACCCAATTCGTGTTCATAAACTAAGAACACGAGTTTTGATCTTTTTTGGGATTAAGGATTATGTTTGGTGCGTTTTAGTTTATTAATTATATTTTGAAAATATAATTAATAAATGGGTTAGTGGAGGATGAGGTGGAAGGGTGATGTGGCTAGTGGGGGTAAGGTGTCGTGTGGTGATTGGAGGTTGAAGTTTGGTTGTTTGGGCAGCTTTAGTCCTTTGATTTTGGCAGAGTTGGTATATCAAGTTTAATAAGCCATTAGTTCCATTTCCTTTGTAAATTAAGTTCTGCTTTTCACACTTTGGCCACAATACTTTTCCAAAGTGTTTTAAAGGACTTGTTTTGTAATTTCTTGTTATTTGAAGGGCTATTCTTGACATGTCTTGAAACTTGAAAGTCTTCTCTTGTATGTTTGACTTTGAGGAGGACTAAAAGTGACAAATCTTCATTTTGTAGGGACCAATCTTGCCAATTCTTCAAAGTTGAGGGACCCTTTTGTAATTTTGACAAACTTTAGGGACCAAACTTGTAATTATGAATATACAAGGGTATAAAGTGTCATTTCTTCAATGATGAAGGACCTTTCTTGTACATCTTCAATTCTTCAAGGACTTTTTTCTTATAAAATTACAATTAAGGCCCGGTTCATTGTGCGGCTTCGTTTCTTGTGTTCGTTTTTGCTTGTTTCTTGTGATCTTTTGTCTTTTTCATGATATCCATACCTAAAATACACAAGTAACAAACACAAGCACATAATATGGTATTTTATGACATTTTTAGTATTTTAAAGCCCAAAAAACAAACGATGATAACATTATAATTGCAGTCTCATCACTCCCCGATACTAAACCATTGTCGTGCCTCACGCAATGCTAGAATAAAGTATCTAAGCATCTCCAAAATTCACTTTTATGAACCTTTATTGAAATATAAACTTGCTATACTACTACTACGATGTGTTAAAGACATTATGTACGATTTTCATCACATGAATGTGACTTTTAGGGTCAATTAATAAAAACAATTGAGTGTTTCATAGAGTAAAGTTTGTCATCCTTGATTGTCATGCATTCCATGCTAAGTGCAAAAACGAGATCATTATTGGTACAAGTCACAATGCTAACACTACTCATATATTCAAATTGTGTAATACGTTTTTCTCCCCGCAATCCTAATTATAATGAAGAAAATGTATCTAAATTTTTTTACTATTTGTCATGGATCACAAGTGATTCATATTGACTTATTGAGATATTTATTAGTCCGAAAATAAAGTGGCACAATTTAATTGATAGTTAGCTAAAGGACAAAATCTTTTAAAACGGCTTCTCGTAATCTCCTTAAGTTCATATCTTGGCATAACTCGTTTCACGATTTGAGACCTTTCTCGGACCGATATTTGGCATGTACTTCATAATTTGAATCTTGAGAGACGTTCTTGAAATAATGGTCTTCTCTTCATATTTAGAATTTCTTCACTTGACGTTTTTAAGATATTCTTCAAAATTTGACCATGACTTCATCATTTTTCTTCAACCTTTATTTGGGATTTTGATATACAACGATCCGCCTCCTTTTCGGACTTAGATATATTTATCCTCATACCTTGTTAGGGTCTTTTTGGATAGACTTCTCCATGATCTTTATGGGAGTAAATTTCTTTTCGTCGTGTCTCTTGATCCTTCATATTGATTTTGGAATAATGATTCTTCACATCATCTTGGATCTTTAGCAACAAAATGAAGTCCTCGTGCGTTGTTAGGGCCTTTTTGGACTTCACCAATCTTCGCGTCACGCTTCAATAAGTTATGCCTTGGTTATGAACTCTATTCGAACACGAGCAACTTTTAAATGATCTTGGGCTAGAAGCTAAGTAACCTTTTAAATCATACGACCTTACTTATTGCAATTTATTTGTCCTAATGCATTGATCTTATGGGAGAAAAGCCACAATTTAAACACATGAGTTTTTGAAATAACATTTTCATGTTCTACGTTTAGCATGATCACTTGTCTAACTCTATCACTTCTCGTTCTTCACTATTTAAAGACCTCTAATTAAGGAGACTCGTGAATACTTAGCCATGCAAGTCAAAATTTAGCCAATTTTGGATTAGCTTCATTAAGACTATATTAAATCGAAGTTTTGGGTTTTCAAATCACCTATAGGAGCTTGCACTTTCTTAGACTTTTTCAAGCTTTAGAGAATGCATTTTAAAGTTCCCTTGATAAGTGAGTTTCTAGGATCAATTATAGGAACTTGCAAAAAGTTCTTGTTCTTCACCCGTATGAGTTAAGACTTTCGCATTTTAAAGTTCCCTATATAAAAGTCTAGCAAAACTTGATTCAAGCGGGTTAAGGAATGTAAATGGCTCCAAATTTCCATCAAGTCAAAAATTAGCTCTTATTCTACCATCAGAAAATATACATTCGTGTCTTAAAAACACTTATGAAAACTTAGAAAATTTTTTAAATTTGACCATTTTTAGCGTTATTTGCAACAAAACAAAACAAAACGATGAAAATTCGAAAACGTGAGGACGTAGCAAGGTCTATTCACCCCCCATACTAAAAGTAAACATTGTCCTCAATGTTTTGAGTCTAATAGTGGAGCACCCCCATACTAGAGACGAAGAGTCGAATGCTAAGGATCTAGCATGGAAAGGGCGATCAACAATATATCTTGAGCCGTTTATGAATTATGCTAAAAGATAATTGTTAGAACAACAAAGGATATGTCATGGATTCGTGAAAAACTTCTTCAAGCAAACGATCGAGGCTCACGTAAATGAACACGAGAGTCTTCAACCATGGTGATGATGATCTAGATAACACATTCACATACAACCACGAGACAACGAGTTGGAAGGGCACAAATCCCCTCACATTAACTACATTAGAAAGTGATAATATGTACATGGATAAGCATAGGAACTCTCCCACGAAGCACCTCGTTTTTTATTACCAAGTCATGAGCTCGACTCGATCCCCTCAATGCTAATTATCATTAGGGAAGGTGACTTGGTCGAGGTCGTCCAAAGAAGGGACTTCCCCACAGAAGTAGTGCTTAAGCCTATGTCCATTCACCTTTAAATTAGGTCCATCATTTTGAGCTAGCTCGATGGTCCCATATGGAAAAACTTGTGTTATAGTGAACGGACCCGACCAACGGGATTTCAACTTTCCGAAAAATATCTTCAAACGAGAGTTAAAAAGTAACACTTGATCACCAACATTAAAACCCCGGTTTTTAATCTTTGAATCATGAAACCTTTTAGTCTTTTCCTTAAAAATCAATGAATTTTCATAAGCATTATCACTTAATTCATCCAATTCATTAAGTTGTATTTTCTGGTGATCTCCCGCAGTCTTTAAGTCAAAGTTTGCAAGCTTTAAGGTCCAATATGCCTTGTGTTCCAATTCAATAGGAAAATGGCAATTCTTCCCATACACCAACTTATAAGGAGTACACTCGATTGGGGTCTTATAAGCGGTGCGAAAGGCCCATAAAGCATCATCAAGTTTTTCGGACCATGAAGCACGGTTTTCTCCTATCAATCTTTCCAAGATCCTCTTCAAAGCTCAGTTTGAAAGCTCAACTTGCCCACTCGTTTGTGGGTGATAAGCCGCAGAAAGACGATGTGTAACCCCATATTTCCTTAGAAACTTTTCGAATTGGTCATTACAAAAATGGGTTCCACGATCGCTTATAATTGCACGAGGGGTTCCAAACTGAGAGAACAATTGTTTCAAGAACTTTACCACGACACGAGCATCATTCGTAGGCAAAGCCTTAGCGTCCACCCACTTAGACAAGTAGTCAATCGCAACGAGGATATACTTGTTACTATGAGATGATGGGAAGGGACCCATAAAATCAATTCCCCAAACGTCAAAGATTTCACAAACTTGGATTATATTTTGGGGCATTTCATCCTTTTGTGATGATTTTCCTTGACGTTGGCATGAGTCACATGACTTGATAAGTGCATGTGCATCTTGGTAAATTTCTTAGTCGTGAGATTAGCACCGTGATGACCTCCCGTAGGGCCTTCATGACAAGCTCTAAAGATATTAGTATCTTCAGTGCCAAACACACAACGTCTAATGATTTGATCTGCACAAACTCGAAAGAGATAAGGGTCATCCCAAAAATAGAACTTAACGTCACGAAAGAATTTCTGTTTTTGTTGTGTCGTCATACCCTTGATTATGAAATTCCCCGCATGGTAATTTGCAATGTCCGCAAACCATGGGGTGGATGAGTCTTCCTTAGAATTCACTACACCAAGTGTCTCGAGAGGAAATGTTTTGGTGATCTCCTTGTTCTCGATCACACGTTGGTGATGATCTTCCGAACGAGAGAGATGATCGGCCGCAAGATTCTCGGCTCCCTTTTTGTCAAGTATGGTGACATCAAATTCTTGTAGGAGGAGAATCCAACGAAGCAATCTCGGCTTTGCATCAAGTTTAGAGAAGAATAACTTGATAGCCGAATGGTCCGTATACACTATGTTTTTAGCCAAAACGAGGTAAGGTCAGAATTTTTCAAAAGCAGACACCACGGCAAGTAATTTTTTTCCGTTGTGGTGTATTTCATTTGAGCCTCGACCATCGTTTTGCTAGCATAGTGAATAGGCAAGAAGTGTTTTGCATGACGTTGCCCCAAAACGGCCCCAATAGCATAATCACTAACATCACACATTAGCTCAAAGGGGAGGTTCCAATTTGGTGCAACAAGAATGGGAGCTTCGATTAGTTTCCTTTCAAAGTCTCAAATGCTCGAACACAATCCTCATTGAAGATGAAAGGAGCATCTTTTTCAAGAAGCTGTGCCATGGGTCGAGATATTTTTGAGAGATATTTAATGTATCGACGATAAAAGACCGTGTGGCCTAGGAAACTCCTAACCCCTTTAACGGTTTTGGGATGAGGTAACTTGGAGATGATGTCTATCTTAGCTTTATCTACCTCAATCCCCGCTTTCGAGACCTTGTGCCCTAAGACGATTCCCTCTTTACACATAAAATTACATTTTCCAAATTATGCACAAGGTTGGTTTCCTCACAACGTTTTAATATTCTCTCAAGATTGGATAAACACGAAGTGAACGAATCACCAAACACCAAAAAGTCATCCATGAAGACTTCCATCGTCTTCTCGATCATATCATGAAAAATAGCCATCATGCACATTTGAAAGGTTCCCGGTGCATTGCAAAGTCCGAATGGCATTCTACGATAAGCAAACGTTCCATATGGACACGTAAACACAGTTTTTTCTTGATCACGAGGGTCGATGGGGATTTGAAAGTAACCGGATAACCATCTAAAAAGCAATATAAGTCATTTCCCGCGAGTCGCTCCAATATTTGATCCATGAAGGGCAAGGTAAAATGGTCTTTTCGAGTGGCGTCGTTAAGTTTACGATAATCGATGCACACTCTCCAACCTAGTCACAAAACGAGTGGTAATTAACTCATTGTTTTCATTGGGCACAACAATCATTCCTCCCTTCTTAGGGACACAATGGATTGGGCTCACCCAAGGGATATCGGATATAGGGTAAATCATTCCCGCGTCAAGGAGTTTTCGGACTTCGTTTTTTATGACATTGTGAATTTTGGGGTTTACCCTTCTTTGACATTGAATTGCGGGCTTGTAGTCCTCCTCCATTAAAATTTTGTGTGTACAAAATTTTGGGTCGATACCCTTAATGTCGGAAAGTTTCCATGCGATTGCCCTTTTGTGAGCTTTCAAGACTTTCAAGAGTGCGGTTTTTTCATCATTGGCAAGATCTTTTGCAATAATAACCGGCAACTTGTCAACACCATCCAAGAATGCGTATTCGAGGTGAGGTGGAAGATCTTTCAATTCAAGGATTGGTGGATACTCGATTGAAGATTTTGGTTCAACACTCATAATTTCCATCAGCGAAAAGTTTGGTAGAATGAGAGTATCTTCACTAATCGTTACCTCATCTTCATTGTCGATTTCATTAAAGATAAAATCGCCTAAGTGGAATGGAGTGAGATTCGGTGTAGAAATAGCAAGAATTGGATCCATAATAGTGGGATTGCCACTAGTCGAACTATCAGAAAAACCTAACACTTCTTGTGTAAACTTATCGAAAACCACGTCAACTAAGTCAACATGATTGATGGTAGCTATTGTATAAACATGAGAAGGTGTAGAGCTTTGAGTAGCATTTATAACGAGTTCCTCCTCGTTGAATCGCAAAGTGATTGTTCTAGCATGCACATCAATGATCGATTTCGAGGTATCTAGCTAAAAATGGACGTCCTAAAATTAGAGAAACTTGAGGATCGATGGGAATATCTACAACGATAAAGTCCACCAGATAGTAGAACTTCCCCATTTTCACAAAAACGTCTTCGACCACTCCACATGCGAGAATCGTAGAATGATCGACCATCTTGATAGACATTTTCGAAGGAGTAAGAGCCGGAAGTGATAGAGATTTCCACATGGAAAAAGGAATCAAATTAATGCTCGCACTAAGATCGGCCAAGGCGAGGAATCCTTCCATTTCTTGAATATCACAAGGAAGGAGAAACTTCCCGGGGTCACCAATTTTTTCTGGTATTCGGTTAAGATAAACCGAAGAAAAATTAGATAGCTTTGAAAGCTTTTCCTTATCGTTCATCATACCTTTGAAAGTGGAGGCAAAACGAGGCATATACAACAACGCGTCGGCTAAAATCACATTAAAGTACACTTGTTGAAATATTTTAATAAAAAACTCAATTTGTTGTTTATTACGTTCATGTAATTTTTCCTTTTTTTGTCTTGATGGGTAAGGTAAGGGTGGTGTGGTTTGGGGCGTAGGAAACGGCCTTGGAATCTCGAGTTTCATAATTGGTATTGGTTCAACCGTAGGTGTGGTTTGGGCGGTACTTTATGGGCTTATAATATGCTCCTTTTTGACCATCACCTCGGGTTCTTTCTCGATTTCCTTCTCCTTAGAAGTACTTGGACAAGAGATTGGCTCTTTGAAAGTTTTACCACTTCGAGTAGTAATAACCTTCATTTCCCCCCTTCGGGTTTGCAATGGTATCACTAGGAAGACCACCCGAGGAAGACGGTTTACACATGATAGCTTCAAACATACTCTCCATTCTATCTTTAAATTTTGATTGCATTTTATCCTCTTTTAACAACTCTTTCTTAATCTCTTGTTGACCTTGTTCCATTTTTTGTTGATTTTGTTGAAGACTTTGAACGTCTCCTTCCATTTTATTAGCATGAGTTTTCAATTCATTAGCAACTTCATTTTTTAACTCGTTTTTCAACTCGGATCTTAGACTACTCATTTCTCGTTGCATGTTATCAAACTTAGCATCATTTGCCTTGGTATAATACAAAAATTCACCTTGAAGATTTTTAGTGTGAGCATTTTGAAAACCTTGAGTAGTATTTTGAAAATCACGATTTTGATTTTGATTTTTCACTTCCCCATTGTTCCCACTTTGGTAATTACCCTTGTTATAGTTACGTTGATTTCCTTGATAACCACCACCTTGATTGTTGTTTCGATAGTTATTAGCATTTGTATTTTGTGGAGCTTGATTTGGGCGGGAACCTTGGTCGTTTTGGTTGTAAGTTCTCGTTGCTACATAAGCACTCAAAGTGTTACCACCGGCGGTAATGCACTCGGAAAAATCATGAGCTCCACCACAAGATATACAACTCTTTTCAATCTCTTTAACCGATGCGGAACTCAAAGCATCTTGTGCTTTTCAATGAGTCATAAGAGAAAAAAATCTATCAAAAAAGCGATTCTCCACATTTGCTTCATCATAAAAGGCATTCATGTTACGAGACGATGATGATGAACCCATAGTGGCAACACTCGGTGTGTTACGAGGGTTATAAACCTTAGATCCATTCTCTATGATCGTTAAAGCTTCATTTGTCGTTTTGCACAAAACAATTCCACCCGCAACGGCATTCATATAATCTCGTTCATGATCATTAAGCCCATTATAAAATGCATCATTTTGATGCAATTCAAAAGAATTATGGTGAGGACATTCATGTAACATTTCCTTAAATTGTTCCCATGCCATAGAAAAACTTTCATAAGGTCTTTGCGTAAACCTTGAAATCTTATTTTTCAAATGTGTCGTCTTAGATGGTGGGAAAAATTAGTTTACAAATTTAGACGCGAGATCACCCCATGTCAAAATCAAATTTGGCGGTTCTTTCTCGAGCCAAATTTTGGCGGGTCCATCTAAAGAGTATGGAGACAACATCATCTTAATGGCTTCGTGTGGAACGTCCTTAAACTTGCTTGTTGAGGTGAGACGATTGAAATTCCGTATGCGATAAGGTGGGTTATCCTTTTCATGTCCGCGAAACTTGTTAGCTTGTAGCATCGACATTAAACCCGTTTTGATCTCAAAATTCTCCGCAAGGATAGCGGGAACCATAATAGCTTCTCCAAAACCCTCGTTGGGTGCTTGAAGCAACTCCATCATAGTACGATTAGCCATGGTGACTATTGGTTCTACAACGGGTTCTACAATTGGAGGTTCTTCTTTAATTGGAAGATCTTGGTTTCCTTCCTTTTGACGATGTTTACGAGCATGTTTTGCATTAGAGCGGGTTTGCATAAACGTAACGTAGAACGTGGAGGTGAGCAAAGAAGATTCTTTTGGGGTTTTGTGAATTTTCAATTATTTTTTGCTTTTGATTTTTTTAATTTTTTTTTTTTGTATTTTGTGTGTATTACTTAGACTCAAGTCTACCAATCTCTCCTCGAACTAATCTCTTGATTAACGGAGCCTCAAGGAATGAAAACGATCGCGTAGAGTGAACGCCTTCAATGACTTTAGAATGCTGGTGGAACACCAAAACGTTCAAGAGGTTTTAATCTTTGAAACCAAGAAAATATATATAGTACGTAGATAATACTTTGGGCGGCAAAACCCTGATTACCTTTCAAAATAAAATACTCACAAGTGAACGAGGGAATGAGGTGGCGTGAAGCACTTATGTACCTAACTTCCCTTTAACGGCCTTTTATAGCACGTTGCCTATCTATTCAGCGTATAGTTCGTATTTTTCAAAATCGAGCTAAAAGAAAGTATTTATCTATTTTTGCCTTTTTCTTTTGGTTTGAGATTCGAATACAATAATTGAGTGATAAAATCCCAATTAAGGTTGTGCTTTCACACTTTTGGAGATATTGTGATTTTATTGTGTTACGTATACAATATATTACTAATAATCACAACGAAAACGAAAAACCGATAATACGTGCTAATATAGTTCTACTAACATAAATACTATTTATGGCTATATATTAAAAAGAAAATGTCCAAATTGATCACAACACACCTCCCTGGCAGCGGCGCCAAAATGATTGTGGTATAAATACGTGTTTAGGAAAACAACGTATAAATGGTAAGTATTAAGTGAATGATTTAGGAAAATCAAGCACTAATGACCCACGTAAGTTCGTTCACCAAGGAGGACTAAAGTGTGTATTTAATTTGTAAGTTTTCGATTAATATTGAGAGGAATAAGGGAAAATAAAATGACGGGTTACGGTAAAAATTACACTAAGATGAAAAACGCGGATTCACGCAAATCTAGGTAAAAATGAAAATTACTCTAAAAATTTCCAAAAAATTCCTAAAAATATAACTAAGGTTTAAAAATGATAAAAACTTCTTGAAACTTTTTAAATTAATTAATATTTAATCTTTAAATGCTAATTAAAGCCCTAAAATTAAATAAATTAACAAAAAGCCCAAACAAAGATTTTTCACTTTGTAAACCTCAAAAATATTTTAATTAAGCTAAAAACTATTTTTGCAAAATTTTAAACCTATTAAATCTATTAAAAATAATTAAAAACTAAGATTTAATACTAAAATAATATTAAAAACTAAAAATGTATAAAAAATTCTAAAAACTTGCAAACTAGTTTGTTTTAACCTAAATAATCAGAAAATGAAATTGAAATTATCTAAATACCCCTATTGGGCCCTCAAATGGGCCAAAAGTAAAAACAACCCACCAAATTAGGCTTTTTAGCCCAATAAGAAAAAAATCAACCAAATAAGCTCAAAAAGCACAGTCTGACACTAAATTTGATTTTAAGAAGAAAACTCTAAAGGCCCAAAAGCTGAAAGTAAGCTTATCACAGCTTATGAATCAAAAAGCTTATTCTTAATGGGCCAATAAGCCCATTAAGATATAAGCTGATGCCATAAGCTGAAATTTAACACACAACCTTCTCTTAGGATTATAAAGATAACTGTAAAAAGAAATTTTGTAAAAGCTCACTGAATAAGCCAGAAATAAGCAAGAAACTTTTTCACTACACGACAAAATAGTCAGGTTATAGTTCTAGACCACCTTATGACTTGATTCTATTTGAAAAAGCTTCTAAATGGCTTAACTAAGAATAATCAACAATAAAATTTCCAAAAAGCTAAGTCAAATAAGCTGTAGAAGGCAATAAGCACTGTAAAAAGCACAATAAGCTAATTTTCTAGTAAAAGCTTAACCAAAAGAGCCACAAACTTCCAATATTCATTATAAGTTGAGAAAAATGACACCTATCACAAAATTAAAGTTGTTGCACACACCAATAAACTAAATAGATTCAATAAGCTTGTTGACCAAAGTCAACAAAAGTCAAACTTTGTTTTCTTGGAACTATGGCTTTTTAGGCTGTTTAAGGCAGTGAAATAGCTTTAATGGAGGAAGCTTTTGAGTTCAAAAGCCAGTGAACAAGCCTCGCCAGTTGATGAGCTTGCCTGATTTTTAGTCAGAAAGCCCAATAAGCCAAGTAAGATTATGAGCTTATGAAATAAGCTACAAACACTTAAAACACAACAAGTAGATACCAAAGAACAAGTTACAAGCTGAAAACCACACAATTCAGTTCAACAATAGCAAATCACATAGCATGCATTTCACTGATATATTTAACCAAAAAGCTGAGATTCAGTAAGCTATAAATTTTTCTAATAGCCACCAAATTGTAAAACCAGATAATGCAGAGATGAACATCCACAAGAACTATAAGCAAACCAATTTTCAGACTTTAAAAAAAGCAAGCAAACAAATGAGACCTTCTGATGTGTTTGACCTTGTTTTAAGCACAAAAATGGTTAACATGCAATTTCTTGGTTATCTGTTTTCAACACTTAGCAAATAGCAAAAACCACTTAAACTGAGTAAAGAAATGAAGCAAGAACCAAAGAACCAAAGGCCAAAGTCCTTAAGCCCTATTATCAGACAAATCCAATCAACCCTTAATCCAACTGATTTCAAAGCAACTTTTGATTTTAACCTTATAGCATATAACTTTATCACTTATACAACTTCCTATGAACCTATGTGACTGATTCAAACACAAAGAACACAACTTGTAAGTATGAAACACCAAATTACATAGCATGCACTTGTTAATCAGAAAAATGAAGGAGAGAGTATTCAAAACTCCAAGATGTACATCCACACCTTGGAATCAAAGAGCTTTGGTGCTAGCTAAACAAGCACCAGATTCCCACTGCTAAGACCAAAGAAAATCAAGGCCCAAGGCTTGGACCTATGGTTAGCACAAGTAAACAGAATAAAGTGAAAAAAGACCAAATCCTTGCAACACTTAGGTTCCCACAAGGCTTGAATCCTCCTTTAAAACCTCACTACCCCTTAATCAGTCTAGATTAGGAGGCTATGATCAGTCTTAAGCTCAAATAACCAAGTTGTTGAACCATAAGTACTTAGCAAAGCCTTTGACAGATTTTGTTTTGAAAACTTGAAACACACTTCCCAATTGATTAAGTTGGTTTGATTGTGACTTAGGTCACTTAAAGAAACACCTCAATGAGCAATCCTCTTACAAGCACACACCAACTTTTCTTTATCCTAAAAGAAAAGGGATTCACAGGATATTAGGAGTTTCTTGGATTGAATCAAGGTTTTGTTTAAGCAAATTCGTGACAACAAAGACTTAAAACAATAACAAGATAATGGAACTCAGGTTTTCAATCACAACACAATACCACAACTCTCATTTACTGAAAAATGGATTTACAAGGCTTGACAATATGAAAAACTGAGAACAAGGGTATCTCACATCTTGAGGACTCCTTAAATACTACTACTTTTATTCTAGGAACATAAAGAAGAAAGCAAAACCCTAGCTTGTGAACTTACAAGTATGCCCTTGTCGAATTTGGTTGTTGAGGTTCATGTGACTATGTCTTGGCGTTTTGTGGATGCAAGGATGTCCAAGAGTGATCTTGGGCGTTGGTTTTGAAGTAGGGACCAAGTAAAAACTTTCCAAACCGTTGATGCATTTGTATGTTTTGTTTGGAGGTGGAAGACACTCCTCACTGTGACACGTGGGAGGGGACCAAAGGTCTAGGGTGTGTTTTAATGATGAAATGGGATTAGGGATGCCTTAATCATAAATCTGGAAGGTCTTAAGGCTTAATTTTCAGTTAACCAGAAATACCCAATTCATGTTCATGAACTAAGAACACCAGTTTTGATCTTGTTTTGGGATTAAGGATTATGTTTGGTGTGTTTTAGTTTATTTATTATATTTTGAAAATATAATTAATAAACGGGTTAGTGGAGGATGAGGTGGAAGGGTGATGTGGCTGGTGGGGGTGAGGTGTCGTGTGGTGAGTGGAGGTTGTAGTTTGGTTGTTTGGGCAACTTTAGTCCTTGGATTTTGGCAAAGTTAGTATATCAAGTTTAATCGGCCATTAGTTCTATTTCCTTTGTAAATGAAGTTTTGCTTTTCACACTTTGGCCACAATACTTTTCCAAAGTGTTTTAAAGGACTTGTTTTGTAATTTCTTGATATTTGAAGGGCTATTCTTGACATGTCTTGAAACTTTAAGGTCTTCTCTTGTATGTTTAACTTTGAGGAGGACTAAAAGTGACAAATCTTCATTTTGTAGGGACCAATCTTTCCTATTCTTCAAAGTTAAGGGACCCTTTTGTAATTTTGACAAACTTTAGGGACCAAACTTGTAATTATGAATATACAAGGGTATAAAGTGTCATTTCTTCAATGATGAAGGACCTTTCTTGTACATCTTGAATTCTTCAAGGACTTTTTTCTTGGAAAATCACAATTAAGGCCCGGTTCATTGTGCGGTTTCGTTTCTCGTGTTTGTTTTTGCTTGTTTCTTGTGATCATTTGTCTTTTTCACGATATCTATACCTAAAATACACAAGTAACAAACAAAGCACATAATATGGTATTTTATGCCATTTTTAGTATTTTAAAGCCCAAAAAGAAAGATGAGACCATGTATAATTGCAGTCTCATTAATCATCACACTAGAACTAGAGCTCTCATCATCACTGCCACCTTTATTGCTTTCAGATTCTGAAGAAGTCACAATCTATGACTCAAATGGCAGTCTTAGCAGGCTTTCTTCTTTCCTGCTCTTGAAGTTGTGCATCGTAAACAGAATCAAATTGTACCTGAGCTGCATCCTTAGGTACCTGTCCTTCTACCATAACTCCTTTACCCTTATCCAAAGCTCCAATAGTTGGTAAAGTTGTTGATGGTGCCTGTGTAGAAACATCCTTAATAATAGCTAATGGTTGGGATACACCAACTACACATGCAAGTCTGTCAGCGTCTGATTTGTTCATGTCAGCGTTCAAAGTCTGAGTGTCAACGGCTGACTCGTAACTTGCTTCATCATTTCTACAAAAGAAAACTGCCTAGGAGTAACCAAAGAAACATCAAATTCTGGCTTCTCCTTCAAACCTGTTAGAACTTCAGCTATCTCCACATCCTTGTTTCCATAAGAAACACCCTCTTGTGAGCCCTTGTCACTCAAATTTACAGGCTCTGTAGCTTCATCCTCCCCTTTATAAGAAGCCTCCCATGAAGAGAGGACTCTAAACTGCCTTCTCCTAGTATGGGCAGCCTCCAAAATAACCAACCTCTCCTTCAACAAAGTGAGTTCAAGGCCTTGAGTTGTGACAATTTATACAAGATCTGCATTTTGCTTTTACAAGCGTATGCAGATCGCCGTCAATTCTAAAGCTGATAAAGGTTCCATTATGCCCTCCTCTATCATGGGGATTTGACCCCCAAGAGAGATTCATTGGGTAGAGGTGTGGTCTTAATGATGTTAGGACTGTCTTGACCTGTCACCAACCATACTTGTGATGGTGGTTCCCACTGCTACATGGTTAGGACCACTAGAGGAGAACACTCAAGTAGTCCTTTGGCGTTTCTCAAACATATAGTCTTATGGTTCAGATGAAGAAGTAGAATGTGGGTCCTTTTGGTGGTGAGGGGAATTGGTGTCAGCGTTTGGGTTGGCTGTGTCATCGCCGACATTGTGAATGCCAGTGCTTGAGGGTTGTGGGTCAATGTTCATGTGTTGTGGTGATGGAGGTTGTTCTGAGATACGGTCTGGTTGTGGTTCAGGGTTTGCAGCTGCCTGAATGACAGCTTTCATGGCTGGGGTGAGAGGAATGTCTCTAAAGGGAGGTGTATTCATGTTACCAAAAATAGTTTTTTTCTGAGTACGGACCTCATAAAAGTGGTCATGATCCCTACGGTAATATTGTTGTGCATCAAAAACCATTTGTAAAAACCTTGGGTAAGAAAGAGTCATCTTGTTACCCTTGTTGTGACACATGCCATCAAAAATCAGTTTAGAAAAATTATATGTTTGCCCATTTGTAAGACAAACAAGAGAACAACCGATTGATCGATTGATTTCATTGAAAGACGAGCATTTGGGACTCAAACATTGTAAGATGACATGTATCAGGTTCTTCCAGGCTGGGGGAAATTTGTTGTTTAGAGTATTTTTTTATATGCCCAACTGGGGGCAATTCATATCCCAAGCCTCGAAGCCCTAACTCTAGCTCTACTAAGGGAAGGGTAGTTATACCATCAGCGTCGTCAAGATGTAAAGATTGATGAATTAAAGCTTCAGTAACTACCCATCTAGCCCCATGAACAGTGCCAACTAATGTAATCACTCCGTCAATTGTTTCAGAACATAGATTGTTCCAAAACTGCTTGATGTGTGTGATAGGGATAAGTGGAGTACGAGAAAGAGCATACCTTAAAGGGGACGCCATCAAATACCCAATCATCTCTGTGTATTCGGGGTGTAAAACATTATCTTCAACCAAATAAGCCACCATATTGTGTTGACTTCTGAACCCCAACTCTACACTAGCAGGTTTAAACTTTTGTGCCATTGTATGATTAGTGAAAACTGGAAGATGGTTAACAATGAAGGTGTGAAGGTTTGAGAATTTTAGAAAACATAAATAGTAGTTACCTTGTTTAAACAAGTGAGCCTAATTTATAGGAGAGGTATAAGCACACGATTGGTTGAAAAAGAAGGTGGTTATATTCAAAAAGTAATGATTACAATCGTGAAAATATAAAACTTATCTCTTTCATTAATTAAAAGATACCAACTCTCTAAAATTACGGCCGAGTTTTTTTTGTCAAAAATAACAACTGGGTAGGACACAGTATATTTCAACGGTCAAAAATTAAGTATCAGCGTGTAACGGATATATTTTGTCAGCGTGTAAAGTTTGCCATGTCAGCGTTTAAATTGGTCTTATCAGTGTTGGAAGTAAACTATGTCAGCGACCAAAAATAAAAATAAATAAAAAATAAAAAGACCTTAACAAAGAAGTTTACCCTAATGAAGATAACTCTTACTCTGAAAATGACTGAAGGTTGGCAATCACTATCCAATCATGCACACTTACATAAGCAAGATAGACATAATTGTCCTCAAGTGTCCCTTGCTAACCAAAGTTCTTAACAGTTAAGAAATCTCATTTAACCCTTTGTAACTTCCTAGGTAAGCCCAATTAAAATTTACACCAAGTCTCCCAACCGACCAATCCTAATTCTAAGCCAAAAAGTCTTAGCAACATGCACAGTATATCAACTATGCATGCTATAGTGCCTCAAGAACTAGAAATTCCAATAGTTCGTAAAAGAAAAGCCTTCATTATTTCTAAATCCCACTCACTTGTGGACACAATCTAGAATTGTGATAAGAGCATTCTAAGAATACCCAAGATCCTAAAGGTTTTCAAAACCTCCCCTTAAACTATGATGCACACAGTTACAAAAGAATATGTATATGACAAATATTTATTTCAAGATAGGAATGTAGACATTCCAACCATCATAAATAAACTTTTGACATATTTCCAGTAAGCTCAAAAGATCCATAAGCAACTCTGTATCCAATTTTACAATTCTCATAACACCTGCATGATTAGATGAAAAACCACAAAAACTAACATGTTGCTGTCAGCGGCCATTTTTACACTTGTCAGCGTCAAAATAACCTCTGCCTGCGTTAGAAAATAAACTGGAAAATCTAATACTTTACAAAGACAAATAACAGTGCACATCCTATACATACGATACAATGATTTCAAAAGCACATTTAGGTTAGGGGTGAGCATGGTTTGGTTTGGTTCGGTTTTTGTATAAAACCGAAACCGAACCAACAAATTTCGGTTTCTAATTTTTAGGAACCATTTGGTTTCGGTTTTGTGTCGGTTTGGTTTTTTGGTTTTCGATTTACTTTTTGTTTTTTTGGTTTCTATATGATTTATCGAGCTTTAATTTTACAAGTTGATTTTAAATATACCATAAAACGACACGTTAAAAGCTATAAATAAACAATAACAACAAGAAACACAACATTAACAATAAGGAAAAAATATTTTTATATAAAATCCTAAAAAATCATTTATGTGTATAAATCAACACAATAGAAACGATAAAACCTAATTAAAAAAACAATTGAGAAGAAAACTTATTATTTAGTCATGTTCAATAAGCATATGAAACAATGATTAGTTATTAAATAAGATAGAATTAAACTAGCGTAGAATATTCATCGTCCATTAGCTTCGACGTGAACTTATATTATATTTAATCTCATGTTTATAAAGATCGGTTCGGTTTATATCATTTTTTAATTCTAAAACCAAACCGAACCAAAATCTTCGGTTTTTTCAAAATTCAAAAACCCAACCATCGATTTTTCATTTGGTTTCGGTTTTTTAGGTTTCGGTTCTTTGGTTTTTTTCGGTTTAGGTTTGGGTTTTCGGTTTCTTGCACACCCCTAATTTAGGTGAGATTGATCATTCCAATACTTGTGACCAAGTACTGGAACCTCCCTACATCAAAAGGTTTAGTTAAAATATCAGCCACATTCTCTTCTATGTCTACCCTATTTGGATGTATTAAACCTTTTTCAAAATAATCTCTTATAAAAGGATGCCGAATTTCTATGTGTTTAGTCTTAGAGTGATGTACAGAATTTTTAATGATGCACAATGTACTGTTATTATCTTCAAAAGATTTAGTATGCATAATTATACCCATAATCCAATAGCTGGTTGTGAATCCATAGAACTTGTCCACAACATGCAGTTGCAGCCACATACTCAGCTTTAGTTGTATAATTTGCCACCACTGTTTGTTTCTTGCATTGACAAGATATAAGCCTGCTCCCAAGAAATTGACATCCACCAGTTGTGGATTTTCTATCATGATTATCACTTCCATAATCACTATTTAAATATCCAATAAGCTCCAAAGGAGACTCTCTAGGATACCACAATACTAATGTGGGAAAGCATCGAAGGTATCTTAAGATCCTTCATGAAGGTGACACCCCTTGGGTGTGACTTGATGACGTGCACATGCACATACTATAAACATGATATCAGGTCTTGAAGCTGTAAGATACATCAATGATCCAATCATTGATCTATAGTGCCTGACATTAACCTTTTTTCCTTCTCCAATATTTCCCCATGGGTGTTCCTTGTCAATAGGAGTGCCCTAGCTCGCTTTTCATGTGGTGAAAAGCCAAATTTATTCAAGATCTCAGCCACATACTTATCCTGAGAGATGAAGATACCATCCTCTTTCTGCTGGACTTGAAGACCAAGAAAGAAAGTCATCTCTCCCATAGCACTCATCTTAAACTTATCTGTCATAAGTTTGGAGAATTCATCACTCGTTCTTTGGTTAGATGAACCAAAGATGATATCATCTACATAAACCTGAACAAGAAGAAAATCTTTGCCTTCCTTCTTTGTAAACAATGTCTGGTCTATGGTACCCCTCTTAAAGCCATTATCTACTAGATAAGTGGAAAGTGTTCCATACCATGCTCTAGGGGCTTGATGAAGGCCATACATAGCCTTCTTTACTCAATAAACTTTATTTGGATGCTCAGAATCTTCAAAACCAAGAGGCTGTATGACTTAGACTTCTTCTTTGATTGTGCCATACAAAAATGCACTCTACACGTCCATTTGGTAGACTTTGAAACCCATGCAGGAAGCACATGCAAGGAAAATCCTTATTGCTTCTATTCTAGCAACATATGTAAAAACCTCTTCATAATCAATACCTTCTTCCTGTGTGTATCCTTGAGCAACCAGTCTTGCCTTGTTTCTAATAACAATACCTCTCTCATCCTTCTCGGTTCTTCGAACCCATCTTGTCCAAATAGGCCTGACATACCTTGGACAATCTACTAGCTCCCAAACATCATGAATAGCAAACTGATGAAGCTCATCTTGCGTTGCTTCAACCCAACTTTCTTCTTTAAGAGCATCAAAAATCTTCTTTGGTTCTAGCTGAGAGAGAAAACGGGCTGATGTTCGTTTGCAAGTCTTAAATTTATATTACAAGTTTTAGACAAAACAAGGGACTAGAAGACAAACACGGGCAAGTATACCCTTTATTCGTAATATAGCTTTTTAGTGGTAAGCCAGGATCGTTCGCTGAGACTTAGTTTCATTTTGGTAATCAAGATAATAATTGAAGAAATAAATAGTTGAAGTAATATCAATAGTAACAAATATGACTAATATGGGATAATTCGTATAAGTTCGTGATGATGATAATAATGATCGAGATATGTTTAGGTAGGTAAAGAGTGATAATCCTTTTTCGTCAAAACAGCGTTTACACTATTTACTTAGGTTGATTCAAGACTTATGTTTAACTAAGCAACTAAGCTCAAAACAAGTTGCTAACAAGTTCAATATTTTATCAAGTTTCTAAGCGGATCTCTCCAACCAAATATTCATGACCATAGACAAGTTCTAGAAAACTTATTATAACAATTTGCGTTTTTCAACGCCAACTATCGTAACAAATCAACTTAGATAAAATATGGTTTGTAGAACTAGGTGGTAAAATGATTCTACAACATTAGCTTGAAATCATATATAAAGGATCATATCATAGCATCATCACTAATTATAGTCACATACCCATATAGTCACAAATAGCTTAGCCTAACATAGTAATCAAAGTAACAATTAGAAAAGAGTAAGAGAACATCATACTTAGATTGGATTGAATAAACGAGTACACAAGTGTCACGATTGTATCGTTCCTCCAAGAATCGAAGAGTGGAATACTCTCGTTACAAGTATCTCCCAAAAGTGGATAATACTGAAAATTTACTAAGAAAGCTAAAATACTCGAGCTATGGAGTATTGAGAGAGAGAGGTGTGTGTAAAATGAGTGGAAATGGCCTCTATTTATAGTGCTGTCTAGGGTCAAATGTGCGCCGCACTTCTCCGAAAGTGTGCCGCACTTTGGAGACGTGAATGTGCGCCGCACTTCTGAGTTTGTGCGCCACACTTCTGGGTGATCCAGAATCTTCTTTCAACAATTTTGGCTTATTTGCATATTGAGGCCCGTCCTTTGTATATCTTCACTTTGCTTCTTCAAACTTTATATCTGCATATAAAACACAACATATTAAGTATAAGAAAGCTCTTATTTATACTACAAAGTGGCATTATAATGATAGGTTGAATATGTATAGTTAGGTCATTATCAAATTCCTCCACACTTAGCTATTGCTTGCCCTCAAGCAATCAATGCGAGAAAACAAATTCAATTTTAAAAATGCTTTTAAGTGTTGTGAAGTATGATAGGAAAATGATTTAATTTTTATAAATAGCAAAAGCAAATGACAAAATAATTTTACCACCTCACGTAGATAGTGTTTGGATTTTAAGTTCACACAAATGTCACTCACAAAGGGTAAATGTAAGATAACACTCAATTAGCTCGGGCATAGAATAGATAGCTACCATAGGTTTGTACATGACACATAAACATAACCGTTGCGGCGTGAGCACCAGATAAATTTTCAAAGAAGCAAAACATGATAAATGATGTGGGTGTAGGATCAAAAAGTATGCCTTTGTCAAAGTCATAGAACAAACTATACTATAATACTTGACTATTTTTTTCCTTTCTTTTTCATACATCATTTTTTTAAGAGAACATCATAAACTTTATGACTTGACAAGTGGTTAGGCATAACATATAAGGATATTGGCACAATGGATAATATAACACATGCGTACGAGTGCCACATATTTTAGTAACCCAGTGTAGCTTAACTAAAATGATATAAGGGTCATTTTATTTTGCTTCCTTTCGAAAATATCTATAAATTAACCTCACTGCGGTTTAGTAAATGATGATCAAGCACAAATTCTGAAGCATACTAGATTATCGGCTTTCACACAAAATAGAGAAACATAAGGCTAACTTTTTCTCACATATTTGGGTGATGGATTTTGTGCTAAATTATAATGTCAATCAATGAGATTTTTGCTTTGCTAAAAACTTATTTATTTACAAAACATATATATTTTTATTATTTTTTCAAAAAGATTTTCATGTGGAGAAATTTATTTTATTTTTTATTTTTTTCATTTTTTCTATTTGTCACCTCCTCCACACTTAAGTTGAACATCGTCCTCGAGGTGATAACTAATAAAACTTTAAAAATAGGAAAAATGCAAAGGGAAACGAGAACTTCCCGGGGCTTAGTAAAATGTTGCGGGACTTCGAGAGATGAATCCAGCTTAAAGCTCTAATTTGCTATTTTCCTGCTACAAAACAAAACAAAACACATGTAATATATACAAGGACAGTTTTATTTATTTACAGGTCCTCCTCCACACTTAAGTTAAAAGGTGGGGATAAAATACGGATTGCCTTCTGAATAGCGCTAAGTTTAGAGTCTTCAGCCAGACTCGGCTACTCAAATCTATTTTAAGAAGAAAGGAATTTCTTCTCCTTCGATTTCATTACAGTGTTATTCTACATGGTAGAGCTTAAGTCTATGTCCATTGACTATAAAAGTGTTATTGTCTCTACCGTAGAATTCAACATATCCGGATGGATATTGGTGTTTTACTAGATAAGGTCCAGTCCATCTTGAAGTAAGCTTAGGTTGCTTGAATTTATATTTCGAGATAAAGAGAAGTACTTTTTCTCCTTTTTTGAATTCTTTTCTTTGTCGTAATTTGCGATCATGCCAAAATTTGGTTGGTTCATTATATAATCGTGAACTTTCATAAGCGTGATGTCGAAATTCATCTAACTCGTGAAGTTGAAAGTTATGTTTTTCTCCGGCTGCAATAAGATCTGGGTTGTAGTTCTTAAGTGCCCAATATGCACGGTGTTCAATTTCTATTGGCAGATGGCATGTTTTCCATACAAAAGTTTGTACGGTGTGGTTCTAGTTGGTGTTTTGAATGCGGTACGAAAGGCCCATAGAGCATCTTCTAATTTTTTAGACCAACAAGCAGGGTTGTTTTGAACGGTCTTTTCAAGTATACGTTTGAAAGCTCTATTAGTGTTTTCAACTTGACCACTCGTTTGAGGGTGGTAAGATGTGGAAAATCGGTGGGTCACTCCATATCTTTTCATAATATTTTCCATGAGTTTGTTACAGAAATAAGTTCCTTGGTCGCTTATTAATGCTTTTGGAATTCCAAAGCGACAGAATAATTTCTTTAAGAATGTGATAGCAACTCTTGCATCGTTTGTTTGTAAAGCTTGAGATTCGGCCTATTTTGATACATAGTCGATGGCGACTAAAATGTATTCACATTTGTAAGATTTAGGAAATGGTCCCATGAAGTCGATACCCCGCACGTTAAAGATTTCGTAGACTTGGATGTTGTTTAGAGGCATTTTGTCTCTTTTAGAAATATTTCCAGTCCTTTGACATGCTTCACATAGTCGTACTAAGGTATGAGCTTCACGAATAATTGTTGGCCAATAAAAGCCAGCGTCGAACACTTTTTTAGCGGTGGTGTTCGCGGCGTAATGTCCTCCGGTCGGTCCGTAGTGATATTCATCAAGAATTTTTCTAGATTCGAATCCGGAAATACAACGTCGGATTATTCCATCGGAACAGATTCTAAATAAGTAGGGATCGTCCCAAAAGTATTTTTTTAGTTTGAAGAAAAATCTTTTCTTTTGTTGGTGCGTCATTCCCTTTCGTAAAATACCTACAGCCAAATAGTTTGCAAAGTCTACGAACCATAGTGTATTGTTAGTACTTACTTGCATTATATGCTCATCGGGAAAATCATCGAATTCATCATCGCTAGATCATCATTCACTATGCGAGATAAATGATCGGCAACAACATTTTCTGCTCCTTCTTTATCTTTAATTTCCAAATCAAATTCTTGTAAAAGCAATATACATCGTATTAGACGAGATTTGGAGTCTTGCTTTCTGAACAAGTATTTTAAAGCTGACTGATCGGTGTAAACTATCGTTTTTGACAATACGAGGTATGATCGAAATTTGTCAAACGCGTAAACTACAGCCATGAGTTCTTTTTCCGTAATTGTATAATTTTGTTGGGCTGCATTAAGAGTTCTACTTGCAAATAGATGGGATGAAATTGTTTACTATCTTTTTATCCAAGGACGGCTCCAAGGGCATGTTCACTTGCGTCGCACATAAGCACGAATAGAAGGTTCCAATCAGGGCTTGTAATAATTGGTGTGCATGTAAGTTTTGCTTAAAGATTTTCAAATGCGGAAAGACATTCGTCGTTAAAATTGAACGTTCTTTCTTTCTCTAAAAGTTGAGTTAAAGGTCTTGCGATTTTCGCAAAGTCTTTGATAAATCGTCGGTAAAAAACGTCATGACCTAAGAAACTTCTAATGCCTTTAACATTAGTAGGTGGTGGGAGTTTTGAGATCACGTCTATTTTTGCTTTGTCAACTTCAAGGTCGGTTCTAGACACTTTGTGTCCTAGCAAATTCCTTCTTTAACCATAAAGTGACATTTTCCCAGTTTAGCACAAGATTTGTTTCTTTGCATCGTGCTAACATTTCATCGAGATTGTTTAGACATGTTTCGAAAGAATTTCCAAAGACGGAGAAATCGTCCATGAAGACTTCGACTGATTCTTCAATCACATCGTGAAAGTTTGCAATCATACACCTCGGAAAAGTAGCAGGTGCATTGCATAGACCAAAAGGCATGTGCCTATAAGCGTAAGTTCCAAATGGACAGTAAACGTGGTTTTCTCTTGATCCATAGGGTCGATTGTGATTTGAAAGTATCCAGAAAAACCATCAAGGAAACCAAAAGTATTCATTTCTTGCGAGTCTTTCTAACATTTGATCCATAAAGGGTAAAGGAAAATGATCTTTCACGGTTGCATCATTTAGTTTGCGATAATGAATACAAACTCTCTATCCGGTGATGGTTCGTGTTGGTATTAATTCGTTGTTTTCGTTAGTTACTATAGTGATACCTCCCTTTTTAGGTACACAATGAATAGGACTAACCCATGGGCTATCGGCGATTGAGTAGATTATTCCAGAGTCTAAGAATTTAAGGATTTCTTTTTTAACAACATCTTTCATGTTAGGATTTAACCTTCGTTGATTTACAACAACTGGTTTCTTGTTATCCAAAAGTTGGATTTTGTGTTTGCAGAACGATGGACATATACCAGGAATGTCAGAAGTTTTCCAAGCAAAAGCTTGTTTATGCTTCTTGAGAACGTCAATTAGATCGTCTTTATGTTCTTCAGAAAGTTGGGATGAAATAATTACAGGGAGTATTTTTTCTTCGTGAAGAAACACATATTCCAGATGTTCAGGAAGAGGTTTAAGTTCTAAATATGTAGGAGGTTCTTCGACAGATTTTTTAACTTTGAAATCGGTTTCGAAATTTATGGTTTCAAATGGTGTTTCGAATTATTCTTCGATTATCTCGCTTGGTTCATCAGTATGGTCGGCTATGAAGGCATCAAATTCAACAAACAGTTCTTCTTCGAGGATGGTTTCTTCGATAGAATACAAAATTTTGCTTCCTTTATCAAGAAGAGCGTCAAAATCGGCTTCAACGATTTCTTCAATGACATCGATACTAAAACAAGTATCGTCATTAAAGTACAAATGTTTCATTGTTCGTCGATAGAAAAAGAAATTCTATCTTCTCCAACTCCAAGGTTGAGTTGTTTTTTCTTTACTCTAATTATAGCATCAGCTGTGTGTAAGAAAGGTCTACCAAGGATAAGTGGTACCTTGCTATCTTCTTCCATTTCTAAGATTACAAAGTCAACAGGAAAAACAAATTTTTCGACTTCTATGAGCATTTTTCAGCTATCCCCATTGGGTATTAGAAAGAACGGTCCGCGAGTCGAACGCTCATTTTTGTGGGTTTTAAAACGTTTTTAGAGAGTTTATCATACAAAGAGTATGGCATGAGGTTGATACTTGCGTCAAGATCGGCCAAGGCGTTGCAAGAGTAAGAGTGATGGAAAGTACATGGGATTAGGAAACTTCTAGGATCTCCCAGTTTTGGTGGTACTTTGTTTTGGACAATGGCAGAACATTCATCATCTAGAAAAGTTGAAGAAACTTCTTCAAACTTATGCTTGCTCTTGATAAGTTCTTTGACAAATTTGCCAAAATTTGGCATTCCAGCCAGAACATCGACTAAAGGCATGTTAATTCGAACTTCTTGTATTAAGTCGAGAAATTTACCATACTTAGCTTGCATCTTTTGCTTACGTAAGCGTTGGCGATATGGTACTTTTGGTTTATATGGCTTGGGTGTTGGGTTTTCAGTTGGTTTGGGATGGGTTGGTTGGGCTTCATCCTCATTATTACTATCGAATGGAATTTCGATTGGTGCAACTTGAGTAGGTTTGGTAGGTGATTCGTAAGATAAACCGCTCCGTGTGAATACGGCATTCACATGCTCGTTGCGAGCTTGTGGGGGTTGATATTTGTTGTTGTTCTTGGGATTTGGGTTGGTATTGCTTGGTAAAGAACCAGAAGCGCGATTCAATTGTTTATCAGCCAAACGATCAAATTTAGCTTCAAGGATTTGAATAGAAGCTTGGTGGTTTTTGGTCGTAGTTTCGAACTTGGTTTTGAATTCAGTGAATGTTTCTCGAACAAAAATGTTGGTTTTTCTTTAAGATTCTATAAAGTTGTCGATTTTGGTTTCAAGGTTGTTTTTGTCTTTGGTTTGAGTGGGTTTCTCGTCTCGATCATAACTTGGTTTATCATTTGATCTCCAATTATCGCGGTCGCGATTACGATAATCGTTATAAAATCGAGTTCGACGAAGGGTATTCATGAAGTTGGCTTATTCTTCCTTCGTCATGGGTGTGTCATCTTCATCACATTCACTAGAAGGATGGTTTCCTCCACAGTGTTTGCAGGTTTTGTGTTTTATCTCTTCAATTTTAAGAGACATGGCATCCATTTGAGCCATAATTTTCTCGGTATCGGTTGGGTTGTTGCTTCGTTCTGAAAAAGCTACGGTTTTTCGTGGGTTTTTGTTTTTGTGATTCTTGGACCAATCAAGCTTAAGTAGGACTTTGTCATCCAATAATTGGTAAGCTTGGTTAGGGGTTTTTAAAGGAAAATTCCGCCCGCTACGGCTATCAATGCATCTTGGGTAGCATCGTCAAGACCATGATAGCAAATCTTAATTATTCCTTCTTTTTTAAGTCCATGACCATGGCAGTTTCTAAGTAGTTCTTTAATTCTTAACCATGGGTCAGTGAGAGTTTCTCGATCTTGTTGAGTAAAGCTTTGGATTTCTCCAAGGATTTTTTGAAATAGGACAGGAGGAAAGAATAGGCTAATGAAAGCAGTTCTAAGACCTTCCCATGTTCGAATGGTTCCTTAGTTAAGTTCGTCGAGCCAGGACTTCGCTTCTCCAGTTAGGGATGATGGAAACATCATAAGTTGGACGGCTTCGGCTTGTCCTTCTGCATAGTTGAACATTTTACAAATTCCGCTGAATTCATGGATGTGTTTGAGAGGATCGGTTTTGATTCGACCATCAAATTGGTTATTTTTTACAAGGGTTAAGTGGTTCCTTTTGATTGCAAATCGTTTGCAGTTTCATGTAAAACGATTACGGAGCCAGGAGTTGGTGCTACAACTTTATCGGCTGACCACATTGGTTCATCATCGTTGTCCGACATTGGATCGTAACGGTTGATGAGTTTGGTGAGAAATAGGATTTGTGAAAGATTGTCAAAAGGTTGGTTGATTATGCGAGGTTGAGGTTGCTCGTGTCTCTTAGCTAAAGGTACACGAAGATGAAGTCTACGTAGCCTTCGGTTAAGGGTACGTTCAGGTTCTGGTAATGGTGATATTGGTGGTGTTCCGGATGAACAGGTGTGCATCCAACAAGGTATTTGTTGTTTTCAGTAGAAATGTGCGGCGCACTTTTGGGTTTGTGCGGCGCACTTTGGTTCGTTACAGGAAGTGCGGCGCACTTTTTGGTTTGTGCGGCGTACTTTCTGTACTGCAGAAAAATTTTGGTTTTAAAAAGTGAGTGGCAATGGTTCAATTTCTTCAAGGATTATATGAATTTGGTTACAAAACAGGATTATAAGTCCCTGGCAGCGGCGCCAAAAGCTTGATGTTCGTTTGCAAGTCTTAAATTTATATTACAAGGTTTAGACAAAACAAGGGACTAGAAGACAAACACGGGCAAGTATACCCTTTCATTCGTAATATAGCTTTATAGTGGTAAGCCATGATCGTTCGCTGAGACTTAGTTTCATTTTGGTAATCAAGATAATAATTGAAGAAATAAATAGTTGAAGTAATATCAATAGTAACAAATACGACTAATATGGGATAGTTCGTATAAGTTTGTGATGATGATTTTAATGATCAAGATATGTTTAGGTAGGTAAAGAGTGATAATCCTTTTTCGTCAAAACGGCGTTTACACAATTTACTTGGGTTGATCCAAGACTTATGTTTAATTAAGCGACTAAGCTCAAAATATGTTGTCAACAAGTTCAATATTTTATCAAGTTTCTAAGCGGATCTCTCCAACCAAAGATTCATGACCATAGACAAGTTCAAGAAAACTTATTATAAGAATTTGCGTTTCTCAACGCCAAACTATCGTAACAAATCAACTTAGATAAAATATGGTTTGTAGAACTAGGTGGTAAAATGGTTCTACAACATTAGCTTGAAATCATATATAAAGGATCATATCATAGCATCATCATAATTATAGTCACATACCCATATAGTCACAAATAGCTTAGCCTAACATAGTAATCAAAGTAACAATTGGAAAAGAGTAAGAGAACATCATACTTAGATTGGATTGAATAAACGAGTACATAAGTGTCACGATTGTATCGTTCCTCCAAGAATCGAAGAGTGGAATACTATCGTTACAAGTATCTCCCAAAAGTGGATAATACTGAAAATTTACTAAGCAAGATAAAATACTCGAGCTATGGAGTATTGAGGGAGAGAGGTGTGTGTAAAATGAGTGGAAATGGCCTCTATTTATAGTGCTATCTGGGGTCAAATGTGCGTCGCACTTCTCCGAAAGTGCACCACACTTTGGAGACGTGAATGTGCGCCGCACTTCTGAGTTTGTGCGCCGCACTTCTGGGCGATCCAAAATCTTCTATCAACAATTTTGGCTTATTTGCATATTGAGGCCCCTCCTTTGTATATCTTCACTTTGCTTCTTCAAACTTTATATCTGCATATAAAACACAACATATTAAGTATCGGAAGCTCTTATTTATACTACAAAGTGGCATTATAATGATAGGTTGAATATGTATAAGTAGATCGCTATCACAGGCAAACAACCATTCTGGAATAAAAGGAGTATCTTCCTTCTTGTGAATATTTGCAATGAATCCACCTTGAGTCTTCTTAGTTCTCCTTGTTTGAACAGGAGTCTGAATGGCACCAATTATTTGGGAGGGAGGATGATCTTTGGCCACCTTCGTAAGTATTCCTTCCCCAAATAGTGAGTTGTCATGAACAGTGGAATCCATGTTGCCAATTTCATCTTCATTGCTACTCCCATCCCCACTTGAACTTAGAGGTATGTTGTCAGTGGTTGGAACTGGTCCACAAACATCTTGATTGGGTATGGGGTCTTCAACATGTTCAAAAATATTTCTATTGGAGGAAGAGAATAAATTTCCATACAGACTGTCAGCGGCTGAATTCAACGTGTCAACATTTGAATTGGCTTTGTAAGCGGATGCTTACACAAACCCATCAGTATATATAGGTATGGTGACATAATCAAATATGGGAGTTAGCTCAACTGCATGTGATCCTTCTTCTTTATCAACCTGTATACTTGTAATCTCAATAATAGGTTCTTCCAAGACAATTGGATTAGTCACATGCATATATTTCATGGACCTTGATAATGGCTCTAAGTCAAATAGCCAATTAGGTCCAGACTCATGATCACTTGGTTTATTTTCCAATAAGTCAACATGAATATTTTCTGTTAGAATCTTAGACTTCTTGTTATAAACCCTATATCCCTTTCTATTTGTGGAATACCCCATAAAAAGTCCCTCATCACCCTTAGAATGAAACTTACCTAGGTTATCACTAGTATTCAAAATCACTACATGACATCCAAAAGGCCTAAAGAAGTCTATATTAGGATTCCTATTCCAAAGTAATTCATAGGGAGTCTTATTATGAAACTTATTGACTAAGATCCTATTCTGAACATAGCAAGCAGTGTTCACAACCTCAGCCCAAAAAGCAATGGGTAGTTTTGCATCTGCCAACATGGTTCTAGCTGCTTCTATTAGAGTTCTATTCTTTCTTTTTGCTACACCATTCTGCTGTGGAGTTCTAGCTATGCTAAACTCCCCAGAGATTCCCTTATTAACACAGAAAGCATCTAGAAGGTTGTTCCTAAACTCACCACCATTATCACTTCTAAGAATTTTAACCTCATTACTTGTTTTCTTCTCAATCTGTGTGATGAAGTTAATTAAAGTCTTAGCGGTATCACTCTTTAAAGCCAAAAATAAAGTCCAAGAAAACCTAAAATAATCATCAGTGACTACAAAACAGTAGGATTTACCATTAAGGCTTTCTATATTGGTTGGACCAAATAAGTCCATGTGTAATAGGTGAAGTAGCTTAGGACTGGTATGAACAAGCTTAGACTTAAATGAGGCCTTATGCTGCTTGCCTTTAAGGCATGTAACATAATTATGATCATTGTGGAATGCTTATAAAGGCAATCCTCTTACAAGATCATGTCTCACAAGTCTGTTCATGTTTTTGAAGTTAATGTGCCCTAACCTTTTGTGCCATAATTACTTTCATCTACTGAGGCCTTAGCATAAAGACAAGAAAAGTTGTTATTCATTCTAATACCATTTAGATTCACATTATAAACATCTTTATGTCTAGGTGTTCTAAACTCTATGAACTTGTTAGTAGGAATCTTAATGTCGTTACTTAAAACTAAGCACTAGGTATCAGTAAAAAGAACCTTATTCTTGTTGTCACATACTTGTGACACACTAAACAGATTGTAATCAATTTCTTTTACCGGGAAGACTTCCTCAAACCTTAAGTTGTTGGTGATGAGTGTGCCTTTCCCAGAAATGTCGCCATAACTGCCACCAAAGTACACCTTATCACCATCTTTAATAGGAGTGAAATTATTAAGGTAATCTTCCTTCTCCGTCATGTGCCTTGAGCATCCACTGTCCTAATATCTAAAATCATTGACCTTCTTGTGAATACCCTTCACATGAAGAAAACAAATTAGTTTTCTTTGGGAATCTAAGCCTTTACAGACTTAGATTCATCTGGTTGGTCAACAAGAATTGACTTATTCTTTATAACAACCCCTTGTTCATCCCTTTATGGCCTAAACACCCAATTTACCCCAATAGGTTTAGTGATGACCTTTGCAAGAAAATTAAATCTATTACAGGTCATAGAAATTCCATCCAAATTAGGGTTTTGGTCTTGTTTAGGTCTCCATGTCAAACTTGATGAAGCTTTAGACCCTGGTCCCTTAGGCTTTAAATACCTATTACTTGGTTTAACATAAGGTCTAAAAGAAGCCAGTTGTGGCATTTTCATACCAAAACTAGATCTGTCAGCGACTGATTTTGTCTTGTTAGCGGAAAATTTATTCTTGTTAGCGTCTAAACTAGGGTTTGCTACAGGAACCCATTATCTGTTAGACCAAGTATTGGTCTTTTGAAAGGGTCTTTGTCCCTGAGTATTAGTCCCTCTAGAAAAGAAAGGAGCTGGTCTAGTGGTCTGGGGACTTGTTTGGACAAAAGGTCTAGGTTTGACCATGATTGACTTATTGTCAGCGGTGAATTTAGAGCCGCTGACACACTTATAAGCCAAGTGAGAAAAACTCCCACATGTGTAACAAGCCTTTCTAGACGTAACCTTATGTCTATATTGAAAGAAACCTGTCCCATCAACACTTGCTTGGCATTGAGGTGATCTAGGTTTCAACACTAGATTTGGTCTTAGTTGTAGAGCCAAGGTCAATAGTTTTTCTAGTGGTAGGGTTAGTGATGACAATGGGTTTAACTTCAGTTTCTTCATCACTAAGAAGCCCCCCTTAACAAACAACATGGGTTGGCTTTCTTCCACTGTTCAAGATCAGTCACCTTCTGCTTATATTCTTCTCCTGGGGTAAGTACTCTAGGTGGAGGAATAAATTCCTTTTCTTGGAGTTCTAGAATACCAGTCCAAGAGATATCCTTTTTCAGGATACCATAGAAGTCCCCAGCAGGTGGTGGAATGGCAGCATACTCTTTCATCCCAATCCCCGACATGTCCCTAGGGTTTCTTTGTTCACTTACACACTTTTCTAGGGTTTGGCTGGCTTTATCAAACTTTCCAATTTTAAGCCGCATATTTTATTTATCCTCAATGGCTTCACTTAACTGAAGTTGCAAGTCATCTCTACATTTCATTAAAGACTCTCTAGCTTCATTACTGACTCTCAAATCTCTATTTAAAACATTAATTTGATCTTTTAGGTCAAATTCCATTTTTTTATATTCTCTACCATTCCATCAGATTGTGCAAGCCCCCTTTGATAGTTTGCAAGTCTAATTTCTACATCAAAAACATCTAATTTTAACTTTATAATTTCCTTGTTAAGTTTTTTAGTGTTTAACCTGCAACCTTTACTACAAAAGGCATCATCATATACCTCATTATCTGATGAAGAAGAGGAGTTGGCCATGAGAGCAAAGTGAACGTGCTTTTCTTCTTTCTTTTCAGCAACCAATGCTTGATTCTCTACCACTTCTTCTACCATAAAGCTCCAGTCCCATCCAATGCCATCAATACCTTGCATGGCAACCATATCCTTTGGCTCAGGATCCCCAATAGTGACCATCTGTCTTGATTTCTTTCCAGCATCATCACTTCGTGGAGATCTACACTCTCTCATGAAGTGTCCCATCCTATGACAATTATAGCATTCAACCTTAGATTTGTCAAATCTAGTTGTGTCTTTACCATTAAAAGTCATCTTTCTTCCAAACCTCTTGTTCCATCGATTAGCCCTTATGCTTGTAAGTTCCATATTCCACTTGATATCCATCTCTTCTAGGTCAACATCACTGATTTGCTCAAGATCCTCATAGGTAACTAAGGAACCATTGGGTAATGCACCAATGTATGCACATACTGTATCTAAATCAATACCAGTAGGTTTAAGACTTGGTGAGCCAACATTGTATGTGTCAACGTTAAAAGTCGAACCACTGACAAGAGTTGATCCAGTAACAGGATGTACAGTCAAACCATTAACATATGAGTCTTTGTCAATGGTTTGAGCTTCATTGTGTGAGATGAAGGCTACGCTTCCAGATGTTGACTTCTTCCCATATTCAAGTAAGGTCTCATTCTCCATAATCTTTAGCTTATTGTAGATCATCAAAAGAAGCACTTTTATGGGCATTGGTAGCAATAATTGATCTGGCTTCAATTTTCCATGCATCACCAAGACCTCCAAGGAATGTAGCAATGATATCAGCATCTTCAAGTTCTGTTCCCATAAAAGCTAATTTACTAGTGATGTCTTGAAGCCGACTTCACCTCACTTACCTTCTCATTGGGATGAGCCTTAAACACAACATATTCACTCAACAGTTGCTTCTTCCTTTCTTTGGCCGTATCTTCATTACCACCATAGGTAACTTGAAGGGCTGCTCAAAGATCTTTAGCAGATTCAAAGCTTCTGTATTTGTGCTGGTTCTTTGGACCCACGGAGAGTTTAAGAATGTTCAAAGTCTTCATGTAATTCTTTCTCAAGGCTATCTCAGCTACTGAGACAGCTCTTCCATCTTCAGGTCTTTCATTAAGTGCAGCACCAGATTGTCCAGCTGTTCTTCGTGATCTAATAGCAGCCCGAATCTTAGCTGCTGTATCAAATTGATTGCCATATTCAATGACTTCCCAAAGAGCATAGTCATTGACTTGAAGATATTGTTCAAAATTGAACTTCCATTGTTCAAAGTTGTCAGGGTCGAGCATAGGAATTTTAAGGTTGTGGTTTGATGAGGATGAAGATTTTGTGGTAGACATCTTGTTTGGTTTTTGTGGTTTTTCAGCGATTTAGGGTTTTTGTAGATTTAGGGTTTTTTAGGGTTTATTGTTCTTTAGATCAAAGTTCCTCAACAAGCTCTAATACCACTTGTTGATCCCAAACTTAGATCGATTTAGCTTTATGTTAACGAGAGTAAATCAAGTTTAACACGTAGAGAAACTTTGTGTATTCAACAATGTAAGTGTTATGCGGAATTAACACTTAGAACAAAAAACAAAACAAAACAAAACAATGTAAGCCAAAATTTCACTTCAATTAATATTGAAACTTGCGTACAATGATAGTGTAAAACTTGTTAAAACTTGTTATCAACTAAGAACCCTACGACCTCCTTTTATAATACAAGGAGTCGTGTATAATGGTCTACCTATTAACTATTCTAGGTCAAGATAAACATAAAAAAATATAATATTGAACATATCTTTACTAGAATTACAAAACGTGTAGACTAAGTATTCCATCAGTGGTTGAACTTTCCTTTGTCAACGCTCAAATATGATTTGTCAGTGTTCACCTGTCAGCGCCTCTTTTACTCTTGTCAGCGCCCAAGTTCTTCTTGTCAGCGTCCCAGTGACTTAGTTAATTTTATTCCCAACAAACAATACATGCAAAGTATAACCACGTATGTATCACAAACAATCATGAAAACGTAGAAACACGTATTTGACATCAACAAGCATGCACCTCCCCAAAAAATAATTTAAAACATTTATAAACCGATTCTGAAATAGAAAGAGGGGTTATGAACTCACATCGAGGTTACAGAACATTTAGCAGTAATTCGAATACCAAGAGCAGCGTAACGTAAACCAAAACTGCTCGATACCAAATGTCGTAGTCCATCTTATCGATTTTTTCCGAGCATTCAAATTGATTCATCCAAGTTTTCCTGATGAAAGGTTTCATCAATACCCTCGGTTCATAAACCGTTTAACTCCCATGTCGTAATCGTTCGGTTACCGATTAACTAAGATAAAATGAAAGATACCACCAACATATGCAATATATATACCTAATATATATTGCACACGGAAAAACAGAACATGTATATAACCCATATTTTGAATTATATAACAAGGACAAACAACGCACGAAATAACCCAAGAAAGATGACACCACAAAATAAAATAGTCAAAGTATATAACCAAAGTAATTCGGGACGCATTTAAAATCACCCATTAAATAACTTAAAGAACCCTTTTTTATAAAAGCAAACACACGTTTTATAGTTTTGAACGAAGTTTCAAAAATATAAACAATAGATATGATTTTATAAAATAATATTATATAAATTATTATTTCTTTATTTGACAATTTAATATTTCTTCAAACCTTTTAGTTTCTAAATAATTGTTGGAAATACGTTTTTACGTATTTAGAAAGGATCGGTCACTCCAATGATATATTCAAGTATTGGGCTCGTGATCCATTATGTAAACATATAGTTCATATAGCCCACATGTAGGGTGGGCTATATATACCCCCTCCTAGCATGTTAGGAGGGGTTTCTCATTTGTTCTTTCACTTTTCATTCAATACATCTTTCATTATCTCCTTCTCTCCTTTCTCTCTCTAGGTTTCTCTCTCTAATTTCTTCCTTTTCCATCTCCATCTTTAGATAAATCAAACATTGCACAATCCTAAGAATATATGATTCTACAATTGGTATCAAGAGTTATGGTTGATTCGTAGGATTGACGTGTTTTTTATCTATTGATTTATTGGTCAATTTTTTTTCTTTTGCTTTAGTTCCGGATCTATATAACATTGGAGTTCCGTGGTTCTTACCATTTTTTTTTCAGTTTTATATCAGTTTTTTTTATATCAGTTTTCTATCAACTTTGATCATTGAAAATCACAAAAGTATCATTTTTTTATCAGTTTTCTATCATTTTTTATATCACTTTTTGCCTCACATCTGGTATCAGTATCAAATTTTTTTTATTCCGGATAACATCTAGACGCGCTTATTCCGGATAAGTAGTCGGATAAGGGCTCGAAAAACGTATTCCGGATATGCCTTCGAAAACTTTATTCCGGATAAGCCTTCGAAAACTTTATTCTGGATAAGCCTTCGTAAACTGTATTCCGGATAAGCCTTCGCAAACTGTATTCCGGATAAGCCTTCGCAAACTATATTCCGAATAGCATCTTGAAGTATTATCCCGGATAAGAAGTAGAAGAAGAATTATTCCGGATAACAAGTTTTTATTCCGGATAAGATACAAGTTTTTATTCCGGATAAGAAATTTTTATTCCGGATAAGAAGTTTTTATTCCGGATAAGATACAAGACCACTACCCCTCTTAACCAACATCTCTCTCGACCTCTACCTCGACAAGACCACAACAATCTTGACTCCAAAACAGATTTGACCACAACCTAACACAATAATCGACACCCTCATTACTCAAACGACACCTTTTAGACTCGAGACTCATACAAACTTCGACTCGATAACATCCCAACACCAACAACAATATCAGCACTCACCTCTCAATAGACTCGACAACATCATACCTGACAAACAAAAGACTCTCGAAAATCAATTAGACTCGACAACAAAGACTCACGTCTGACAATCATCCTCGACCCATCGACTCTAAACCAAATAGACCCATTGATCACACTCGACTCAATCCAACACTACTCACACAAGACTCACTCCTCATTCGACTTCAACCCAAAGATCTCATTTTTAAAGAAAACTATCATCGATCCACAACCAAAAATAGAAAATAGTTACAGAACCTACCCGAGATCCTTTTTAAGATCTTGAAGCCATAATTGTGTTCATCATTTCTTGAAGAATGGATCTTATGTTTGATTCAACAGCAAAGAAAAGGATGGGTTCGTTTTATTGCTAGTGTGTTGCTCGTCTTTTAAGAAGATGGACATGGTTCGTTTGATGAAGAAATAGGATGATCTAGTATACTGGATTTCGAAGTTTTCGTTTTGAAAGATGATCACTGTATGATGAGATAGATGAAATTCGTATGATCTTTTGATCATATTTATCATAACTAGGAGAGATGGATCAACTCGAGATTGGTTTTTGATTGTGTTGGGAGTTAGGGGCTGAGTTGTTAGATAAGAAAAAAAAAGAGACAGAGAAAAAGATGGAGGCGGTTGGGGTTAAGAAATGATTTTAGGGTAGTCCTTTATTTTTTATACTCGGTTAGTGTGTCTAGAAATACTGTAGTATTTAGTTGGTGCTAAATTAGACGTGGCATAAAGGTTGGAATATAATGTCATGTTAATGGGCTGAAGTCATATTGGCAAAATGATGGCCATGCGATTTTAAGATTCGGATATTGGACATTTATCACAAATAGGCTACGTAATGTCATATTTAACATTTTGAGTGTATCACTACTTCCATAAAGAATTTGTAGGATTAATTGGTTTTCGGGCTTCATTATTGGATTTAGCCGGGTATTTCGCAAGTGACGAGACAAAAAGTGATGAGACAAAAGCGACAAGATTTGAAGACAAATATCGAGACAAAGTGACAAAATTCTTTTGACGAGACCAAGAATTTTTTTTTATATTTCATCAGAACTTCAATGGAATTGTTGACTTCGACGTTTCAAGAGGTAAAATTGCATCAAATGCAAGACAACGATAGATAAAGTGGTATAACTTCATTTCGAATGCTTCAGTATCATCTAATTACTCTTTCACGGCTTTAAGGAGGAAGCGAATTTGTGACACTCTTTGGTCAAGATCGTCATATATTCATGGAATCGATGTTCATCATCTTGAAACAACTAGTAGAGCAATTCCACAATGAAAACTTTAACCACTCTGCATCGGCACTTGCGTATAAGGCTCTTGTGACACAACTCACGCCTTTTCTCAAATTCAATATCGTTAAGACTGAAAGTTCAGTGATTTGCCAGTCATTTCTTCGAGACACACATACCGAGCTTCAAGTTTTCCGTGATACACTATTGAAATTCTTGACATCGGTCTCGTCTTCGATTTATGAAAAATCCCAACTTCAGCAAGCGTGTGATAATGGAGTGCAAGATTCTACGATGCAAGAGGAAAATGGTCATACGATTGACGAATTGGAGGCTGCTAAAGATTGCAAGGACATAGAATCAACAGTTAAGCATGACATCAGCAACAAGTCAGGGAATGTTCCGGACATCTCTTATGATGACACCATTCCCATTTATAATGAAGAGCCTACACATATGGTACAATGTAATGTTGTATATGATGTCTATGCTGATGAACTACCGCATGTTGAGCATTTCGAACCTAATTATGACAAACATGAGATGGAAAAGGGTGATAGTTTTATCACTTTTGATTCATCTGATGTGCGTCATAATGGGAGAGAGATTGTTCAGAATGCTATAATACATCATGATAAATGCCTTATGACTGCTTCATTAACTAATTTTGATTCCAAGATTAAAGAGCTTGAAACGATTTTAGCTCAGCAATCTAAAGAGTTTGAGGATGCCAAAATTAAATTTTCAAAGAAAACGGACAAATTTGAAAAGTATTTTGAAAAACTTGAAAAGTCAAACGTTGTTCTTGATCGAAAATTAGATCAAACTGTTCTAGATTCTAAAGCTGAATAGGATAATCTTTTGAAACAAATTAAGTTGCTTGAATCTAAACTGGCATCCTAAGATAACTTGCTCAAAGAGAATGAGACTATAAAGGCTGAAGTACAGGAAAAGGTCTTTGCTATAGCTGCATTGAAAAACGAATTGAGGAAAATTAAAGGAACTAGTGTGGACACTAAGCTTGAAAAAACATCAAACTTGGGGAAACCGCCTACAAATCAGTTCGTTCGACAACCGACTACATTTAGATCCGAGCGATCACAATCCTCGAGACCGCGGTTTGCCTCCCAAGTTGATTTGGTTCATCTTTCTAGACCAGTCACTCCAGCAACTAGGCCCAATGTGACCAAAACAGCTTTAGCAAGACCTAATCACATGATTGCCTCTAGTTTCTCTAAAAATACCAAGACCACGTCTAGAACTAGTTCAAATGACGTTCACCATAAATCTGGTCTAAGGGAAGCTATTCAAAAGACACAAGTAAGAGATAAGAACTTCAAACCTAGTCAGATGCCTTCTAGATTACCCAACACTGCTAACCATAGCATGTCAAAACCAAGGAGCATCAATCAATCGTTCAAAAATTCTAGATCTTACTCGGACATTAAATATGATACTTGTAAAACATGTAGGAAATGTGTCTTTAAAGCCAATCATGATTCTTGTATCAAGAAATTACTTAATGAGGTAAACTCCCGTGCTAGACTTAAATCCCAGTGGGTAGCTAAAATCAAACCCATTGGTAAAATGTGGTGCCACACTGGTAGAACTTTCACTCTTGTAGGAAACGAGTGCCCTTTAACTAGGATAGTCTCCGATTCTACTAAGACTACTAGGGAGGAAATTGAAAAGGATGATACATCACTTACGCATGAACTTAAGGTTTTCTATAAAAGGAAACGTTTTCCATCTAAGACAAGTGAATCATCTACTCAGGTCGCCTCTGGCACAAGAAAAGACAACTGTGAACCCCCACTTGCTTCTAAAATAGATATCGCTAACCCATATCAAAGCATGCAAATTCCTAATGAGAATGCAGGTACCAAAGTTGATGTTCCAAAAGAACGAAGCTGTCCAATCATCGTATACCGTTCAACTAAGGACACCCTTAGAGTTTGGTTGTTGAAGAAGCAGATATCGGAGAAACACGTGTCTCAGGGTATTTACGGTTAAGCTTACCAAAAGGACTTATAGTCACATCACAGACTGTAACTCGTTCATCAAAGAAAGGAAAGTTTATCGTCGATGATAAACTTATCCTCACAGCGAGAAATTAAGTTTTCTCGGGCATGAGCTAAAATTAAAAACATTCGAAGTTTTTAAGCTCATGCACAATGGCTTATCGTTAAATATCAAACGATAACCCGATCTTCACATAAAGGAAAGTTTATCACCGATGATAAACTTATCCTCACAAACGAGAAATTAAATTTTCTCGGACACGAGCTTACATTTAAACTATTCAAAGGTTTTAAGCTCGTGTAAATGGCTTATCGTTAAATATCAGACGATAACCCGATCTTCACATAAAGGAAAGTTTATCGCCGATGATAAACTTATCCTCACAAACAAAAAATTAAATTTTCTCGGACACGAGCTTACATTTAAACTATTTAAAGGTTTTAAGCTCGTGTAAATGGCTCATCGTTAAATATTAGACGATGACCCGATCTTCAAAGAAAGGAAAGTTTATCGCCGATGATAAACGTATCCTTACAACTAGAAATTAATTTTTCTCGGGCATGAGCTAATATTAAAAACATTCGAAGTTTTTAAGCTCATGCACAAGGACTTATAGTCACATCACAGACTGTAACTCGTTCATCAAAGACAGGAAAGTTTATCGCCGATGATAAACTTATCCTTACAACGAGAAATTAATTTTTCTCGGGCATGAGCTTATATAAAAACATTCCAAGTTTTTAAGCTCATGCACAATGGCTCACAATCATATTACAGACCGTGGCCCAGACTTCAGGTAAAGGGAAGTTTATCTTGTCAACGATAACTTATCCTTACAACGAGAAATTAATTTTTCACAGGCATGAGCTTATATAAAAAACATACCAAGTTTTTAAGCTCATGCACAATGGCTCATCGTTAAATTTTAGACGATGACTCGTACTTCAAATAAAGGAAAGTTTATCGCCGATGATAAACTTATCCTCAAAAACGAGAAATTAAATTTTCTCGGACACGAGCTTACTTTTAAACTATTCAAAGGTTTTAAGCTCGTGTATATGGTTCATTGTTAAATTTCAGACGATGACCCAATCTTCAAAGAAAGGAAAGTTTATAACCGATGATAAACTTATCCTCATTAACGAGAAATTAAATTTTCTCGGACGTGAGCTTACATTAAAACTATTCAAAGGTTTTAAGCTCGTGTAGATGGCGTATAATTATATTTCAGATTATGCCTCGAACTTCAAAGAAAGGAAAGGTTATCGCCGATGATAACTAATCCTAACAACGAGAAATTATTTTTTCTCAGGCATGAGCTAATATTAAAAACATTCGAAGTTTTTTAGCTCATGCACAATGACTTACGGTTAAATATCAGACTGTAACTCGGACTTCAATTTTAGGAAAGCTTATCTTTAAAGATAGCTTATCCTTGTAACGAGAAATCAATTTTTCTCGGTCATGAGCTTGTATTAAAACATTCCAAGTTTTAAGCTCATAAAGAAAAGTGTATCTTTTAAATAAGAGAACTTTTCTTCTTAACGAGAAATTCATCTTTCTCGGTCATGAGCTTTACGTTAAAACATTCAAAGTTTTTCAAGCTCATAAAAACGAAAATTCTAAGTAAATGTCAACTTAGAACTCGTTCTTCAATTAAAAGGAAAGTTTATCGCCAATGATAAACTTATCCTTACAACGAGAAATTAATTTTTCTCGGGCATGAGCTAATAATAAAAACATTCGAAATTTTTAAGCTCATGCACAATGACTTACAGTTAAATATCAGACTGTTACTCGGACTTTAATTTTAGGAAAGTTTATCTTTAATGATAACTTATCCTCGTAATGGGAATTTAATTTTTCTCGCTCATGAGCTTGTAGTAAAACATTCCAGGTTTTAAGCTCATCAAGGAAAGTGTATCTTTTAAATAAGAGAACTTTTCCTCCTAACGAGAAATTCACCTTTCTCGGTCATGAGCTTTACGTTAAAACATTCAAAAGTTCTCAAACTCATGAAAACGACTTCTAAGTAAATGTCAACTTAGGACTCGTTCTTCAGTTAAAAGGAAAGTTTATCGCCGATGATAAACTTATCCTCACAACGGGAAGTTTACAACTTCTTGGACTTGAGCTCGTTTTGTAAGATATTCAACATCTTAAGCTCAAGTAACTGGTTTTCAAAACTTTGAACACAATTTTTCGAGAATTTCTCAAAAGGTTTTTTTAAATCTTTCAAAATTGTGTGTTCAAAAATGTTTTGATAAAAAGAGCATGTCTTCTGGAATCGATAATATTTACGATACTAGAAATGTCATTTCAATAATGACACGGGGTTGTAAATAAAGTTCGAGTAGAAGTTCAAATGTTTTAAAACATGCTCAAAATGGTTTGCTATTATTTCAGATAGTAACCCGTTTTTCAAACTCAAGTCAAGCATTTCTCCGGAAAGCTTTGACTCAACAACGGGAATTAATTTTCTCGGGCATGGTTTACTTTATAACCATGTAAGGGATTGTGTTTACGTAATAACAAAATCTAACACGAATATATGTACGTGTCAATGCATTTATTTGTTAAAACAAGAGAAATCTTGTTTTATGAAGTTATCATCTCCATCAATCGTAGCAATTTACAATTGATATCTACATACTCGACGATACGACTACTCAAACGGTGACTACAGCTCTTTCAATAGAACACGGGTCAACAATTGAGGGGGAGCAATTGTCCAGCACTCAGAATCTTTGACGCCGAAGGTGTCAAGTTCACATATTGGTGTCAAGACAACGATATCAGTCGTACACATGGAGTCAAGAGATAACTTCAGACGTGACGAGGCGACCAACATTCGTGAACAAGAACCATGTGATTCTATCATATGATGTTCTCCATCATTCAGGTCCAACCTCGTAAATTGCTAATCTTGTGAATACATTATCATATATGATCTTTGCACGTAATAAATACCTTACACTTGTGTTTAAAAGGTATTTAATTTATGTTTCAAGTACACCCTCATTTATTTGAGGGGGAGCTTGTGAAAATCATGAAGATAATTGGATTTGCATTTTTCTTCCCAAAATTTCTTAAAATGCTATTAAATCAGTTGATATTAAAAACATCGATTGGGTTAATATTTTTTAATATGGGGGAGAAAATGTGATTTAATATTTAGATCAATAATGGTTTGTCTTAATGTGCTGGCTCATCCTGATATGTGCGAAATGATTTCGAATATCGTGGCATATGTTAAGGGGGAGCAAAATGGATTTGCACTTCAAAATGGATTTCATGGTGATTTATACTTACCCACAACCCATTTATATTCACGACGATGAAGATTATGGTGACATAAGGATGGTAGGATAGGTTAAGTCCTATGATTCTTCTAAAACCGGAGGAATCTTCCCAAGGACATTCCATAGCTAGAAATAGTAGTCCTTAGGAAAGATGGAGAAAGATTGTGAACGTAGATGAATGCCGACCAAGTACTTAAGTTAGCACTGGAACAATCACAACAAGTTGCTAGTTATGACGTATTAGTAAGCATTGAAGGGGTTGAAGAATGAAAAAGAATTGTAAAGATAAAGGGTGTAAAGAAAGAAGCCCTCCTTACAACCTTAGGCAGAAAACGGGTCAATACATATTCTATTGAGATCATTTTTCAATGTTTCTCGATATTGAAGATAGACATCATGGACCCAATGATGCAATGCACAACCCATCCCAGCTAACTCAGATATCTCTCAAAAGATATTTGTTTTAATCACACGGAGACAACGCATTATCTACTGATTTATTCACTCCGAATAAATTGGTATTTAAATGGTGGCACTCCTCTCCAGCCTTCGATCACTAAAATACAAAATGCACGATCGAGTCTAGAGCCATTTGAGATCATCAAATATCTCATTAGGACACACTTTCATAATTCCTTGCTTCTCCACACACTATGAAAAGTAAGAAAGATCTTAAGAGTCCTACGCAAAATCTTCATGATCTTGCCTGAACATCCGAGTAATACTAAAGTATTTACAATGAAGATGGAAATCCTTCTTGAGCGAATATCAAAAAGCTCACGGTAGGTGACTTGTGCGATTCTTTATGAATCAAGCTTGTGGTAACTGGAAAGCAACAGTGGTTTAATTCTTAACTGAATTTAAACACGTTTCAGGCCTCTACGAAATATCTTAGTGGTCTTGCCAGAACACTCAGAGTGATGCCTTAGTGTTCACAGTGATGAGTGGAAATCCTTCTAGTGTTAACCTCAAACAGCACTTGGTAGGTAACTTACAAGATTCTATACGAATCAAGCTCGTGACAACTGGAAAGCAAAAATGGTGCGATTCTTAATTGAATTTCACTTGTTCCAGGAACATGAATTGACGGCTTCAAATCATGCGGATAATATTATCCAAATGATTCACTCTTTATGTTCGCAGTCAGCTTTAGACGGTCGAATAAAGAGAACGGGTTTACCCGCGAAATCTTGTCAAGGAAGTTCTTAATTGAAACTACCTGTCACAAGTACGATATTTTATATCGTCCAACGGTCTTCACCGGCCGGAGGTAAAATGCTACCGAATTAGAATGAAATGTTTAAGGCCTTTCATCCGTGTATATGTTTCGTTGCTAACTGTCTTATGCAGCGTAACAAGAAGGTGGCATTGCGGTGTACAATCCAAAAGAAGTTGTCACCACATGCTTATACTATATGCACTTAATACTTCAACAAATTCAAGAAAGTCTAAAAGTCAAGTCTTCCGCTGTATCAAACTCTGAAGCTTTCAAGAATTTATAAAAGTATAAGTATGTGGAACATGAAGTCACGAGGAGGAAAATATCACAAGTGATGAATGCACAAGGTCAAAGCAAGGACACATGCTCAAGACCAAAGTCAAAGATCTCATCAGCATATTCACAAGAACAAGATCGAAGACTCAAGCATAGTATTCTAGGTTTAAGATTTTGTAAAATGGTGTGACCTCCCTTAGGGGAGATTGTTGGAAATACGTTTTTCCAAGGAAATTCTTGGTCACATCATTATTTGCATAGATCACGAGCTATAGACTATTTAGGACATTGTAACATGGAGTGACCTCCCTTAGGGGGACATTGTAACTCGGTCACTCCAATGATATATTCAAGTATTGGGCTCGTGATCCATTATGTAAACATATAGTCCATATAGCCCACATGTAGGGTGGGCTATATATACCCCCTCCTAGCATGTTAGGAGGGGTTGATCATTTGTTCTTTCACTTTTCATTCAATACATCTTTCGTTATCTCCTTCTCTCCTTTATCTCTCTAGCTTTCTCTCTCTAAGTTCTTCCTTTTCCATCTCCATCTTTAGATAAATCAAACATTGCAAAATCCTAAGAATATATGATTCTACAATAATATTTATGAAAAATAATAAATTTAAAATTTACTGAATGTTCAGCATTACCTATTCGTTTATATAACATTTCTCATATATATAAAATACAAAATTTTCACTTTCAAAATTAATCCATGTTGCAAAAGTACACATATTTAATTATATGAATTTAATTAGTGTCGAATCACAAACAAAACAAATCAATCAATAATCAACGCTTTCAATAACCAACCAACACTTTCAATCATTTAGTTATCCGCAAACCCAAACGCCTCTTAGGCTCTCAAAACTCAAAACCAAACGCTCCCAAATGGACATCAAACCCATTATCAAAACGCCCTAATATGGCATTTTAAATCCAAATCTAAACACACCCTTATGGGTTGTTAAACTAATATCCAAACACCATTTTAACAACGCAAATCCAAACACGCCATAATATTTCAGATCTAGACTAAATTAAAGAGGAACACCAAAACATAAACAAGAACACAACCACAAGCCCGACACCACTCGCGTGCGACTGTGGTGGTCGGAAGACACCCACGAACGCCGACTTTTAGGGTGGTTTAGGTGGTAAACATCATGCACACCCCCGCGAGTATGGTGACGTGATAGTGGCTAGGAGACGAAGACATGGCGGCAGCTAGTGGTTGGGCAGAATATTGATGGTGGTCACATGGTTAACCACCACGTAGTGGTGGTGATGGAAACTTGGATTTGGTGGTCGAGGGTATTAGATCTATTTGTGGATAATGGTGGTTGAGGTGTGGTGATAGCGAATGGGTGGTGGTGGCTGCTAGGCGAACATGGTGGTGTTGATGGTGTCTGCTGGTGGATACGGTGTTGGACAATCATAGTGGATGAAACATGGTGGTGGTTGTTGATGAGGTGAAGTAAACATATAAAGGTGGTGGCACGAAATGATGGTGGTTGTGGTGTGGTCACATGATTGTGGCGGGTTTCTAAAGGGGTGGCTGTTGGTGGCGAACAATGATGGTCGACAGATCGAATGGATATGACGGGGTTGGTCACGATGGCACAATAGTGGATAGTGGCTGGTGATGGAGTGGCGGCTAGTGTTGTAGCCGCGAGGATGACAGCGTGTGGTTGTGACCGTGTAGGGGTTGTGTGGTGATGGTGGTTCGAAGGTGTGGTGTTGGGGTGGTGTCGACAACAGCAACAGCCGTGGAAGGTGGCGGTTGCACGGTGGCGACGACCAGCAAGGATGGTTAAGGGTTGATTTTGATGGTGGGTTTTGGTGGGTTGTATAGATTGGACGTTTTTAGTGATGGGGGTGGTGTTGGTGGGTGGCAGGAAATGTCACTTGAAAAATGACGGCTGGTGAATAAAGATGGAGGAGTGTGTGTTTTTAAATTAGGGTTATGGTTTGTTGTAAATGAATAAAAAAATATTGTTTTCTATCTATATTAAAACAAGGTGTAAGGTTTATTTTGTAAATTGTTTATTTAACTTTTGTTAATTAACGGTTCAAGGCTCATTTGTGATAGTTAACGGATGATTCAAGACATGAAATTTTTGTCATTGGTTCCAAATGATTTTTCCTATTAAAAAGAGTATTCACTAGACCATTGTTTCATAATGTTTTATAAACTCATTTATAAAATTTAATTATCTATCAGGTTTCTCCAGCAAGCTCAGTTTTAACGAAAAAAATGAATTTAACTTGATTATTTGCATTTTTAAATAAACGTTATTGAACTAAAATATTAAATAATTTAATAAATCATTTTATTAAATATCTCGTAATACTTAAATATAAAAATTAAATTTATAACAGTGCCGGTACGCAGACTGTGCGATTTTTCAGATTTGTAAAATATGTCCCGTTTTCAAATCCAACAAGTTTGGAAACGTTCAAAAATAACTTTCGAATAATAACTAATATAATTTATTATTATTCAAAGTACGAAAAATTCTCGGGTGTTACACTTTATAAGTATGTACTTTCCCATCCATTCATGTCTTCCCCTTGAAGATCCACTTAAATCCCACCATTTTAAGACCTGGTGTAGTGTCAACCAGATTCCAAACTTGGTTGTTATACATAGATTACATCTCTATTTGCATAGCTTCATTTCACTTAGCATACTCAAGACTTGCCATTGCTTCCTTGTAGTTAGCAGTCTCATCTAGTTCATTTACTGCACTATCATTAATCTTGTCCTCTTCAATATGGAAACTATATTAGAACTGAGGAGGATCGCTTACTCTACTACTTGTTCTGCAAATGGGTAAGGATATATCATCAGGTTCAACAAGTGTCAACGCTAGAGCTGTTTCACATCCATGTTGGATTAATAAAACATGGATCTTGACTCTCCATAACCTGAAATCACCCGTTCAATCAAATTTTTTGATGTCAAACTTTGCTCTAGTCATTCTTTATCCGTTTATTAATTTGTGAAAAAATCAAAATCACAAACCAACAAAGTCCATTGTATAAAAACCCTCCACATCAATAATATTTTTATTTAAAATACAATGTTCTTCTTCTTCTTCTTTGTGCAAACATCTACGAGAAAAACCCGAAATACACTAATATTCGATAAATCGGAAACCAACAAACACTTAGCTTTTATTTAACCCGTTTCAGTATGTCGTCAAATCAAAAGAGTACGGACCTTTTAACTTGTAGACGACAGCCTTATGTCGAACATTGATGTCCAAAAACTGAACACTAAGAACCCTTGTTATCGGTTACCTGGTAGTCCAAACAGAACCAATGCTACTCATTCCAAGATAAACCGAACAATACCCTTCCTGATCGATCCTAGTTAACTAGTGAAACCTACGAACTCGAGATCTTGATACCAATTGTAAGACTTTACAACCTACAACCTGCAAATTAGAGAGTAATATATTTACGATCACAAAGACGAACACACAACATAACAATTATCTCACGATAGAAAAATAAATAATGATTCACAAGATATTAACCTTTAACCGAACGATTGATTAAGCTTGAAAGAATGATGTGTCTTGTTTCTCTCCCTATCACTTCTATTTATAGAGATGATGAGGTGAACTCCTAATCTTATAATGACTATAAAACCAACTAAAAAATAAAAATAGGAGAGTCAGTTAGAACTTCTACTTGCCATGCAAGGCAAACAAACACTAGCTCTTATTTAACTACGAATAAGAAACTTAACACTTAGATGTGTACACTTAACAAATAAGCCAACATATAAAATAAATACATAACAATTTATTGAACCAACTACAAAAACTCTTGTATAAGTTTTTACGACATACTAAGTCATTATCTTAATTTTTTTATTAAATTTACCTACTTCTACTTTCGCCTAATTAGTGACACATCACAGCTCTTCTCGTTCACTTACTCATCAGTCACCTCTACAATGAGATTTTCTATTCACATATACTTAATATCAAATGTAAAGATTGAAGTATATATTCGTAATTATAGTTAAACTAATCTTTCTTTAGGGTTGCGGTTATTGCTGCAGACCTATGGTGAAAATAAGAAAAGACATTGTTACTTTGTTTCATATTTTTAGTCCGAGTTCAAGCTTCGGTGTAGGAATAAATGCTTTGTTTATGCAAAAAACAAAGAAGTATATGAGGTAGAAATGAGTAAATAAGTAGCACAGTGTGTGAAAACTTAACCTTCTGAGTATTGGTCGTCTTCTATTTAGACTACTTAGACTTTTCCCTGGACAACCGTATTGCGCCGACAAGATTGTCGTTTACGGTCAGCAAGATAATCATCGACGAATACTAAGCATGGCTCTCGTCACTCGCGTTGTCGTGCCATGCGAGTACGAGCCCTTGTGGGTCTTTATTTTACTCGTATCATTTAGTATAATTATATTGTAGTTAGTGTTATATGTTGTGCTTGCTCCAATGCTAATGCCTCCAAACATGGAGTATCCATCGTTCCTCCACCTTCTCTGGAAGACCGTTCAAACATCAAACTCATTTACTCCGTATTTTTTAACGATGGCTATTTGTTAGTGTAAATACTACTATATTTAATCTACACATCCTTTGTTGTTTTGTGGATGACAAACATGTAACTTCTAATACATAACATAAAATGTACAAGTTACTCACAATCATATTTTGTCTCAACATACTTACTTAAACCTCACTTTCTAAAGTAATGTGTATACTTACACATTTATATATTTGTAAAAATAAAAGATAAAATAGTTCTTACATCATTAGTAACATTTCTTGCAAAACCTAGACATATCCTTCAAGAAAATCTGATCATAGACTTGGTTTTAGGAGTTGACTTAACAAAAGATTTTCAAAATTAATTGCTGATTTTCTGTCAGACCCATGGGACCTGTCGGACCCCTTGGTGAAAGGGTCCGTGAATGCCTGTGACTTTGGCTATAAATAGAGACCACATGATCACTCATTTACTTACCCCTTTCTATCATATTCTCCTTATCCTTCTCTATATATCAGATCCTCTATCATACATATCTCAACTCTAACATGTAGATCTTAGATTTATACTTGTTCATCTCTTTGCCTAATGTCTTTCTTTGTAGATATGAAGATCACTTGGGTCGTATGTAATACTTCTAAGATAAATCTTCATCTTAACACTATGTCTAAGATCTATCTTCTCAGATCTCTCACACTCAAGAAACCTCTCCAAGCTTTGATCATTCATTGCTCAAGTGTGTGGATGTACTAAATGTTACTTATACATCCACCATTGTTATGTATATACTTCTACTACTTGTGTAATAGTGTGGTTAGCCTTTTAGTCCTCCAAATGTGTACTATGAAGGGACTTGTTGTATCCATGTGAAAGAACACGAAATCCTAGCTTAAGTGTCGGAAAATATTGTATGCGGTGTGAAAAGCTGTTGGCCCTATCCTTTGTGTAAGGACTCGGTGTTTAGCTTAGTATAGGATAAAGTGTAAGCGATGTAAAACGGACTTGTTGTACCCGTCTGAAAGAACACGACGTCATAGCTCAGGTGTCAGAAAGATTGTAAGCTAAGTGTAATGGTTTCTCCACTGGTGTAAAGGATATTCTTGATTAGTGAAGTCGAACTCTCCAGTAGCTGACCGGGGGAGTGGATGTAGGGCAAGGAAGGAGTCCTTGTAGCCGAACCACAATAAATCATTGTGTCGGTTTTCATTTACTTTCCTTTATTGCTTTATCCTTATACTTGCATTGCTTGCGTGTGTTATGATCACTCAATATGCTACTTGATTCATATAGTCTTTGACTATAAACAAACGCCTCTCGTACTATGTCTCTCTTGATGGACATTTGATACAAAAAGTTTTAAAAACGTATTCACCCCCTCTACGTTTTTCTACAATTCGTATAAGAGAGGGTAGCTCTATTCTCTTAACTACAAATGGTTTCTAAAATAAGACACGATCCATGTATCAAATTACCTTTGAAGTGGGATAAAATATGAGAAGCGTTTTTTTTGTTTGTTGCTTGCAAATTTTATTGTGTAGTATACTTTGCTATATTAGCTTGAAGATTTATAAGAACATAAATAAAGATGTTTTGAAAAAGGATTGATGAGTGTCATTGTGCGTTCATAAAGAAAACTTACAAAAATATGGTTTTTAATGAGTGTTTGACACAACAGTTAATTTTGTTGAAAAATCATTTCCGTAAACTCATAGATAAGTCTCATAAGTACAAATGATGTTTAAGATGTGTACTATATGTTTGTTATCAAGTCTATTAAGTCCTATGCATTTCCACTATGTCAAAACACATTTTTGGGGGAAAATAGCAGTATGTCACAAACTCACGGACTCAAATAAGTGGTCTACGAACCCTTTCCAATAAAGGTTCGACAGGGTCCGTGATCGTCCGTGCTGTAGTTTTTCAGTCAACTTCAAAAGGCCATAACTTTTTAACCGTAAGTCAGTAGAAGTCGTGCCACCTATCATTTTGAAGGTAATTGAGCCTACTTTTATTTAAAAACATTATTAAATGCAGGTTAGATTCATATGATAGTGAAACAAGTCAAAATAAATAAGGTGCCTAAAATTATGAACTTACTTTAGCGTTTCATCTTATTTCTCTTGAGTCAGACACATCAAATTAGTTTGTATTTGAATAAGGTTGTGTCCACATTCTAAAACAAATCATTTTGTCATACAAAGGAAACTAATCAAACTTAGTATACATCGTCATACTTAAACACAAAGTAAATAAAAGTATTTGTATGCTAAATGTTACTTGCTTTGGTTTGTGAGTTTGCATATAATTTGTTTGATCATTGCTAGTTGTAATTTATTATATTTGTAATACATAAGTGTGAACCTTACCATGTTACTCATTTACTTGGTTGTCAATTAGATGATCATGCACAATAGGACATTTGCTAGAGTTTGTGCTCTAAATTGGAAAATTTTCTTTCACATTGCTTGTAGACTTTGCTTACTCTCTTTGCATAATCTATACTCTTACTTGCACTTAGTAAGTTACCTAGAAATAGGAACTAACTAAACTTTTAAAGTACACCACCATGAATTATCCTCTAAACATATAGTGCTCTTGAAAAATGGTGTTTGGTATAAGATTAAACAATGATGTTAAAAATAAAATCCGTAGGATATTTATGTTGTGTGCTAATGGACATTTGTGCATATGAACATCTTGCTTATGTTGAACTTTGTACGCTTATGTGTTTTTATGACCTTCCCTTTTACATGCATATCACTATCTTTTCATTCGTAAATAACCTTTGTATTATACCTATATGCTTATTGTCTTTCATTCTATATGTGTATGTTCTTTTGTGTCGAGATTTATGTACACATGTTGAAATCAGTTTACAATGAGAAATCTAGTTCCATGGGATATGATCGATAACACTCAAATTGGTATGATAGGTATGATTAACCCAAACGGACCCCATAAAATAATGGAGACCAAACACTTGAGTCTTGCGATTTGTAGGTATACTTGAATGCTGGACATGAGCCCGGCGAATAGATCAAGGACAATGGTCGTTCAAGGCATATGACAGGTAATAGGAACCTCTTTAGTAGATACAAATACACGGATAGACGTAATGTTATTCTTGATAAAAACGTCATAAGCATTAGCAAAGAACATGCTTACCACTTGAGTATGATATGCTATGAATAGGCTTGCTATAGAGGTATATTCTCTTGATCCTTAGTTTAAATTACAGCATACACATGTGGAACATGGTTGTTGAACAAATCCTTGAGTCTATCTTTAAAATTGGGGTAAAAAGTTATGTTTTCCTCAAAACTGTCTTAGTATGTCTCGGACCCCGCCGAACCTTCCAACAACGGTCCGACACCCAAAAAGGGTCCGTGACTTGTACTATCTCATACAATTGTTTTCTAATATCACTTGAACCAACATCAACCTATGTATAATAAGTACAGAGTTTTTGTAAATCTTGTGTGAATATACTCTCTACTCAAAAATGAATGTTCTCATAAACAACATGTGTCGTACTTTTTCATCACTAGTTTTTTTTATTATGCCTAATAGGACTTATGCTAGACCCCTTGCATTAAGTTTATGTGTTTTCTATTACATTGCATACAAGCATTATTTCACAAATGTTAGATAAACATCTTGTGAATCACTTCATGTGTTGTAATCCACTTCGTATGTAATCTAGTAGAAGACATGGTCATAGTTTTGTTTAGTAAAAATTGGTCACTTAAGGTTTCCAACTCTTTTTCTTTAATTCACAAGATCAATCAAAGTAGTAACCTCAATTTGATAATATTAAAAAAGATATGCAATGTTTCATTCTTAAAAAAATCTTTCTTTTACATAGACATTACTTTCTATACCTCTTTGCATACGTCTTGCTCTAATTGACTCTTTCTTATTTGTGCCTCTATATGTTTCTTGGTTTCTTACTTATTCTCTATGCTTGATTAGGACTTTATGAAACATGATAGTTGAGTCACTCTAGGCTAATTACTAATGGTTAATGCATATTAAATCCTTGCTTCACTTCATTATGGAAATACAGGAATTGTATTTTGTCTAAAATGAGAATAACTACTCGAGAACCTATTGCGCTATAAATTCAACATGACCTAATGGTTGGATTGCTTCGAGGAGAAGTTGGGTTCGTGTATAACCCGTAAATATGGTCGTGTTTAGACTTAATTGAGCACCACTAGTGATAATATCATATTCATTCTCTAACTTGACTAAATGGGTTTTCCTAAATATACCTAATTTTAGTTTACATGGATGAACTTTGTATCTCGTTAGTAAGTACATACCAAATAATTAGTAATTGGATATCCAAGTAGCAATAACTTGTTTGTAATGTAACATGCTCATATGTCTTCTTACTTATTTTCTAAACACATGCTTATTATAATGTCTTGTTCTTGTCGAATTAATGCCAACATAATACATCTTAGCTCGTATAATTGATGCATGTTCTCAAATGATAATAGTTCAATTTGTTTTACATGATATTTGTGTTTTAAGTTATGACATCTCTTATGTATGTCTTATGTGTTAATTGTTCACATACACTACGTTGGCTCGATTCGTAGGAAATTAGTATGCCTATCATAATGTGCATTGGATCCTTTTAGTATCTTAACTTGTTGTGATTAAATGAGACTTACATTATTATGTATATGGTATATATATGTCGTGATTCTTGAATTCTTATGTTCCTTTTTGGCTTCTAGTGTCTCAACTTAGAAAAACATAATAATACAAGTTATGTGTTTTTCCCATTCATTCATGCTTTCTTGCATTGTTCATTTAGGCACTAAGTACGCATTCTTGTTTAAAGTGATTAATATGTATGACATTATTTTGGTGTTCGATATCTATTTGATCAATTAACAACTGTGTAAACTTTTGAAAGACTTGTATTCTTGTATGCTTCATGCCTTAAAGGCGCAAGATGGCACTGTTGACGCCAGTAAGTGTTAATGATTAACCATGACTTGAATGATATGCTATACTATCTTTTATATGGTGTTTCACATGATCAACATGCCTTTTAATATGGATGCATCTATGTTTCAAAGTTCTTGTCTTTTGTTGGCATTTCTCAAATCCATTGGTAGGATGGTCTAGATGCCACTTGTTCTAAAATGTTATGCTTTGACATGATTCTCATAAATGTTTTATCTTGCTTATGTGATACTATATGTGTATCTATATGTCTATAAAGTATGTTTGGCTGTTAGAAGTTCGTCTATCTTTTCTATAGCCTTGTTGAGTATGGAAATGTATGCATGTGTGTCTAAGCATAACGACAAAATCATTTTACAATAAAGTGTTTTACACGTTTTTATCTTGCTAAACATGATTCTTTGTCTTGATGCTATCTTGTTACGTGGGATTTTTATTAGAAATTTTTTTATCATATAATTTTTGCCTCATTGACATATTTTGTCACCAACTTATTTTTCTAATACGTTTATGACAAATCATCTACTGTCTCATCCTGTCTTAATGCTTATTTCTCATCCTTTTATGGCTAATAGAGTAGAATTATGTTTTTGGGGATTCTCACCTTACATGAATGATGTTATGTGGTAGTCTTGTATCTTATTGATGAATGTGTTGTCATTGACATATTTTGTGACTAGCCTACTTTCTTTATAGGTTTATAACAATCACTTGTTGTCACTCTATAATAGTCATATCTTTTGTTGTAAAGACTATTGTTAGTGCAAACGATATTTTTACTAAATATAACATTCCAAACACTTACTTAACACATTGGTGTATCTAATACCTTTAAGTTATGACATATTTTGACCTCTATGCCCTATTTGTGAGTTTTTCTATTCGTGTGTCTACTTGAGAACATATTGTGTTCATATGTGCCTACTTCTGTCACTTCTATCAAAATTTCCATGCGTGTCTATGCTCATCTTTGTTGAGATAAATTGGTGTACTATCATAAAATGTTTACTTGTATCAAGTGATAGACTAACTTGTTTCAACTTGTTTAGGAGGATCAATCGCATCATCAAGTTTTATTGTGCTCATTCACACATTTATCTTCTTCATAAATTAAGTTATCATCATCACTCTTACCACCTCTCCCACCTGCTAAATCATAAACCAAATACTTGCTGAACTATGCACACGCGGACCCCTTCAGAGAAGGGTCAGTGGGATTGCAAAGAAGTTCTCCAAGTCTAAAGCCAATTAGGAAACACCCAAATTATCACACTCCCACTCTTATTTTCTGCAAAACGACCACAACCTCCGTTGTATCGTCTCTCTAACCTCACTAGGCAAAAACCAACGTTCGAAGACGTGTCCAATCTATCTCTAAAATTCTTTTTCCATACAAACCAAAAGCCCTTGGAACTCTTCTTCACATCTTCAACATCACCTCACATGTTAAGGACTTTCCTTCTCTTTCTTCTATCCCATCACCAAATTATGCCTCTGCTCTAAATGTCATCATGTCCATCACTTCCATGGTTTATAAGATAACAGTCACCTTCTCATGACACAACGCGTTTTGTGGTCTACTGCAAGTGGGGTTCTTAGGAACTGATAGTTAAGCATGCTCATGTGGGAGTAGTACTAGGTTGGGTAACCAGTCGGGAAGTACTTACAAGAGGGCCACAAAGCAAAGTCGTGAGCCTGTGGGCAAAGCGAACAATATTTTAGTCTGATTAGGCGGGATGTTACAACCCAACACTTTCTTATGATGTCAAAATCCAAATGAATTTCATGATGAAATGCGTCTTGTTTCCAAATACATCCCTTCAAACCATACCCTACCTATTCTCATTTTAATCTTAGCAATCATAATGCCTTGCCACCTCGAACTATGGCTCAACTACCTCATTCTCTACCACCTGCAGTAGGGATCAATGCTCTCTTACACCCACCATCTCAGTAACACCCTCGTCATGAGATATCGGGCTTCATTTCCCTCTCTTTCTTTTCTGTCTCAGAGGGTTGCGAACCCCGTCGTACCCCTCCCATAAAGGTTCCAACATCGAACAAGGGTCCGTGATCCCCTGTTTATCTTTTCTTTATTATTTTTCACATTTTAAGCCTTATAGTTCCATTCTGGAACCAATGCTCCACATACTTTGCACAATAGCATTCCACAAACATCTACTCCCTTTCACCACCTCATATGGACCAACCATGAAACCTTATTCAAAAAACTCACCCTCTTTTGTCATTCCATCTCGTTCCTAGGAAATGTCGCCTCAAAAAACTTGATCAACTCTATGCACTTATCGACATGGTTCAAATTCACATTCATCTATGAGTCCTCCAGTAGGAGTCAAGTCATTAGGATCCCGTGATCTCTTGTAAGCCTTTCTAAATTATATGCTTATGTTTTCATCTCTTCCTCTCAAGTTTACTTATTTGCTTCAAACACTTTTCCACCAATATAAACATTCATTCATATTTCAAAAGCTGATTCTTTCTTTCAAATCTTTCTTAAAACCCATTTATTATCTCTTTCATCACCATCAAAATCCAACTACCTCACATCTTTAGAAATAATCTCCATACTTAAAGCTTCTGAATCCTCTCTGAATCCCACTACATAACACATAATCCAAATCCGTGTCAAACCTTGTGCCTTGTCAACCCGATTTACTCTCCACCAGTCAAACCATATTTATGATGGAATTTCATATTTGATGTCATGTATCTTTTTAACTATCATTTCACAGCCCTTAATACTTGACAACTTAATTATTCTATCCAAAATATTAAAGGAATTTACTAATTACAATTTTCATTCCTTCTCATATGCTTCCTCTTTCTTTTCATATACTTCATCTTCAAGTATTTCTTATTCACCAAATTACTATGTCGACTTTTTTCTTTCGACACAGCCTTTAGCTACCTTTATACAGTCACCATAAATGATTTACTTCATCATCTTTCTTGTACTATAATTTTTGTAAACATTAACGACCAATAAAACACCACACAAATCCTTGAATTTATAACTTCCATCTAAAAGGATCTTTTGCACATTTCTCTCTATTCAATTCTTGTCATTGTCTGTGCAAACGAAATTTTAATCTTCCTTATCATTACTCTTTCTCATGAAAATATGTTGTGAATTTATGCGTTATAGTGTGACTTGCATGCTATGTGGTATTGGTTTTGGTGTTATCCCATGCTTAGTGATCTTGGGTAATGATTTGGTGATACTCCATGCTTAGTGATCTTGGATAGTAAATGATATTTGGTTGACCATGCTTAGTGATCTTGGGTAGAGTATTTTGATAACCCATTCTTAGTGATTTTGGATTGTGTTGATATGATACTACAGGGGTGATGCATTTTTATGCATGAAACTGGATCGTGAGGCACGTTCCATCCTCGGTCTTCTCAAATATTCACTTATATGTGCACATGTATGCTAACTTTTTTTTGTAGCATTCTCTTGTAGGGTCATCATCATATACACCTTGTTGTGTACCACACGAACTTTTTCATTAACCACTTCTATCTTATAGGTTAATATTGGCGCCCTATATCAAGGGAGTGCATTTGTCATGCATTTATAGAATTCATGGATGAACATTATTTTGGATTATTCCTTTCAAATCATCACTTGACGCCTCGAACAAGGGGGAGAAACCATCAAGGGGGGCATGAACTAATTCATCATCACTCTTGACCACTTCTTTGTGTTTCTACACCTACTTTCTTTCTAATCTAACTTTGATGCAGGGTTGAGCACACTTTTTTGTACCTCTACATCTATTCTCTTTCTCATCTAACCTTGACGCAGGTTGAGCACACCTTTGTGTGTTTCTATTTTCTTTCACATCTAACTTTGATGCAGGTAAAGTCTCTTAATTTGATACATGGATCTGGTGGTGATCATGGATCAATGCGGAAAACTTGCACATTCTTCTACTCATGTGTGTTAGGTCTTAAACAACCATTGCATCACTCTATCTTCTATCTATCTATATCTTTTTATATAAATCTACATCAGTCTATTTCTCTTACTATCATCTCTATTTGTAGGATCTACCACTCATTCTATCTATTTCTTTCTAACCTTCGTTTTGTAGGTCTTTACAATCCATGTATTCCCCGGTTCTCCTACTTAAGGGGAGTGTTAATCGAGGAGGAGTATATGAAAATAATTTTCTATCTAGATTTTCAATTTACAGTTCTCTAAATTCAAAATCTCTCTCTAAAATGATTCTTCTTTCATCCTTACCTTTTCGTTCGACGGAAGGGGAGAAGAGTGTAAACGAAGACGGTGACTATTACACTTTACTATCTATTACGTTTACATTGTTTGTCGTCATCAAAAAGGGGGAGATTGTCAGTGCAATACAATGATATTAAATCTATACATCCTTGGTTTTTTTGTTGATGAGAAACATGTAACTTGTAATATATAACGTAAAATGTACAAGTTACTCACAATCATATTTTGTCTCAACATACCTACTTAAACCTCTCTTTCTAAAGTAATGTGTATACTTACACATTTATATATTTGTAAAAATAAAATATAAATAGTTCTTACATTATTAGTAACATATCTTGCAAAACCTAGACATATCCTTCAACAAAATCTCTAGACTTGGTTTTAGGAGTTGACTTAACAAAAGATTTGCAAACTAAATTGCTTATTTTCTGTCAGACCCATGGAACCCGTCAGGCCCCTTGGTGAAAGGGTTCGTCGGGGTCCGTGAGTGCTTGTGAATTTGGCTATAAATAGATACCACATGCTCACTCATTTCCTCACCCATTTCTATCATATTCTATTTATCCTTCTCTCCATCCATCTTATCTCTATATCAGATCCTCTATCATACATATCTCATCTCTAACATGTAGATCTTAGATCTATACTTGTTCATCTCTTTGTCTAGTGTCTTTCTTTGTAGATATAGAGATCACTTGGATCGTATGTAATACTTCCAAGATAAAGCTTCATCTCAACACCATGTCTAAGATCTATCTTCTCTGATCTCTCACTCTCAATAAACCTCTCCAAGCATTGATCCTTCATTGCTCAAGTGTGTGGATGTATTAAATGTTACGTATACATCCATCATTGTTGTGTCTATACTTCTACTACTTGTATAATAGTGTGGTTAACATTTTGGTCCTCAAAATGCGAAGTGTGAAGGGATTTGTTGTATCCATGTGAAAGAACACGACATCCTAGCTTCGATGTCAGAAAATATTGTTGGCAGTGTAAAAGGGTGTTGGTCCTATCCTGTGTGCAAGGACCCGATGTTTAGCGGGTAAAGCTATAAAATACCATTTTACTTATTGATTTGTGCCGACTTTAAACATTTACTATTTAATCTCGTGACTTTACCAACGTACTTGTTTGTTTTGTAATAATATTACCAATATGACCGGATACATTTCTATGTTATTAATTTTATTTTTATTATTTTAAATAATGACACATGTCTAATTAATTTAAGCTATAAAATACCATCTTACTTATTGATTTGTGCCGACTTTAAACATTTACTATTTAATCGCGTGACTTTACCAACATACTTTTTTGTTTTGTAATAATGTTACCATATGACCGGATACATTTACATGTCATTAATTTTATTTTTTATTATTTTAAATAATGAAACATGTCTAATTAATTTAATTTTTTTATACCGGTCTAATAACTTTGATTGCACTAATGATTCATCTTTTTCAACAATCTTAACTTTTCACCATTTTAGACTTGTGTAATTCGTCAATTATTGAGAACACTCGATTTAAATTTCATTTGCTAAGTTCAATAGAATCACAGAGATACGATTGAACCCCTGAATCTTATGGTTTTTTGTTAGCAACCAGTATTTTAATCATCTAAACCACAATTTTTAATTAAACTAAAAATATTTAGCATATTGTTGTTTCAGATATGGGAAATACAAATGGTATATTAGTCACTTAAAAGGGTAATATAGTCATTTTAGGCTTATATTAGTGCAGTCGGAACAAATTTGAAAGTACAATGTTAAAGTCACGAGATTAATTAGTAAGTGTTTAGAGTCGGCACATTTTAATAAGTATGATGGTATTGTATAGCTTTTAAAAAAAAGGAAATCAGACGTGGCCATATTAAACGTAATAAAATAATGACGTGGAAATTACCGTGCCACGCTGTCGGTAACAAGTTACCAAATGGGTAACTTCAAAACAATTTTGAAAGTAGAATGGTAAAGTCACGAGATTAAATAGTAAGTGTTTAAAGTCGGCACAAGTCATTAAGTAAGATGGTATTTTATAGCTTTTACCCATGTTTAGCTTAGTACCGGAAAAAGTGTAAGCGATGTAGAAGGGACTTGTTGTACCCGTGTGAAAGAACACGACATCATAGCTTAGGTGTCGGAAAAAATTGTAAGCTAAGTGTAAAGGTTTCTCCATCGGTGTAAAGGAGATTCTTGATTAGTGAAGTCGAACTCTCGAGTAGGTGACTCGGGGAGTGAATGTAAGGCAAGAAAGGAGTCCTTGTAGCCAAACCACTATAAATCATTGTGTCGGTTTGCATTTACTTTCCTTTATTGCTTTATCCTTATACTTGCATTGCTTGCGTGTGTTATGATCATTCAGTATGCTACTTGATTCATATAGTCTTTAACTATAAACAAACGTCTCTCATATTATGTCCTTCTTGATGAACATTTGATACAAAAGTTTTGAAAGCGTATTCATCCCTCTACGTTTTTCTACATTATTAATTGTACCTAGCTTATTTGAAATAATCAAAAAAAGATATACCTCATCAATAAACACAAACATGCACAATCTTTCATGATTTTTTCTCGCGTATGTGCACAAACACACACCTACCAGAATATACTGAGACTAGTCATCTCGGTGACCCTCACCCACCTACCTTTTACCCTAACCTTCACTCTCAATCACTTAAACTCACCTAACAAAAGTGTCACCTTCACAATTACCCTCACAATACACCCAGCCTCAACAATACACCCAACCTCAACCCTCATGTATGTCACCCTTACTTTTACACACAAAAGTTGATATAAATATATACCTTTAAATAGTATAAATTAAATCAATCAATCACAACCACTTATTTAAAAAAACCCACTTCTCGCTATTTTTCTAAAAATTGTCTCACAGACAGTAAATCGTTAAATAACAAAAAATAAATTATTACAACAAGAATTAAATTATCTTTCTATAAAAGGGCACATGTATGTACTTTCGAGGAACTTTTTTTCGAATTTTTTCTTAAGTCACATCTGAGAAAATCATATATGATTCGTATCACGAATCATATATGATTTTTTGAAATCATATACTCCCTCCGTCCCATATTAACAGTCCAGGTTACTATTTTTTAACGTCACATATTAATAGTCCAGTCCAAAAATAGATAAGAAATATGAATTAAATTTACAATATTACTCTCAATTGAAGATATTATTACAAATAATAAAGAAGTTCGTAAATTAATTAGTTAAGGGTAAAAATGTCATTGTGTAAAAAGTAAGAGAGAGAAACTTAAAAAAGTGATGTTTTTATTAAATTGCGTGTTTTTTGTCGGTGGACTATTATTATGGGACGGAGGGAGTAATTATATATGATTCGTGATACGAATCATATATCATTTTCTCAGACGTAATTAAAGCAAAAAATAAAAAAAAAATCGTTAAAACTCAAAAGTATATACATGTGCTCCTTAATAAAAACATGATTTAATTCTTGTCACGATGATATTTTCGTTTTCCGGAAAACGATTAAGGGTTTATGAGATATTTTATTTTTAAAAAATAAGCTATTTTATAAATAAAATAATAGTCACTCCGTCCAAATGTCCATTTTGACTTTTTCTGGTCTTTCATGTTTAACTTTAACCTTAAACATTTATGTTTGTGTTATATAATACCTAATAATATATGGATGGATTGTGTTTTAAATGAATTTTTCATTTATATAATTTTCATCAAGTATTATATAACACAAAAAATAATATTTAAAATTAAAGTTGCACAAGAAAGATCGTAAAAAATCAAAGTGAACATTTATTTAAGGACGGAGGGAGTAAGTCTACATGGAACTAAGTGGTTTTTTTAGGGGAGGTTTCTTGGATGTTTTGGGTTCAAGACCTGCCAAGGGTCTTTTCAGGCGAAGCGGATAAGGAGTCTTACTTAATTAGACGAAGGTTCGAAGAAAAAATTCTATCGCTTAGATGTCATTGAACGACTCTACTCACTAACCACTAACATTTGTCGTTCTTAAAAAAAAAAAAAAAAAAAAAAAAAAAAAAAAAAGCGCCTACATGAAACTTTTACCTTACATACAAATATACAATTCTTTTGGTTACATACAATTGTTTGGTTAGTTGTTCGTTCATTAGCGTGTGTTTGATAACACTAACTTATTTTAATAACAAAGAAGAGTTGTAAACTGAAACGTATCAAATGCGTAATATGTGACCCTTGAAGAGTATGAAACAAATTAGATGACAAAGTAAGAGTATTTCGTTATTCACATAGACAACTACTCCGTATGATAATACGTGGCATGTCACATGTATGTTCCCCTAACGAAGAGACACAACACGTGCCAGGAAATTACTCGCCTAATTCAAGACAAGAAAAAATGAATTAAATACGCATGTTTCGTGGAAACAATGTCACGTGAGTCTTTGAGGATATCCCATGATTTTAGGTTCTCCTTAAACATGTGATTATATCGAAAATTTTCTATTAATTATTTATGTTAGGTACAAGTTTTTCGTTAGAATAATTGTAATTTTTTGCAAAAATCATTTCTACTCAAAATTATTAGCAAAAATCATTTCTGTAATTTGTAAATTTTTTTTATTAATTATTCCTCGCTACTATTTATAGAAGATAATTATGTCATTAATCCACAAGGATGATTCCTACCAATATATTTAAACAAAATGAACGATTTTGCTGTTTACTAATTTTTTTTTATTACAAATATTATTTATTATTATTATTATTATTTTTTTTTTTATATTTTTTTTTTATTATAAATCATCACTTTTATTAGAAACAAAAAAAGATTTACAACAAATTGGATGTGAGTCGAGATACTATCTGCGCTCCCACCCCTTTAGCAATGGTAAAACCTATTCTATGAAAAATATTATTATTATTATTATTATTTTATTACAACTTCACTTTATTAGAATAATAGAATTTTACAAAATTAATGAGAAACCAAGATACTATCTAAGCTTCCATTCATTTAGTTATAGTAAAATCAATCTTCTTAAAAATATAAGTAGCAACACGTGATCCAGTGTCTTGAGTTATCAAGAACTTTTGAATCCGCTTCAGTAGGGACACAACATCGTTCTCAAGTTCTTCAAAAGAAGAGAATGAGAAGGGAAGAAAATTGTAACCAATATCGGAACACCTAGCCTCGTACTTGACGCGTTTATGACGTGCAACTTCAACCACAACACGACCGGGCATAAAATCAACCATTCCAGTTTGCGTCAAAGGTGATGACCCTGTCAAATTTACACATACATCGAGCCCTCTGTCCTACTACTTGAGCAAAAAATCAGCTGGACGTAAGGATTTGTCTCGCCCTCCACTAAGCCCGACCCCGACCGAAAGCAGATGTCAACAAGAGTATCGCGCACCACGTTATGCCGATGTTTAATACCAACAATACCAGCACATGATACAACATGATCCTTATAAATGTCCCCCATAAAGACCCTCGAGCAAGTTGAGCATCCTCGAAACAGAGAATAAGGAAACACATAACCGATAACATAACACACATCGATAAGTCATGCTGTTCATATTCTGTCCCAACACATTATTATTATTATTATTATTATTATTATTATTATTTTATTATTTTTAATAATAAAAATAATATAATATATAAGTTTTTTTAGTTTAAATATATTTATTTTACTTTAGTTTTTATTTTTAATTTTTTATTATTATTTCATTTATTATAAATCACTTAATTAAAATATAATCTGTGAAAAGTCTAGATACTATATGAACTTTCACTTCTTGACGCGTGTGTTATTGAATCTTCGTTTTGGGACACAAATCGAGAATAGTTGATTTTGTTTTTATCGTATGGTGATTGATATAGCACAACGTGGATGTGTGAAGTATGAGGCTAAATATACTACCATATATAATAATTTACTTTGTGAATTTGAGGCTGTTACCATATTCAACAGTCACATAAAGTAAACTTTTGGATATGATATCACATTAATGTTGTGTCACATCAATCACCGCATGATCGAGAACAAAATCAGCTATTTTAGTTTGCGTCAAAACACAAAGACTTAGTTAGATACACAATTTTAAAATTAAAAAAATACACCGTTATAATGTAAAAAGTAAAAAAATATTTAAAAATAAAAAAGTTATTTTATTTAAAACTTTTTTTTATGATTATTATTATTAAAAGTAAACAAATAACATAATAATAACAAATAATAGTTGTAATACTTTTTTTAATAAACTGCAAAATTTATCCATGTGAGTTAAATGACTTAATTACTCTTTATAATTAGTATCGAAGGATGATTAATGCAAGAAACTACAAAGTACGAGGATACAACAACAACTACGATATCCAATTTCGCCCAAACAAAGTAAGAGGGAGGTGAGATGTAGACAGATCATACCCCTATCCTCGGGAACTCAAAGCTAGGGAGGCTGGTTCCAGGTAGACCTTCGGCTAAGAGAAAAACTACAAATTACGAGAAAGATTTTTGTAGTTTACTCTTTTCATTACTTGAAAGATTTTTATTTTTTGTTTTTTGTTTGTGTAATCGACGAATCTGCAATTATTTTTCTGATAGACTAAGCATAAAAACAACAAATTTTCTCACTACGATTTGTATCTTTGTTAGCTTTATTTTTTTATGAGAAGTTTCGTTGTTTATGAACTTTTCTCTTTCAAAAAATGATATATATGATTTTTAATTTATTTGTTAGAAAAAGAAAAAGTTTTGTCATAATAAAAAGGAACAAATGAAAAGAAAATTATATGGGCATATGTTACAAAAAGTATGGGCTAATTTTTGAAATGCCTTAAGATTTCATTTTTTTCTTTTTTACACTTATCAAATAAAAAATTTTCAACCGTTATGTGCAACCTATGTGACTTGTCAAAAATTTTAAAATTGTACTTTATTATCTATGACATGTCAGAGAATAATACATTTGTGTAAGACAAAAGTATTTATGTGTTAAAAGTTGGCTTTATGTAATTTCGTGTACTTTTTATGCGACTTGTATAAAAAAATACTTTTGTGGGTTTGCCATTTATGGATCCGGTGGTCTAGTAGGATGGTATATGATGATGGTATCCATGGATGAAGATAGAGAGGTTGTGTGTGTAAAAGAAAGGAAAATGTATACTGTAACGACTCATCTTTGTAGTAAGTTGTAGTAGAAATACTGTAACGGCACGAGCTAAGTAACTCATATACTTATGGTTAAGGAGAAGCTTCTGAATTAACTTCCCCCTAATTCATGCCACATAATCTTGATGTAGAAGCTTTTAATAGCTTCCCCCTAAACCGACAATCCTCATGAGAAAATTCAAAGCTTTCAATAAAGCTTAGAAAGATTAAGCGCACAACGGAATTTAACAAGCAAACCCCATCATATGAAATGATAATGTTGCTATGAGTGATTGAAAGTTTGGGGCACACCAAGTAGATCAAACGTCTCTTCTCACGCTTGAATAATTCTTCTGAATTTTTCTTCCCCCTGAAAGTTCAAGTTATGCATACTAGAAAGAATCAAGACATTTCTTCCCCCACGTAGTTGAAGAAAATAGACAAGTCCCATGTATGAATCTCAAATACTGAAGTAGACACTTTATCCCATTCATGAAGTTGACATCATAACACCAAAGTCAATTAAGTCCCAGAAATGCACATATCTTCTTCCGGAGATGCACCAGAGTCAATTAAGTCCCGGAAGTGCATATCTCTCCATATAGGATAATGATGATGAATAATTGCAACCTCAAAACAATTAAACATCAAACAATAGTGTACAGTTTAGAGATTGATAACGCCACGAGTTAAAACACTGATTTTCTCTGCGGTTATAACAAATGTCTTCTCGGAATGTCTTCAAATCAAAAGAAGGCATGAAGTTCATCACGTGTACTTGTTGTGCGTTTAATATGTCTTCTTCTTCCCCTTGATGGTTTCGAAACTCGGAACCAACAATAAATCGTACGCACATGTACCGGAAATCTCGTGAGAATAATAAATAAGTTGAATTATATATTTTGTGAGAATCAGCGGCTGATCAAGATTCTCTACTCATAAACTCTCCATGGCTATCTTTACCAACCCCCTTGTAGGCAATTTGAAGTGACCACTGATGGAATGAACCAGATATACCAAACATGAAACTGAATAAGAGTTCCTCGACCTTGTGACTTAAGCTTGCACAATTGTTGAATAAAGAATGGTGGAGAAAACTTTAAGTACCCAATACATTACTGAAGAAGTATATAAGCACAACACCTCTTGAAATTATCCACGTCGACTATGCGCGTGACACTGAGTACAACAATGTAACTCATTAACGTGATAGTTATCTAGGTCATTAACCTACCACCCCGAACCCAGACACTAGATAAGCAAGTCTTCATCCTAAGATTAAGCACGAACAAGTTATCTTTCACAGATAAAATAAGAACACACCTTTGAAAAATCCGTCTTCAACTTCAAATAAGAATACCCGATCAAAAATCCGTAGCCATTAAAAATATATCCATTTTTCTTAGTCTCGTCAAATAATTTTTATCATTTTGTCTAGTCTTTTGTCTCGTCACTTTCAAACCCGGATATATGACTATCAGAGAAAAAAAATGTATAAGAAACACAATTTAAAATTGGCCCATAATACACTTAATTTTGTCCATTCATAAAACACACAGCCCAACATTTACAGCCCAGCAAACTTGTACACAGCCATCACAAACCAAACGTGGCCCAGTATGATGCAATGAACGGTTAACAAAATTGAGGCCCATTGAATTGTGTTTATATCCGGTCCGGCCAAGTGTTTAGGGTAATATTTAAGCACTATACCATTTTCATTTAACCCTAAACCTAGCATACTTTCACCAAAACACGCAGCCATCTAACAAATACATAGAAACCTCCGTCTCATCTTATCTTCCTAAATCCCAACTCCCAAATCCAAATCTCAATACCATCAATCCATTTCAATCAACTCCACAGACTAACAAATCTCAACTTCGTTTCCTCCGCCCCTTCTCATACAATCTCTCCCATCACAAATTGAATCTAATCTCAACCAAACATAATTAATCTCATCATCAATATCAGTTGATACACACGAACAAACCATTATTTTTCTTTCATAATACACGAACCATGCGACGTTTTTTCTTCAAGATCAATGAGATGATCTCGGGTAGGTAATTGTTAATTGCTGCATGTGTCGTTAAATGAAACAAGGATGAATCAGAATATTTTGGTTCATGATTGTTACCTTTTTGTTTTAGTATATTAAAGGTTTGATAAACCAAACAAAGAGCGATGATGGTGTTTTAATTCGTGTGTCTATAAAATGAATTAAAGAACGATTTTAACAAATTTGTTAAAAATATTCTTTGCTTTCGTAAATTAATGACAGATCTGTGATGAGTTAACTTTGTGATTATAGATCTTAATAGATCTTGGCATACATGTCAATCACGAAATGAATCTAAGATTGTTTTATTTTCTGTTTTGCTTCGAGTCTAGATGCGATGGGGGTTTAGGAGACGATGGGATAGGTTTAGATGTTGGAGATATTGTGGAGATAAAAGGTGATTGTAATTGGTCTGGTTCTCGGGTTTTGTTATACTGTCTCAATAGTCTGTGCACACATCGCAATGATTTCTTTAAACTGCATCGCAATATTTTCTTAACCATCGCAATGTACGCATCGCAAAGACATCGCAAAGACATCGCAATGCCATCGCAATGCCATCGCAATGCCATCACAATGCCATCGCAATGCGCATCGCAATGCACATCGCAATGTGCATCGCAATATAGGCTATCGGAATATTCGATCGCAATGTAGAAACCCTTGGTTTTTGCGATCGCAATATTCCGATCCGAATGTGTAATATGTCCTTTCCGGATTTCAGGATCTGGGCTTTTCTGGATCTGGTTTTCATATTCATCTACGTAAAAAATACCAGAAAAACCCAAAAGTTAACTTTTAAACTAGGTCTGTGATTGAAGCAAACACCGTCCTTTTTGCCAGTATGCAGATCTGAAAATACTGGCCATCATCTTCATCTTCACAAAAGACATAAGTGACTTGAGAAAAAAGTAGATTTTGACCAGATTCAAAAAATGAAACCAGTGGACATATGAACCAGTAGGATAATCAAGAATACCAGAAAGATGATACCACATGTGACAACACAAAAAAAAATTGACAGTTTGGACAGCGAAACAAAGAAGTGAGACAATAAATGTGACAGAAAGACATCGTAACAAAAAAAATTTAGAACATATTCGAGACAAAAAATTTTAGACCACCAAAATCAATAACAAAAAACACGATGATCCAAGGATTGAACCATAGCTCTGATGTCAATTGTGGGTTTGCCATTTATGGATCCGATGGTCTAGTAGGGTGGTATATGGTGGTGGTAGCCATGGATGGAGATAGAGAGGTTGTGTGTGTAAAAGAAAGGAAAATGTATTAGAGTGAAAATAGAAGAACATAATCAACAACCCCTCTTTGGAAGCCTTGGAGGGGTATATATAGTCACACACCACCTAAACTATACATAGTTTCCTAATCTAGTCTATGCGTGTGTGACTATGATAACTAATGGGAATTCTTAAATGTCGTCACATAAAGTGAATTTCTAACAACATTTTATTAAAAAAAATCTTTTATTTTATTTAATTTAAACTTTATTTTTATGCAACTTGTACATTTAATAGACAATAAATTTAACATTTGTGTAAGATTTTTTTAACAAAATCGATGTGTACTTTATACGACTTGTAAAAATATTTAAATAATAAGAGGTACTATGAATAAATTAGCAAAAATCAAGTACACTTGTAAGAGTTTGGTGATCCATTTGAATAGATCGGGATCCTGTTAATGATTACACAAATAGCTTGTTAACAAACTAGAGCACGAGAGAGACTATTACTCAACCTAGATAAGTCATGCGGAATATAACTTATCAAAACTTAAGAAGAACATGGATTTCTACTAACTATTCGATTCTTATTAATCACAAAATTTGCGTTGAGGTACAATAAACTCAACGACCCTATGTTCCTTTTATAATACAAGGAACTCTAGAATATTCTATTAGGAGATGTATATCACACAGGATATACACCTATAATAACTAGAACATATCTTTACCTAAGATATATCAGTCCTTATCAATACTAGGAGTACTTACAATTAAGCCTAACGGTACTTGCATGTACCGCGTGAACACAAACAGTACTTGCTATACTAACGGTACTTGGAATACATACTAACTGTACTTGATACTTATACAAATAATTTCCAACAATCCTCCCCTAAACATGAATGATAACTTGTTATCTTCTTGTTTCTCTATGTCTTGATTGTATAAGTCCACATGGCTTCAAACTTCACTTTGAGTATCTGGGTAGGTCTTGCAGTCTTGAACTTTGTACCAACATAATGCATTCAAACACTTCTTTAGATCTTCTTCTGGTATAATGAACCCCAATTCTTCATGAACTTCATCTTTGTCTTCAAAGCATGATCTTCTGTGTTATGAATCAGAAACATTCTTTCTTTCTTTCTGCAATAAGCTTGACTTCACAATTTGTATCAAAGCAGAGAGCTCTTGATATTTAGACTTTAAGGTTTTCTGGTCTTAGAACTTCTTTTTGCTGCATCATCTTGTATCTACTCATCTATAATAAAACAGTTAACAACAAACCAATATGTATTGGCATCATGATTTTTGGAAAATCACCAGCCATCAACGGATTCCATTATTCTTTACCAGTTAGTCGTTTGCTCTAGAATAGCCAATGCTTTATTCATTAAGAATAAGGTGTACTAATTACCCTACAAGTTTGTGGTAAACTTTCAACCATATAACGGATTTGAGATGTCTTTACCTAAATCAGTTTGCTCTTGGACTAGCCAACTCTTTGTAATGTAAGCATGGTGAGTTAATGACCATGTAGTTTTTAGCAAACTACCAGGTATCAACGGATTTGAGAAGTCTTTACCAAAAGATGTTTTCTTATGGACTAGCCAGTTCTTATGTGGGTTAGACATGGTGAACTGATTACCATTTATGAAGTGTGGCTGAAAGCCAAACACTTAAAACTCTCTTTTGGCTTCTTCTTCTCTTTCTAAATCTTTGATCTGCTGTTTGATCAATCTTACCAACTATAAGGCACCTATTGACTCTTCTGAAACTTCTAACTAAAGATCCAATCCTTTCTAGCCCTCTTCTCTCAAAGGGATATCTTCTTTCTTGAAGCAGATAATAAGTAGCCTTATTGATCTATATGGTATGAACTCTACATGATCTATAATATCTCAATTGGATGGGTATCCACTTTTCTTGTCCTTTATATAAATTATCATCATACTTATCTAGAGTCTCATACATGACTTTCAACTCCTCATGTAAAAGAACTTCTTATGTTCTTCCCTCACAACCAATTCTGACAGCTTCGTATAACTCTTGAATGTCATGTCTGTTAAAGAGATGTAATACTTCTTCCAACCAAGTGAACAATCTATAGGATCCATCATCTCTAAAATCGCCATGTGCTTCCATGTCGTTAGTCATAGAAATTTTCCATCGAGCTATGGAATACTTCTTTCCCATTACCTCAGTGTCTATCAGCTGATCATCAAAATCCGTAATCTTCAAATGCTTCATCTATTCACTATCACTATCACTTTCTTCATCACCCTTTGAAAACTATACCTTTTTCCTTGCTAGAGACTCCTTGTGAGTTGATGAATTTCGCTTCAATATTTTACCTTTAGAAATACCTTCCTCCTCAGGTAACTCTTTTTCCTTTTTTTGTGATGTAGCTTCCTTTGGTACTTGTTCAGTTTCAGTATTTCCTTCTTGGGGTGTATGTACCGTCTGTTCAACTATACGTATCATTGACTGATCATGTATCGCTTGTGCATTGACAATTTCTGCAACACTTTGAGGATTGGTTCCCTCATCTAGTCCTTGTTGATCTGTATCCTTGGGTAACTCCTTAGTATCCTGCTTTCTAACATATGTAGTCATCTTTTTTGGAGTGCTACCTTGTGGTTTGTCAGCAATAGTAGGTTCAACAATTCTGGGGGTACTTCCAAATTGTCTTTGTTGTTCTCTAAGTATGAAAGCTTCTATATCTCTTTACTCTTGTTCAGACCCAATTACAACAAATTATTTAATGCTCCTCTTGTGTTTGTCATACACGATTTTGACTTCATCAAAGTTCTTCTTCTTTAGTTATGCATGAGTGTAATGCCCTGTATGTTTTAGATTACTAACCATTTGATTTCAGATTTGTGCTATAGTAGGTGGTTTTATCTTCTCTTTTCTCCTCTTTTAGCAAAGAACCTATTCTGTTCTATAACCAACTCATTGATTAACCTATCTTTTTCTACTTCACCATATGCATCTCTTTCCTCAGCTATCAATGCTTCAGCAAGAATAGTATATGTTGTCATTTGAGCTTGAACTTCATCATACTCCTTGATGTACGACTCTATTTGTAATCTTTTAGCTTCAAGAGCTGTTTGCTCTTCCTCTTCATGCAATTAAGCTTGCATTCTCCAAGCTACTTCCTCATCATGGTCCACATGATGAAATTTCTTCATAGCTTCTTCAATGCTATCCGAATCATTCTCTTCTTCTTCTGATTTAGATTCCAATGGCTTTTTTGCCTTTATCCTTTGGGTTAATATTTGGTAGTTTCCTCTTAAACCTAAGAGGTCTTTCTTCTTCACTTTATTGTGGCCGTTGACCTGGAATGACAAGGCCTTTTATGCTTGGTTTTGAAGCCTGAACCTCTTTTTCTTTGTTGTTTGGTCCCAGTGCTTCAATGGCAGTTGTAGGTTGTTCCACTTGAGTTTCTGTTTGTACCTGTGGCTCTTCAACCTGTTCATCAAGTTGTTGTGATACTGGGTCTTGAACATTTGGTACCGTTTCTTCTTTTGGAATATCCATATGCACAACTTGTTTATCATCTTCAGCTTGTGTCTTTTTCTCAACTTCTTTCTACTTAGCCTTTACTGCTGATGTTTTCTCCTTTAATCAAAGTATCAGATTGGCTAGAGTGATTTCTTCTCCAAATGATGGAGTTGCACTTTTTTAAGAAGTTGGTTTTGAGTTGTCTTGACCAGTGGTACATACACCTGAAATGGTACTAGCAATAGGCTTAACGGTACTTGCTTCTAGTATACCGATACTCGCATCTCTGGTACTAGACACATTGCTGGTCTTTTCACCAATCACCAAGGTATCACCAGATACCTTTTGCTCCACTGACACTTAATTTTTAACGTTTAATTCTTCAGTTTTCTCTGGTTCATCATCGTCTCTTATTTCTTTAGTTGGATGTAATTGTACTTTGAATTGTATTTGCGGTGTCTTGTCCAGTCTGTTCTAGATCTTTGTCTAGTCTTTCCAAATCAGACTCAATATGTGGTTTCTATTGTTATTGTTGTTTTTGTGGTTGCTGTTGAACTTCTTGTTCTTCATTAAATTTTAAAAACATAAGTTTGAATTTCCACACCATCTCCAACATTTCTTGATTTGGATCATGTAATTCTACAACCATATCTTCACTTAATAATGGATTCCCTTGTTGTGGAGGCTCTTATAGATTTTCCTTCTGAACATTTCTTCCATCATAGTGTCTTCCACATAATACTCAAATCTATCATTATCTTCATCCCCGTCATCAAAATTACTCCTCTCATTGTTTTATCCATCCTCATTCAATGCTACAATACCAGAAGAAGGTCCAACTTCATCAATTTTCCTCCCTTGTTTGGATGCATTTAGTTGCTCCCTTCTAAAACTTACTTTTTATGCTCCTTCATTTATGCTTTGTGGATAGCATTGTGGTGTCTTATCCAAGGATTTGCTCTTCTTCTAAGCTTTTTGATCTTGGCATCCAACGTTGCTATCTTTTCATCCTGTTTGAGCTTAGCAGCTTGTAGATCTTTTACCTGTTGAGCCAAAGAACTACACAAGGTAGTTAATGTGAAATAATCCACTACATCCTCAGCCATAGCTGGTGGTGAACCACAAGCATTAGGTGAAGCATAAGATGAATAGATCATCTCATCAGAGACATTTTGGTCTTGATGAGAGGGAGAAGTAATAGGTGCTTCTTTAGAGTTATGAAAGGGAGTTTGTTGTGGCACATTAGCTGAGCTAGAAGTCTCACCCTCATCACTAGCTGATTCTTCCAGAATATGTGCAAACAATGGTGTAACTATACCACTAAGCTTTACACCATTTTGATCTAAAAATGAAAAAGTTCTAGAAGTAAAGGTGGATATAGTCCAAGGATTTGATGAGACAGGAAGGTCAAACACTTCTTCACTCAATATGTGTTGTAAAAAATATAGGATACATCAAAAAATTCTGCTTAGCTTCTAAATGTTTTAACAACCCATCAAAAATCATCTTAGAGAAATTAAAAACCCTGTATGTAGCTAAGAAAATACTAGCAGTTGCTGTACTAGCAGAAACTTGATCAAAAGAAGTACTTTTTGGACTCAAACAGTGAATGATAGTCTGAAAAAGTAACTTCCATTGTGGAGAAAATAATCCTTTATAAAAAGTGAGTGAATCACGCCTCCTTCATATCCCATGGTCTCTAAACTATCATAAATCTCTAAGTCAGGCAACATACTAATGCCATTAGCATAATTAAGATGCAATGAAGCTCTTAAATAAGCTTTAGTGACATACATAGACAAATTATGAACTCTTGCTTTTATACAAGGGACATCTTGTTGACTAATAGAAGAGGCATACCTCCAAAATAGTTAAACAACAGACTTAGTAACAATAGGACTTACAGTGAGTGCAAATTCGATGTTGCTTCAAAAGAGGAAGCCTAGAACCTCATGAAAAGCATGATTGTCAGCATTCTGGTGCAAGTTTGCCAGTTGATTGTGTTTAGAGATCACTTGTAGGTTCGCCATTGTTGTTTGCGTTGATCGTCGATGAAAAATTAGGGTCATGGAATCGAGGTAATAATTGAGACATTAGGTGAGTAAAGTATATAGTTAGAATGGGTTTATATAGGGTAAGAAAACCTAAGCGCGAAGAAACCTCCAAATTTACATAAAACACCCTTAAACGGTACGTGTAACCACGGTAACATAACGAAACATGGATAACTGGCGGTACATTAATAAGCTCAGCGGTACTTGATTTAAAAAATGGTACATAAGATAAACCACTGGTACATGCAGGCTATGTCCATTGTAGTCTTTCTTTGGTTGATTCTATTAACTTGTAAAACATCACAAACAACCACAAACACTATACAAAATATCTGTAAATAATAAATTACATTTAAATCCTCCCTTTAACACATGTAGCCTTACTGATTTAGCATTCCAATATGTGTGACCAAGAACTCAAACCTTTTAGTTTCAAAGGTTTTGGTCAACAAATCAGCTACATTGTTATCTGTATGAATCTTCAAGACCTGTATCAGCTTCTTGTCATAAGCATCTTTGAGGAAGTGATGCCTAATTTCAATATCCTTGGTCTTGGAGTAAAACACTGGATTCTTCACAACGCAAATAGTGTTTTCATTATCAATGTAGATTTTGGTATTCAAGAAATTGAACCTATAATCCAATAGCTGGTTCTGAATCCAAAGCACTTTTCCATAACAATGAGCAGTAGCTACATACTTAGCTTCAGTAGAAGAAGTTGCAAAAATTGTATGCTTCTTGCATTGCCATGATATGAGTCTTCTTCCTAGAAGTTGACAACCTCCTGTTGTAGACTTCCTATCATGATTTGCTCCATCATAATCATTATCAGCGTAAGCTTCCAAATCAAATGACGACTCTCTAGGATACCATAACCATAAATTGGATTGGTGATGAGATGGCATTTATACATGATCTCATCGTTCTTTTTGGGCTTTAAATACATAAAATGTCATAAAAATACCACATATATTCTTGTGTTTGTTGACTTGTGTATTTTAGGTATGGATATCACGAAAAAGACAAAAGATCACAAGAAACAAGGAAAAACGAACACGAGAAACGAAGCCGCACAATGAACCGGACCCTAGTTATGGATTTCTCAAAGAATAACCCTTGAAAACTTGAAGATGTACACGAATGATCCCTCATCAATGAAGAAATGACACTTAAGACCCTTGTGTATTCATAATTACAAGTTTGGTCCCTTAAGTTTGTCAAAATGACAAAAAGGTCCTTCAACTTTGAAGAATTGAAAAGTTTAGTCTCTCAACACTTCTAAATTGTCAACAATCGTCCCTCATGAAGTCAAATATCCAATGAAGACCCTTGAAGTTCAAGAATATTACACATTTAGTCCTTTTTAAATGGATAAAATATCAAAAGGACTGATGTTGTAATTATGCCAAAGTTATAAATGCCCTAATTCCCTTTTTGAAAAGTAATTGTGGCCAATGTATGAAAACTGAAAGTTTAAATACAAAGGAACACGTTTATTTGGGCTGGATTTCTTTCTATGCACATTTGGCCAAAGACTAAGGGCTAATATTGTCACAACCAAACTTTCAAACCTGTTATTGCGCCAAACAACTTACCTTCCCCTAATTTCGGATCAAAAGTTACCACTATTCATGTTCTTCACCCCCAGTAACAACACCACTTAAAACAAAGGGTAAAATGAAATTACCTATTCACAGCCTTAATTCACAAACACACGTACCGTTCCCATGCTTGAACTCTCACACCCACTCACTCATGGACCCCACACGAGCCACCCCTGCACCAATCATGTGACAACTTACTCTCCAAGTCATCCTACGTGTCCAAATCAAAGGCTCACATCAAATGCTTACTGCCTACGTCCAAGATAATGGGTTAAGATCAAGTTTGACAGCTCACACACCTCAACACGCCTTCAAGCACTCAAGGGAATTTTAGAGATTTTCTAGCTAGGGTTTTCCATTCTAAAATCGTCTATTGTACTTTATATAAGGAGCCTCAACTTGTGAGTATCCCTTTGTTCCAGATTTACTCTTAGCTCTTTGTAATCCCTTTTTAAGTTTAATAAAATTTGGTTTAGTTTCTGAAAATTCTATCTCTTTTTTGTTATTTAAGAGTTTGGTATTAGGCTAAGAGTAATATGAGTTCCATATTTGAATGTTTTGATATTGTGTTGTGAAGTTTGCAATGGTTTCATAAAAGATTTTTGTGAAAAAGTATAAAAATCTGTTTTACATTATTTGTGGTTAACTTTGTTCATCTTAGCATGTTGGAAATACGTTTTACGTATTTATGAAGGATCGGTCGCTCCAACGATAATTATGTAATGGGCTCGTGGTCCACTTAGTAATGTATAGTCCATATAGCCCACATGTAGGGTGGGCTATATATACACCCCTCCTAGCATGTTAGGAGGGGTTGGTGGTTCATTGATTCACAACACATTTTCATTAATCTAATCACTTTCTCTCTCTACTTTTCTTCCCTCTCCTTTCTCTCTCTATACTTCATCTTCCTCCTTCCCCATTTCCACCATTAATCAATAGATCTATCCATCATTTAACAAATCCTTAGAATAAGTAGACCTTGAATTGGTATCAAGAGCCATGGTTAAATCTTAGGATTTGCATTTTTTTATCTTTTGATTTGGTGGTAAAAATCCTTTCTTTTCTAATTTTTTTATCAATCTTTTCATCATTCGATAAATTTTTTATCAATTTTTATAAATCTTATCAATTTTTTTAATAAAGTTATCTATTTTTCTTCTATCAATTTTATCAATTTTTATTTTTTATCAGTTTTATTTTTACGTGTGTTTTTTTTATAATCAACTTTTTAAATAATCAGTTTTTCTTGTTAAATAATCAGTTTTTTTATATCATCATTTGTCTAATCATATTTTTTTTAATCAGTCGTTTTTCTTTTTTAATAATTTTTTATCAGTCATTTTTTTTATTATTTTGTCATTTTTTAATCATTTTTTTTAATATGTCATTTTTAATCAGTTTCTTCTTCATTTTCAAATCGGTCCAAAGTCTCAGGTTTTTGGTCAAATCAGTCCAATAATTCATCTCCCATCAATTTGTCCTAATATATCCAAAGTTATCAGTTCTCGGGTCAGATTTCCGTCTTTCCGAATAGACCATTTTTCAGAATAGAAAATCTTTCCGAATAGGTTTTCCGCATAGACAAAATTTTCCGTATAGGATTCCGCATAGGGATTCCGCATAGGGATTCCGCATAGGGATTCCGCATAGGGATTCCGCATAGGGTTTCCAAATACATTTCTTTCCGAATAGAAGTCTATTCGGAATTGACTGACTGAAAAAATATAACAAACCCAACCACACACCCTCGACTCATCAGTTTACACCAAAGACTCTAATCAAACGAACTACACTCGACAGGCCCAGACTCGAAAACCAAATCACATAACAAAGATCTCTGATTCATTTTTTTGTGCTTACACTTGCAACCCAACTCACTGACTCTCATCTCTCATCTCACGAACACCCTTTTTTCTGAGACTCGACTACAAAACAGACCTTTCGTCAAACCACAAACCAGACACACACACCCCCACAACCTCTCACTCGACTCCACCTCGAACCCCTCACTCACATCAAACAAACACCCTCGCCTACTCTCAAACCGTCACACCTCGTCTCACAGCCTCACTCTCATCACCCTAACATTCAAACCCAGAACCCTCACACCTCTCGAACCCTCACCCTCGCCCTCGAAATCTCCCTCGACTATTACACCCACCACAACCCAACTCTTTCCCCTCACGACACTAACACCCTCACGACACAACCCTCGACACGACCCTTAACCACACAACAAACCGTCCCTCACAATCAAACAGATCCCACTCTCGACAGAAGAACCTCTCGACAAAACAGACCCAAACACAAACAAACACCTTCTCACCTCATCACTCCCTCACCCTCGACTCGACTCACACACACAAACCCACCCTCGTTTCGAAATCACAACACCCTCGTCACAACTCTTGACCAAAACAGTTAAAAACCAAAACAAACTCTCAGACACACTCAAACTGACACACACAAGAAAGACACTACAGAAGAGAGAGGGACTCTACAGATAAAGAAACTCGAAAAACCTACCCGAGACCATAAGCATGATCCTGAAGACGTCATCTGAGATGGATATATAAAAAGAGTTTGTCTTTGTCTACGTGATTGAGATGGATACATAGTCAGAAATTGAGGAGAGTTAGTTATTTCGATTTGGAATTGTTTCAATTTTTTTGATTGAGATAGAGATATAGGGGCCGGAATATAGACGGAGGTTACGAGGTTTACGGTGGTATTTGGATTTAAGAAGACGGCGGAGGTTTCTATGTGTGGTGGTTGATGAGATTAGTATCAGTGTGATGGGTGAAGAAGAAAAAGTGGCGGATAAATTTAGGTGATATGTGTAGGGTTGAGTTTATGTATACTGTTTTGTAGGCGGAGGTTTCTAGGGGGTGCTATCCATTTAATTGACCTTGTCACTGCCACGTTTTGGCAACCTTTCAAAATCTCTTGGGCCAAAGTTTTGAAACTAGATTTTTATGAACTAGATACACGTTTAACTAGTTTGAAACAAAATCTCTTAGTTTACAAAATATCATATTTTGAAACTGAAGTGTATTTTAGTTAAGATAATTTGTTTTATTTTATTAGCTTTCTAATTTAGTTAATTTAATATCTTTGTCAAATAATATTTGTCACTTTTCTATTAGTATATTAATTTTTGGCAAAACGTATTGAGGCGGGTATCTTTAAAAGTATTCACGTGAAAAAATATTTAACGGGTTTAATTCATAATCGTTTGAGCCGTCATCATCTTTTGAGCCGAATCGAATTGTAAAATCCTGCAAACTACAACATCCACATCATTTTTCCTCGATTACCAATGGAATCGTTAAAATCGACACTTAAAGAGGGAGACTTGCATCGAATGCACGACAAAGCTAGAGAAAGTGGTATAAATTCATTTCAAATGCTTCAATATCATCTAGTTACTCTTTCAGGGATTCAAGGAGGGAGCGAATTTGTGACAATCTTTGGACAAGATCGCCATATATTCATCGACTCAATTTTCACCACTTTGACCAAACTCGCCGAGCAACTCAACCATAACAACTTTAATCACTCTGCATCGACACTTGCATACAAGGCTCTTGTGACACACCTCACGCCTTTCCTCCAATTCAATGTCATCAAGCCTGAAAGTTCAGTGATTTGCCAATCATTTCTTCGAGATACACATACCGAGCTTCGAGTTTTCCGTGATACGATTTTGAAACTCATGTCATCGGTCTCGTCTTCGATTTATCAAAGATCACAACTTCAGCAAGCATATGATAATGGAGTGCAAGAATCAATGACACAGATGCAAGAAGAGAATGGTCATACGGTTGAACACTTGGAGCCTATCGATGGCAAGAGCACGGAATCGGAAGGACAACATGATACCAGTGGCACGTCAAGGAATGTTCACGAGATTCTTCTTGATAACACCTTACCCGTTTATGACGAAGAGCCTGCAAACATGGTACAATGTGATGTTAATTATGATGTATATGCTGATGACATACCGCATATTGAGCATTCTGAACCTAATTATGACAAACATGGGATGGAAAAGAGTGATAGAAATACCACTTCTGATTCATCCGATGTGAGTCATAATGGGGGAGAAAGTGTTCAAAATGCTATAGTTTATCATGATAAATGCTTTACAACTGCCTCGTTAAGTGATTCTGATTCCAAGATTAAAGAGCTCGAAACGATCGTAGCTCGGCAATCAAAAGATCTTGAGGACGCCAAACTTGAATTTTCTAAGAAAACGGACAAATTTGAAACATACTTTGAAAAACTTGAAAAGTCAAACGTTGTTCTTGAAAGAAAATTGGATCAAACTATTCTAGATTCTATAGCTGAAAAGGATAATCTTTTGAAACAAATTCAACTGCTTGAATCTAAGTTGGCATCCCAAGATAACTTGCTCAAAGAGAATGAGACTCTAAAGGCCCAAGTACAGGAAAAGGTTTTTGCTATAGCTGCGTTGAAAAACGAGTTAAGGAAAACTAAAGGAACTAGTGTGGATACTAAGCTTGAAAAACCATCAATCTTGGGGAAACCGCCTAAAAATCAGTTCGTTAGACAACCGACTGCATTTAGATCCGAGCGACCACAATCCTCGAGACCGCGGTTTGCCTCCCAAGTTGATTTGGTTCATCTTTTTAGACCAGTCACTCCAGCAACTAGGCCCAATGTGATCACTCCAGCTTTAGCAAGACCAAATCATATGATTGCCTCTAGTTTCCCTAAAAATACCAAGACCACGTCTAGAACTAGTTCAAATGACGTTTGCCATGAATCTGATCTTAGGGAAGCTAAGCAAAAGACACATGTAAGAGATAGGAACTTCAAACCTAGTCAGATGCCTTCTAGTTTACCCAATACTGCTAACCGTAGCATGTGCAATCCTAGGAGCATCAATCAATCACCTAGGGATTCCAGATCTTACTCGGACATTAAATATGCTACTTGTAAAACATGTAGAAAATGTGTCTTTACGGCAAATCATGATTCCTGTATCAAGAAATTACTTAATGAGGTGAACTCCTGTGCTAGAATTAAGTCCCAGTGGATAGCTAAAATCAAACCCGTTGGTAAAGATTGGCGCCCCACTGGTAGAACTTTCACTCTTGTAGGAAACGAGTGCCCTTTAACTAGGATAGTCTCCGATTCTACTAAGTCTACTAGGGAGGAAACTGATAAAGATGATACTTCACTTACGCCTAAACTTAAGGTTTTCTATAAAAGGAAACGTTTGCCAGCCAAGACTAGTGAATCATCTACTCAGGTCGCCTCTGACACAAGTAAAGCCAACTGTGAACCCCCATGTGCTTCTATAGTTGATATCGCTAACCCACGACAAAGCATGCACATTCCTAATGAGATTGCAGGTACCAAACTTGATGTTCCAAAAGAACGAAGCGGTCCAATCGTTGTGTACCGTTCAACTAAGGACACTCTTAGAGTTTGGTTGCTGAAGAAGCAGATATCAGAGAAACAAATGTCTCAGGGGATTCATGGTTAAGCTGCACACAAGGACTTATAGTCACATCACAGACTATAACTCGATCTTCAAAGAAAGGAAAGTTTATCGCCGATGGTAAACTTATCCTAACAACGAGAAATTAAATTTTCTCGGGCATGAGCTTATATAAAAAACATTCCAAGTTTTTAAGCTCATGCTTTAAGGCTTATAGATAAATGACAGTCTATAACCCGTTCTTCAAAGGCAGGAAAGTTTATCGCCGATGATAAACTTATCCTTACAACGAGAAATTAAGTTTTCTCGGGCATGAGCTAATATTAAAAACATTCGAAGTTTTTAAGCTCATGCACAATAACTTACAGTTAAATGTCAGACTGTAACTCGAACTTAAAATAAAGGAAAGTTTATCTTTTATGATAACTTATCCTCTTAACGAGAAATTCACCTTTCTCGGTCATGAGCTTGTCTTAAAACATTCGAAGTTTTAAGCTCAGAAAGGAAAGTGTATCTTTTAAATAAGAGAATTTTTCCTCATAACGAGAAATTAACCTTTCTCGGTCATGAGCTTTCCGTTAAAACAGTCAAAGTTTTCAAGCTCATGAAAACGACTTCTAAGTAAATGTCAGCTTAGGACTCGCTCTTCAAATAAAAGGAAAGTTTATCGCCGATGATAAACTTATCCTTAACAACGGGAAGTTTACAACTTCTCGGACTTGAGCTCGTTTTTTAAGATATTCAACATCTTAAGCTCAAGTAATTGGTTTTCAAAACTTTGAACACAATTTTTCGAGAATTTCTCAAAAGGTTTTTCTAAATCTTTCAAAATTGTGTGTTCAAAAATGTTTTGATAAAAAGAGCATGTCTTCTGGAATCGATAATATTTACGAACCTAGAAATGTCATTCAATAATGACACGGGGTTGTAAATAAAGTTCGAGCAGAAGTTCAAACTTTTAAAACATGCTCAAAATGGTTTGCTATTATTTCCAATAGTAACCCGCTTTTCACATTGAAGTCAAGCATTTCACCGGAAAGCTTTGACTTCAAAATCCGAAGTTATCAACTCCACAATCCGAAGTTCGTTGCAATTGATTTCTACATACTAGACGATGCGACTGCTCAAACGACGACTACAGCTCTTTAAGTAGAACACGGGTCAACAATTGAGGGGGAGCAATTGTCCAGCATTCAGAATCTTTGATGCCGAAAGTGCCATAGTTCACAAGTTGGTGTCAAGACAACGATATCAATTGTCCATGTGGTGTAAAGGAGAAGATAATTTCAGAAGTTACGAGGAAGACCAACATTCGTGAACAAGAACCATGTGCTTCTTTCATATGATGTTCTTCATCATTCAGGTCCAACCTCGTAAATTGCTAATATTGTGAATTCATTATTATATATGATCTTTGCACGTGTTAAATACCTTACACTTGTGTTTAAAAGGTATTTAATTTACGTTTCAAGTAGACCCTCATTAATTTGAGGGGGAGCTTGTGTAACTCATGAAGATAATTGGATTTGCATTTTTCTTCCCAAATTTTCTTAAAATGCTATTAAATCAATTGATATTAAAAACATCGATTGAGTTAATATTTTTAATATGGGGGAGAAAATGTGATTTAATATGGGATATGATCAATCATAAATGGTTTGACTTAACGTGCTAGCTCATCCCGACATGTGCGAAATGTTTTCGGATATCGTGGCATATGTTAAGGGGGAGCAAAATGGATTTGCACTTTAAAATGGATTTCATGGTGATTTATACTTACCCGCAACCCATTTATTTCACGACGATGAAGATTGTGGTGACATAAGGATGGTAGGATAGGTTAAAGTCCAATGATTTCTCTAGAACCGGAGGAATCTTCCCAAGGACATTCCATAGCTAGAAATAGTAGTCCTTAGGAAAGATGAAGAAAGATTGTGAACGTAGCTGAATGCCGACCAAGTACTTAAGTTAGCACTGGAACAATCACAACAAGGTGCTAGTGATGACGTATTGGTAAGCATTGAAGGGGTTGAAGAATGAAAAAGAATTGTAAAGATAAAGGGTGTAAAGAAAGAAGCCCTCCTTACAACTTAGGCAGAAACCGGGTCAATACATATGCTATTAAGATCATTTTTAATGATTCTTGATATTGAAGAAAGACATCATGGACCCAGTGATGCAATGCACAACCCTTCCCAGCTAACTCAAATATCTCTCAAAAGGTATTTGTTTTAATCACACGGAGATCAACACATTATCTATTGATTTATTCACTCCGAATAAATTGGTATTGAAAAGGTGGCACTCTTCTCCAGCCTCCGATCACTAAAATCCAAAATGCATGATCGAGTCTAGAGCCATTTGAGATCATCAAATATCTCATTAGGACACACTTTCATATTTACTTGCTTCTTCACACACTGTGAAAAGTAAGAGAGTTCTTAAGAGTCCTACGCAAAATCTTCATGATCTTGCCTGAACATCCGAGTAATACGAAAGTATTTACAATGAAGATGGAAATCCTTCTTGAGCGAATATCAAAAAGCTCATGGTAGGTGACTTGTGCGATTCTTTATGAATCAAACTTGTGATAACTGGAAAGCAACAGTGGTTTAATTCTTAAATGAATTTAAACACGTTCCAGGCCTCTACGCATTATCATATGATCTTGCCAGAACATTCAGAGTGACTCTTTATTGATCACAGTGACGAGTGGAAATCCTTCTAGTGTTAACATCAAACAGCACTTGGTAGGTAACTTACAAGATTCTGTATGAATCAAGCTAGTGACAACTGGAAAGCAACGATGGTGCGGTTCTTAATTGAACTTCACTTGTTCCAGGAACATGAATTGACGGCTTCAAATCATGCGGATAATATTATCCAAATGATTCACTCTTTACGTTCGCAGTCAGCTTTGGACGGTCGAGTAAAGAGAACGGGTTTACCCGCGAAATCTTGTCAAGGAGGTTCTTTATTGAAACTACCTGTCACAAGTACGATATTTAATATCGTCCAACGGTCTTCACCGATCGGAGGTAAAATGCTACCGAATTAGAATGAAATGTTCAAGGCCATTTCATCCGTGTATATGGTTTGTTGCTAACTGTCTTATGCAGCGTAACAAGAAGGTGGCATTGCGGTGTATAATCCAGAAGAAGTCGTCACCACATGCTTATACTACATACACTTAGTACTTCAACAAATTCAAGAAAGTCTGAAGGTCAAGTCTTCCGCTGTATCAAACTCTGAAGCTTTCAAGAATTTAAAGGTATAAGTATGTGGAACATGAAGTCACGAAGAGGCAAATTTCACAAGTGATGAATGCACAAGGTCAAGGCAAGGAAACATGCTCAAGACTAAAGTCAAAGATCACATTAAGCATATTCACAAGAACAAGATCGAAGACTCAAGCATAGTATGCTAGGTTTAAGATTTTGTAAAATGGTGTGACCTCCCTTAGGGGGAGATTGTTGGAAATGTGTTTTCCCAAAGAAAGTCTCGGTCACATCATTATTAGCATAGATCACGAGCTATAGAATATTTAGAACTTTGTAACTTGGAGCGACCTCCCTTAGGGGGAGATTGTTGGAAATACGTTTTACGTATTTATGAAGGATCGGTCGCTCCAACGATAATTATGTAATGGGCTCGTGGTCCACTTAGTAATGTATAGTCCATATAGCCCACATGTAGGGTGGGCTATATATACACCCCTCCTAGCATGTTAGGAGGGGTTGGTGGTTCATTGATTCACAACACATTTTCATTAATCTAATCACTTTCTCTCTCTACTTTTCTTCCCTCTCCTTTCTCTCTCTATACTTCATCTTCCTCCTTCCCCATTTCCACCATTAATCAATAGATCTATCCATCATTTAACAAATCCTTAGAATAAGTAGACCTTCATAGCAGGAAGGAAGCTAGTGGTTGTTCTGCTACCACTTAAGCTCACACATCCCAAAGCATGGATGTATGTTTTGGAGTTGCACATCTCTAAACCTTTTCTCTTTTATGCTTATTTTTCATAAAAAATGATGAATCTGAGATTTGGTCTGTGATTGTGTGTTTTTGTTGTTAAATCTGTTTGTTTGGAGGTCACTTGTTGTTTTTGAGTTGATTTGATCTTGGTTTGTGGTTTGAATCTAACATATCCTTTGAAAAATTGATAAATCAGTGATTTAAGGGGTGTTTGGGTTAACTGCATAATATAGGTTTGGATTGACTTGAGTAGGTGTTGGTTTGTGTATTGTGTTTGTTGTTGTTTTTATTGTTCTACTGGTTGTTTATCTGCAAGTTTTGAGGTCTATATCACCATAATCCATAAATTGGCCATAAAATCTGAATTACTTGTTGTTTTGGACTAAGGTTTTGGGGACACCTAGATCTAAGGGTAGACTATGGTTAACAAGTGCTAAATCTAAGTTTATGCAACATGTGTAGTAGATTTGTGGTGTTGAAATTGGATCTGTGGTCATCTAGTTCAGCAAAAGGGTTTTGGGTATCATTTGTTCATTGGTAACCTGTTTGTGCTTAAAACCAGATCTAATTATTGAACCAGTGTTTGAATTGATTTGTTTTGTGTTTGTTTAAGTTTTATTGAGATCGTGTATTCTTAGCTTAAACTGCTTATTTCTTCATAACTGTTCATGGTTCATATCTGTGTCATGTCTGATGCTTCTTTGAATTAACTGTATCATTTGGCTGAGTGATTTTGTGATTTTTTGCTTGTTTGTGACTCCTTATAACCCAATGGTTATAAGGGTACCCTTGTTGTTCACTGAATCCAAGTAAATCTCTCAATAATCAAAGGTCAAATAGTCAAAGCAGTGGGAACTCCTTCCCCTACTGCTAGCCACTGCTAGTGTTATTTTTGGTTTAGTTTATCAATAAGTTGTTCTGGCTTATTAAAACGTGCAACAACTTCAATTTGTTGTTTAGTGGATTTTATACTTGGCTTATTTCTGGCTTATTGGTTGTGCTTTTTCAAAATTTATTTTCACATATCTCTTAAGCATCCCAAAAGAAGGTTGTGTGTCAAATTAGAGCTTATGGCATTGGCTTATGGCTTAATGGGCCAAAAATCCCATTAAGAATAAGTTGTTGTACATTTAAGCTGTGATAAGCTCATATTCAGCTTTTGGGCCTTCAGGTTTTGTTTTTAGAATTGAATTTTAAGCTAGACTGGTGATTTTTAGCTTATTTGGTTGATTTTGATCTTATTGGGCCAAAAAGCCCATTTAGGTGCACTCTTTTTGTTGTTAGCCCATTTGGGGGCCCAATAGGGGTATTTTGGTAATTTCACTTTCATTTTCTGTTTATTTAGGTTAAAATAAAATAGTTTGCAAGTTTTTAGAAATTTTTATAATTTTTGGATTTTTAATATTATTTTATTATTATTTTATTATTAAATTTAGTTTTTAATATTTTTGCAACTTTTACATTTTTTCTAGGTCAAATACATTAAGTTAGGATTTTTAAAACTCTTAGATTAAATTTCTCATCATTTAACTAATTTTTAGAATTATTTTAATATTTTAACAATTTTTAATCATTTAAAAATTGTAACACCCCATTTTGATAAATGGAATGTCACGCGTGATTATGGTGTGTCATCAAAGCATACAAGGTTAAATGTCTAAACATTACATGACCATAAAGGAAATACCGGAATCAAACATCGGTACCCCAAAACTAGAACTCATCACATACAAACATAAGTACTGTAAATGAATGGACTAAACAATGTCCATGGAAATGAGTATCAAAGTATAAAGAAATACATAAAGTAAAGAAGGCTAGGAAGCTTCCAATCCATATGCACGTACGCTTAAAGTCCACGAGCGTCCCTGAGTACCTACCGTTTTGGGAACATGAAAGGAAAATGGCTGAGCAATACGCTCAGTGCACGGATATACAAGTATAGCACGAATAATATAAGCATATAAACATGAAGCAGCAGAAAAGACTAAGTCCTGGATAACCTGGTTATATCTTAGTAAAACTGGTTTTATAGTTTGAAAAGCCTTATGTTTATCTTGTAAAAACTATTTAACATATTTACCATTAGCTAATATAGGTCATGAAATATCAACGTGCATGAATACTTGGAGGGGTGACCTCGTCATGAAAATTAGAGGGGTTGCCTTTAATTTAATATACTGGTTTTGGGTAGGAGGGATCAGCTCCTTGTGAAGGATGCAAGGCACACACCACATTCACACTGAATAATCTACTGAAAACATGTAAACTAGGATGCACCCATACGCCCCACCTGATAATAAAATATGGCCAAAAGCTGAAAGGGACGCCACGAGCTATCACTCTGCCGTGGTGAAGTCATAACACTGGTGCCTCCAGTGTTATGGTTATGATACCTCCATAACTAGGTGAAACTGGTCATGCATGTATATGACTTTAGGTATTCTAATTAAACATAAGCAATTTAAAAACATATAAAACATATACTGGGGAAAACAGTTGGCTGCATACGGGAAATCCTAATAAGGAAGAATGTCCATACTGAAAGGACAGAGAATCCGTACCTTGTGTCCAGTGAACAAAGAAGACGAACGGAAGAGAGTCCTACTTCGGTATCACTAATGCTACATAAATACATACGTGTATAAGTATCTGATTACTGAGTACGTAACTGGTTTTATATCATGTCTTAGCTTGTTTTATATGTTCATGTCATGTTTTACTGATTTAAGCTTTATACTGTGTTTATCATATATTCTGTCTATTCTGATTAAGTATTACTTGTATTTCATGTATTATTATACTTGTTGTGTAATAATAAGTAACTTTCTAAAAATAGTAGGTTTCCTAAAATAGAAAGTTTCCAAAATAAGAAAGTTACCAAAAATAGAAAGTTTCCAAAAATAGAAAGTTTCCAAAATAGAAAGTTTCCAAAAATAGAAAGTTTCAAAAAATAGTCGCTTAAAATAGATAAGTTTCTAAAAATAGAAAGTTTCCATTAATAGATATAAGCTGGATAATTAAGCTAATTATATAAGTTTAAGTGTTTACTGATTAATATTCTAAGTCATGTATTTAAATGGTATAGTTTATTAATTATTTCATGTGAATTAAATAAATTATAGGTTAAAGTATTTAATTAAATATAACATGGTTTAATTAAAAAAGGTAAAATACTTAGGTTAAACATGTATTATTATCTATTAATAATATAACCTAAGTCATGTAAATTAATTAATTATAAGTCATGATTTTAATAATTAATTAATTATATAGTCTAATCAAATGATAAATACTTAGGTTAAAATTTATGCATTAATAATAAAATTAATAACCTAAGTCATGTAAATTAAATTAATCATGTTCATGTTTTTAATTAATTTAATTTAAGTCTTGAAAAATATAACTTGTAAAAATATTTAGCCTTGTAAAAATAACTCATGAACCGAACCATGTTTTATTCTAAACATGTGTGAACCGGACCCGTGTTTTAACCCGTGAACCGGACCCAATGCACCCTTGGTTAAGCTAGCCGCCGGCTAGCCAAGGTTCCCACCGGCTAGCCGGTGTTCCCCTTGCTGTCGTGGCTTACCCGGGCACCACCATGCCCCGACCTCGGTCGGGGTCTTCCTTTATTGCTGCTGTCGAGACAACAAGACACCAAACCGAGACCATGTGTGTGACACCCCCAAATCAGGTTTGCAGCGGAATAGTAATTGGGTGTCACGTTGCGGATCACAGAACAAATGGCATACAAAGCATTGATCATAATTATATGATTTTGAAATACAATTGATACAAATATTGTTTTAGTACAATCAGTTGAAACATTGAATATCCGTTGTTGTTAAAAGTATCCCAGTGAAAACAGATCCCCCAGTTATTATGATGCTCCTAAATGATGCTCATTCCATGCTAAAATAATCCAGCTTAATTTCCTGAGAAAAACATGCTTAAAACAGTCAACATAAAGTTGGTGAATTCATAGAGTTTTGTAAAATCATATGTCATTTGATATAAAAATCAAGTTTAGTATCTCAAAATATCCCGTATAGTATTTCTTAAGGTTTGATATAAATCAAGTTCAGAAATATCAAAATGTTTCATATTGTACTGCACAAGGTGTGATAAAAATCCAGTTCAGAGATCTCAGTATGTTCCATGTATTAATGAACCAATTAATATAAGGTCAAGTTTAGAACCGCAAACATCACAAAACTAGTATTGCACAAAGCCAAATACTATAAGATAATTACATTGCTATTGCCCAAAACTGACACTTGACATAGTTGAGCCCTCAACAAAAGAGGACACATCGCCATTTCTAAACAGGCACCCATCAATAATAAGTGCTGACATGGTAAACACCTGTTGTCCCGGCCAAGGCACAGTGAGCATGACTCACCCAGGTGGGGATGGTCAGTCCCAAATAGATCTATTTATAACATTCAGGCAATTCAAAAATTCTAACAGTTTCAGATGCACGGGTCATGCGGGTTCATCTACAATAGGAAAATGTAATCAAGGGTGACGGTTCAGTTTGCGTCCTATAAAATATATTACCAGTTTTCTCCCACAGTATTTAATCAACAGTTTATTAAATATAAGTATCGGTCCATGATCTCATGATATTAAAATCATATAGTCAAAACAAGTTATAGCATGTATCCCCCTCGCAGGTTAGTAAAAACATAAATAGTTGTGAAATGCGAGGCTATGAACTCACCTTAACAGCAGTGTCTGAATAATAACACAGATAGTCCAGATAGTATGCTCAAGATACAGTTAATTACCTAAGTAATGTAAATGATCTCAGTATATGCAGATAAAATGCATAGATGCTTTCGGAGTTAAAGTGCATGCTTATACTTGTTTTAAATATCTTGCCGTTTATTACCCGATCCGTATGTATTTATTTATACATTAATATATACATAGTGAGTCCTCTAAGTTTCTATGATTTACTAAATAGTCCCTAGTTTATATGTTTGAGGTAATGACAGTTTTAGTCCTTATATACTAGGGTTTAATTTAATATAAAATTAATAAGGATTTAGGGCTTATATAAGTTTCGGTAGTTGGCAAAAATAGTCCCTCACGTTTTAATTAGGGTTAGGGTTCGCACAACTTATAAGTAATCACACAAAAGGCCCTTCAAGTTTTTATTTAGGGTTTAAAACTTATATTAAGTTACGAATCAGCCCCTAGGGCTTGATTAAGTTTCGGCTAATTACACAAATAGTCCTCAAAAATCCAAAACCTTAAGTATATATATAGTGTAAATGCTGATTTTTGAACGTCGTTTACGGGTTCGTTATCTAACCATAAAACGAACAGAAAACATATTTGTATTCTCGGGTATCCCGTCTACAAGTTTCGTTCTTTAAGTTTTGCTTGAGAACGACTCTAAAGTGGGTAAAAACGCGTTTGAAGACAGCGGGTCAGAATGTCTAATTTTCATCAGCTTTTATAGTGTGCGAGACAGATTTTTAAAGGGCCGTAAATTGTTCGTTACAGATCCGTTTTTAGTGTTCTTGGTGTCTATGGAAAGGTACCCAGGAGATCTACAACATCCTAGTTGGTGTCGGGTTCCAGCTCTGACCCTAACACGCTCGAAAACGAGGTTAAAGTCGACTGGTTAGCCTACATGTACGTGCTGTCAGCTTTTTATCCAAGTGCTGACAACTTTTAGTGTTCAAACGCAGATTTTCAAAGTCAGCTTCCCGATTCGTTATAGCTCCGTTTTGGGCGATTCAAGAGGCTGTGGAAAGCTGGCTAGGTGATCTACGAAATATCCCCATAAACAGATCCATAATCGAGGTCCTACTAGGTCTAAACAGGGTCTGCAGTAGGCTGGTCGGGCTACTTTTACACATAAAATATTAATGATGGTCGATTTGTTTAACATAGCAAACGTGTTCCGTTTTCGTTCAAATTTGGCAGAGTTACTATTTAAGGGATGACCTAAGACCTAATACTCACGTTTTTGCCCAGTTCATGTTTTAAGTACACGTTTCCCTATGGCGTCGCGCGTATATCAGGAGGTTTGTTTTATGTTTCTACATGAATGATGCAAGTATAAGAAATAGCAAAATAGATTAAGATTAAGACGAAGATCTTACGAGGTTATGCGATAAGTGATAGAACAAGAAGTCCAATATTACCGTGGCGTGATGTAGTGAACAAAATGAACCCGAGACCTTGTGATAAATCCTTTCCCCCTTAACCCAACTCGTATATTTAGAACTCGTTTCCTAAATGTACCCGTACTCATTTGGACTTTCTTGTTTGCTAACTGTGTGTTGTACACTGTGTGTATAACAAATGTGATACAAGAAATAGTTAGGAATATGATAGTGGTGGTGTGGTGTTTTCGGTTTGTAGGGAGAGAGTCGAGATATATGAGATGCAAGATGAGGGAGGTAGGTTCAATATGAAGAGTATATATGGTGAAGACCTAAGGGTTGGTTTGGTTGGAGATGTGGTGTGGGAGAAGCCACAAGGTATGAGTTTGGTAGCATGCTATCATGTGGTAAATGATATTGCACATCACCTATGGTTTGATCATCTAGAAAGGAGTGAGGTGTTTGATTTTTGGTGGAAGAGGGTTGCACTAAGGTTTGGTAAGTGTACATGGGATTTGTACATGAAAGGAATTATATGAGTTGATTTGATTTTGATTTTGGTAGGCTAAATATACGTATGAAATAAAGGAAGGAATCCAAAGAAAATCAACTCAAAAATTTAGCTAGATCTCAAGTGAGATTGGGTAGGATCTAGCTACTATATACATCATTTTGATTTATTTTGTACATGAAAATAAATGATCAAAGTGTTCTAGAATATTTTATTAAGTCGAGTTGGTAGTGGTTAATTGTACTAAAAGTTTATGTTCAAAATTTAATGTATATATGTTTAATGCGCAATATTTTGGATTGTCATTAATTATAATATAATTAATAATTTATTTATGCACATAAAATGTGTCTACAAATAAATAAATAAAATAGCTCTATGGTTAAAACGTCAAGTTTTTAAGTAACATAAGTAAATATATAATATTTACTATATATGATCTGGTTTATAAAAATGGTCAATAAAAATATTATAAGATAAGAGTAAAACCAATGACGTGTTAAAAGCCCAAAATTTGGGATTTTACAACACTTACCCGTTATTTTAGCTTTGCCCTCAAAGCTTAAGATGAAGTTACTCGTCCAGGGAACAAGTGAGGACACTTTTTCTTGAACGTGTAAGCTTGTAAACGTAAGTTTAGATTCATAGATGTTATTTAAAATATAGTTATTGATCGTGTGCCTCCGATGAGTACATTTTAATGCACAAAGTAACTTGTCTTTTGTGTTTTGATAATTTACACATTTGGTCCTTCTATTTTTTGTAATGTCGCCCTTAGGGCACGAATAGTTTTTCCTACGAAACTTAGGGCTTCTTTTAAGTTAATTGAAATCCATGTTTATTCTTTAGAGTTTTGTCTTATTATCCTAGGGCTTATAATACGTTTGATAAATGGCAAAATAAGTCCCTGATAGTTTACAAGGTTGGATAAAATAGTGTATGTTCGTTTTAAGTCTTGGCTCTATTAAATGTGTTTCATGGGCCTTATCGGGCCTCAGTGTGCATAGATAAGGCTTGTTAATGTTTTAATAGTTCTACAAGAGATTTTTAAGTCTATTAAGCTTCAAAAAGCTTATTTGATGTAGGGGAAAAATAAGTCGAGAATTAATAGCAAAATGTTATGATCCAAGAGAGATGAACATGAATCATCCTTAGGTTTCTTGATAAGGATGTAATAGTGATAAGATATTTTGGAGGAAACATGAGTTAAAAGGAATACGCTCAATAGCTGGATTAATAAAATAATATCAATAATGAGTCACATCGAATATATTTAAGCCCACTTGTTTATAAATTTTTATTTACATTGATAAGCGTCCTCATCCATGTAAAGTAAAAATTTATAACTTCATGGTTCGGTGACCTATGATTTCTTTATTCAAACGAAAAAGCGTCCTAATTCGTTTCAATAAGGGTTTCATAGCCCAACCTACTTAAATATTCCCGGTAAGGCTTACCATTTAAAACCAATAAAATATCTAAGAAAATAGATATTATTAAGATACTTTACAGCCCGTTTATTTATAACTTTCGTCTTCGGGCGTCCCATTCCACCTTAATACGAATTTATAAATAAACTTCTAATCCGGTGGCTTATGATTTCACCTTTAGACGTCCCATTCCATCTAAGGACGGAATCATAATTAACTTAGGATCAAGAGACTCAGGTTCTATATTTAAACGTCATCTAAATATAGAGTCATACCTTGATTTGGGTCCCACCGCATCATTTTAACATGCAAACTTATCCAAATAATATCACATAAAATTACCAAAAGCAAAGCGTACGAGTCGTCAATAAGTTGTGTTCCGTAAATCACGTGCGTTAGAATATGAATCAAACGGGGGATCTTGCATATAACATAGTGATATATTATAATAGTTGTATAAGGAATTATCAACGTATAAGCTTAAATAGATACAACAAGTAGTCATGAAGGATTCGAAAATCTTAGTATAAGATTTTAGGACTTATTTGGATACTATTGCAATAAGTATATTTGTCAATTGGTATTGTTGTACAAGGTTTAAAACCAAATAGAGAGTGAATTTCAAACACTGGCTAGTGATATCAGCCGTAAACTTTAGTATGAGATTCGTAAATATTTAGTTAGGTACTAAATGATTTTGTTAGATTTCCAAAGACAAAATAGAATTTCTCAAAAAAATAATCTAATTTAGATTTTTCTAAAATTTGATTAAATTCTTCCAAAATACAATTCTTCAAGAAAGGATTTCCAAAATCCCTTTTAGATTTTTCTAAGATATATAAAAATCTATTTTAGATTTTCCAAGATTTTCCAAAAATCTATTTTAGATTTTCCATTTTCATATTTCCAAGGGTTTGGTATGTATTATGTTGTTTGTGGTTATAATGCATTGTTCGGGCCATCATACTTCAGGAGCCATTCTATAAACGTTTGAGGAGCGAGGGCAATTTAAATCGTAAACCCAACCACTCAGTCAAAACGTAATATCGAGATGGTATTAGTATGGTATATTTATGCAGTCAGCCCATTTATGTATTGTGTAGGCCTTAGCCCATTCCCTGGAAACCCTAGTTTGTATCATGTATATATACATTTTGTATCTTGTAATAATAATCATCTCATTCAATCCCAATACACCGAGTATTATGGTACCAGAGCCTATACTCTAAATCTACCCTATTTTCTCTCCTCTCTTCCCACGATCTATCCATCATCTCAACAAAACCCTAGCAATGGCAGGAGGCGCCGCCACCCCTAAAACCCCTAACGAAAAACCATATGGCATCACAAACTTAAAAACCTACATCCCTCTCACACTAGATCTGGATGAATTAAACTATGATTCATGGAGTGAACTTTTCACTCTCCACTGCAACAGTTTTGGAGTCCTTGACTTCATTACGGGTACCACATCGAGCACTAACCAAATCGACGAGGAATGGGGAAAACTCGACTCTCTGGTGAAGTTGTGGATCTTTGGAACTATAAGCAAACCACTGCTCCAAAGGGTCCTAAAGAAGAATGTCACAGCAAGTGACGTATGGAAGATGTTGAAAGACGTGTTTCATGACAACAAGAGTGCAAGGGCTATGCAGCTAGACAATGATCTTCGCAACATCGAACTCGGTAACCTCTCTATCACCGAATACTTTCACAAGATAAACCGCTTAGGCGATCTTTTGGCTAACATCGAGGCTCCTGTGGATGAGAAGAACCTGGTAACTTATGCCATTAATGGTCTTGGTGACAAGTATGAACAAGTCGCAGGGATCATTCGTCATCGCGACCCTCAACCCACGTTTGCTCAAGCTCAGTCAATGCTTCTCCTCGAAGAGAGTCGTCTTACACGTAAGACAACTCGCCATGCTGCTCCTCGTGACATCTCATCCTCCCCATCAGTCCTCCTTGCTGCCCGTGACAACACTCGCAACCACACCAATAGTGCACCACTTTGTCGCAATTTTCAGCAGGGTTCATGTACTTTTGGTGAACGATGCAGATATGTACACACTGCCACTACCGGTGCTCGAAACGGCAGTAGTAATGCTCGAGGGTCAGCGGCTCAATAGAACAACACCACTGGTCGAGTTATGTCCGGACATCGCATCACTTATGCCCCCACCCGTCCAACTACAATGGCCTATGCTCATGATACTGGTAACGCTCTCAACCCATCTGCTACTACTTATGGCACTAGAGGTGTTTTAGGACCAGCCCCTGGACAGGCCCATGTTATACCACCCAATGGCTCGGTTAGCTCTCCCACTCCTGCTCCTTTTGGACCTACTGGATCTCACAGCACACCAGCACCACCAGGCTCACCAATTGTTAAGTGGGGTCCACGAGTTGTATATGGACCATATGTGGATCAACCTACTGCTCTGCCCCAAGCGTTTAATGCTATGACTCTCCAAGATTATGGCGATTCTGGTTGGTATATGGACACGGGTGCCATATCACATCTTGCAACGGATACAGGTAAACTCACATCCATTACTAATAATAGCAAAATATCGTCTATACTTGTTGGTAACGGTAAGTCTATTCCCGTAACTAATTCCGGCCATAGCATGTTGTCCGCCCTTCATAGACCACTTCATTTACATAACGCACTTGTCACACCAAACATCATTAAAAGCCTTATATCTGTTAGACAATTTACTCGTGATAATGCTTGCTCTATTGAATTTGACCCTTTTGGTTTTTCTGTGAAGGATCTATGGACCCGTCACCTGCTCCTCCGATGTAATAGCACCGGAGACCTATACCCCATCCTACCTTCTACATCATCTCCTACTGTCCTTGTGTCTACCACTCAATCAACGTGGCATGAACGTCTCGGTCATCTGGGAAATGAAGTGTAACGCCATTTAGTTTCAAATAAATTGATTGATTGCAATAAAACAAAGTCCACCAACTTATGTCATGCGTGTCAACTTGGCAAGCATGTTAGACTACCTTTTACGATTTCTAATTGTCGTGTTGAGCATGTATTTGATATTGTGCACTCGGATCTTTGGACTTCCCTAATCCCGAGTGCAAGTGGTTATAAATATTATGATCTTTTCCTAGACCATTTCTCTCAATTTTTTATGGATTTATCCCTTGCGTAACAAAAGTGATGTGTTTGATAAATTCTTGCAATTTCGCATGTATGTGAACACGCAATTTAAAACGGAAATCAAATCATTTCAATGTGACCATGGCGGCGAATTTGACAACACCAAATTTCACTCCCTCTTTGATACCCAAGGAATACAATTTCGATTCTCTTGCCCTAAAACATCACAACATAATGGAAAATCGAAACGGATGATACGTACCATTAACAACCTAATTCGAACCCTTCTTTTTCAAGCAAATTTCCCCCCTCAATATTGGGTCGAAGCTCTCCATATGGCCACACATTTGCTCAATATATTACCCTCTTCCGCCATCCAAAACGAGACACCTTTCACAAAACTTTTCGACAAACAACCAACCTACACCCATCTTCGCACATTTGGTTGCTTGTCTACCCACACCTTTATGTATCTCATAAACTAGAACCTCGATCCACCCGATGCATCTTTCTCGGCTACCCATCACAACATCGCGGCTTTCGTTGCCTTGATCTCACCAATAATAAAGTTTTTATATCTCGCCACGTTACTTTTGATGAAAAAGTATTTCCCTATGGATGTGTCGCCTCACCTCAACCAACTACATATCAGTTCCTAGAATCTTATGATGAACCCTCACCCATATCCAGAAAATTACTTACCACTCCTACTCTCCCACCACCCACTAATGCCTCCAACGAGGCCACTACATCTACCAGTACCCAACCTACACCTCCTGCTAGTCTAATTCAACCCAACACACAATCCCTAAAGCCTACTACACCCACGACCCAACCGCCATCTTCCACACACACCACAACAACGAGCACTACACCCACCGAACAACTTGCCCCACCTGAATGTTGGAAATTTAGTGCAATTGTGGGAACGGGTAATACTTGTAAATGGGTTTGGAGGTACGGAGTGTACACCCATTAAGTCCCTTACCTCCCTGGACTCAATATAGTGGTTGTGATATCAGTAGGAAGCTGCTCCTGGTCAGGAAGTTGCTTCTGGTCAGGAAGTTGCTCCTGGTCAGGAAGCTGCTCCTGGTCAGGAAGCTGCTCCTGGTTAGGACGTTGCTCCTGGTGATGCACAAAGTCTTTGTAACCTCTTTGACCAGTTAATGAGGGTTGAATATTGACTTGATGACCAGATTTCTGGTCATGTAACCACTATGCTTTATGAAGGTTATTATGAGATTAATAGGCCGATTAATGCTCTTAATACCTTTGACTAGGAGTTACATTCCTTAAAGGAATAGGATCACTATAAATAGTGATCATATTTTGCATGATGAAATACAGAAACAAGAAACACAGAAACGCATAGAGTTCTTGATTTGTGCCTAAAACAAGAACTAACTCTTGGTTTTATCCCAAGGAGGTATTCGTGTTAACCCAGGCATAGGGTCGAATAATCTTCTTTGGAAAGTGATTACACGACTCCAAGAGATATCCGGTAACCATTCATTGGTACGTAGTTAGGCTATTGATTATCTTCACCCTGTTGGAACGAAGTAAACCCCAACAATCAAAGAAGATTATTTTGTGATAATCAATGGCGGCGGCAATGAAGCATATGGTGGCTAACTTCTCCAAACTGGACAAGTTTGAAGGGGTTGATTTTAGGAGATGGCAGAAGAAGATGCACTTTCTTCTTTCTACCATGAACGTGGTGTACGTGCTGACTACTCCTATTCCTGATGGTGGTGATGATGCTACTTTGGAGGAACTGAGGAAAAGAATCAAATGGGAGAATGATGATTATGTATGTCGCGGCATAATTCTTAATGGTATGTCTGATTCTTTATTTGATATTTACCAAAATGTTGAATCTGCTAAAGAACTATGGGATTCCTTGGAAGCCAAATATATGGCTGAGGATGCATCAAGTAAGAAGTTCCTTGTGAGTGATTTCACAAATTACAAAATGACTGATTCAAGACCAGTCATGGAACAATACAATGAACTTCTTGGAATACTTGGCAGATTTACACAACATAAAATGAACATGGATGAGACCATTCAGGTCTCGTGTGTCATTGACAAACTACCTCCTTCTTGGAAAGATTTCAAGCATACCTTGAAACATAAGAAGGAGGAGTTAACTCTTGTTGAGTTGGGCAGTCATTTGTGCATTGAGGAATCCCTCAGGGTGCATGAAAGTGATAAGCCAAAGAGCAACAATGTTGCTGGTTCATCTGTTGTCAATATGGTGGAGCATAACAACTCCACCAGGTACAATGACAACAAGGGCAAACGTAAGCATCATGATAACACCAAGGCTAATCCTAACAAGAAGTCATCAGTGGCTTGTTGGAAGTGTGGGAAACCTGGACACTTCAAAAGGGATTGCAAAGGTGTTAGCATTGGCAACCAAGCTAATGGATCAAGCACAAAAGGTCAGAATATGTTTAATGAATCTCTCCAGATTTATTATGTTACATATGTATCTGAAGCTTATTTTGTGCAGGATGATGATGTTGCGTGGTGGGTTGACTCTGGAGCAACAGTACATGTGTGTAAAGATAGATGCTGGTTCAAGACTTATGAGTCAATGAATGATGGATCTATTCTTCACATGGGAAATGAGTCAACAGCCCTAGTGCATGGACGTGGTTGTGTAGATCTTAAATTTAGTTCTAGAAAGATTGTTTCTTTGTTTAATGTTTTGAATGTTCCTAATATTAGGAAGAACTTGGTTTCTAGTAGTGTTTTGAATAATTGTGGTTATAAACAAGTGATTGAATCTAATAAATTTGTTTTATCTAAACATGGTGTGTTTATTGGTTTTGGCTATTTGAGTAATCAAATGTTCAGGCTTAATATTGATTCTAGTATAAATGTTGATTCTGTCCTGATGACTACCACTAAACTGAATGATTCATCACTATGGCATGCTAGACTAGGCCATGTCCACTATAAGAGGATGCAAGATATGTCTAAGGATGGGTTAATTCCAGCTTTTGACATGGACACTGATAAGTGTCAGACTTGTATGCTGAATAAAATTACTAAGAAACCATTTCAGGATGTAAAACGTGTAACTACAGTTTTGGAGCTAATCCATAGTGACCTATGTGATTTGCATGCTACTCCCTCATTAGGGAATAAGAAATACTTGGTAACATTTTTTGATGATGCTTCAAGGTTTTGTTATGTCTATTTGTTACATACTAAGGATGAAGCATTAGATAAATTTAAAGTATTTAAAACTGAAGTTGAATTACAACAAGGAGTCCAAATCAAAAGATTTAGGACTGATAGGGGAGGTGAGTACATGAATACTCAGTTTTTTCAGTCTGTTGGAATAATCCATGAAACAACTGCCCCCTATACTCCACAACAAAATGGTATATCAGAAAGGAAAAATAGAGTACTAAAAGAGATGGTTAACTCTATGTTGTCCTACTCAGGACTGAGTCAAGGGTTTTGGGGAGAAGCTATGTTAATAGCTTGTTATTTATTAAATAGGGTTCCTAATAAAAGGAACAGGATTACCCCTTATGAACTCTGGACTAAAAGGAAACCAAACTTGAACTACCTCAAAGTTTGGGGTTGTAGGGCTGTTGTAAGACTCCCTGATCCAAAGGTGAAAACCTTGGGTGAAAGAGGCATTGAATGCATCTTTGTTGGATATGCTGAGCATTCCAAGGCTTATAGGTTCTATGTTATTGAACCTAATGATTCAGTTTCAATAAACTCAATCATTGAATCAAGGGATGCTAACTTTGATGAGACTAGGTTCTCATCAGTCCCTAGACCAAGCCTTAGGACTCCTATAGGAGCTGAGGACACTGGTGTTTCAGTGGAACCTGAAAGGGTCACTGATGAGGTTGTGGTTCAGCAACCTGAGCCTGAGCTTAGAAGAAGCACAAGGCATAGGACTCCAAGGAATTTTGGGCCTGAGTTTCAACTATACTTAGTTGAAGGTACAAGAGATGAGGTCTCTGACCAATTCTACTATTGCTTTAATGTTGAGGATGATCCCAAAACATTTGATGAAGCAATGAAGCCCCAGGATGTTGCTTTCTGGAAAGAAGCAATCAATGATGAGATGGATTCCATCATGGGCAACAACACTTGGGTGTTGGTTGATCTACCTCCAGGTTGTAATCCACTTGGTAACAAGTGGATTTTCAAAAGGAAAATGAAGGTAGATGGAACTGTTGAAAAGTTCAAGGCAAGGCTAGTCATTCAAGGCTTTAAACAAAAGTCAGGGATAGACTATTTTGATACTTATGCTCCAGTAGCACGTATCAGTACCATAAGAATGTTGATTGCTCTAGCAAGTATTCACAATCTGATTATTCATCAGATGGATGTGAAGACAGCATTCTTGAATGGTGACTTGGATGAGGAGGTTTATATGAACCAACCTCAGGGCTTCATCATGCCTGGTCATGAAGGAAAGGTGTGTAAACTGATTAAGTCCTTATATGGACTGAAGCAGGCACCTAAGCAATGGCACCAGAAATTTGATGAAGTGGTTTTGTCTAATGGTTATTCACTTAACCAAGCTGACAAATGTGTATATAGCAAATTTGATGAATCTGGTAAAGGAGTCATCATTTGCCTATATGTTGATGACATGTTAATCTTTGGTACTGACCAAGCTAAGGTTGATCAGACAAAGGATTTTTTGTCGTCAAAGTTCTCCATGAAAGACATGGGGGAGGCTGATGTTATCCTTGGCATAAGGATTAAACATGAAAGTGATGGTATTGTAATTTCTCAGTCTCATTACATTGAGAAGGTGCTGAAGAAATTCAATCACTTTGATTGTACTCCAGTGAGTACACCTATGGATACAAGTGAGAAACTGATGCCTAACAATGGTCAGGCTGTCTCCCAGCTTGAGTATTCTAGGGTGATTGGTTGCTTGATGTATGCCATGACTAGTACTAGGTCTGACATTGCATTTGCTGTGGGTAAACTGAGTAGGTATACTAGTAATCCTGGTACTCAGCATTGGCAAGCAATTCAGAGGGTACTGAAGTATTTGAAAGGAACAATGGATTATTGTTTGTCTTATACTGGATATCCTTCAGTGTTGGAAGGTTACACTGATGCAAGTTGGATCAGCAATACTGAGGATAATTCATCCACAAGTGGCTAGGTATTCCTTCTTGGTGGTGGTGCAATTTCTTGGGCATCCAAGAAGCAAACTTGCATTACTGGTTCAACAATGGAATCTGAATTTGTGGCTCTAGCAGCTGCTGGTAAAGAGGCTGAATGGTTGAGAAACTTGCTTCTTGAGATTCCATTGTGGGTCAAACCTATGGCACCCATTTCTATCCGTTGTGATAGTGCAGCTACATTGGCTAAGGCATATAGCCAGATGTACAATGGCAAGTCTAGACACCTAGGTGTTAGACATAGCATGATTCGTGAGTTGATCACGAATGGGGTGATTTCAATAGAGTTTGTGAGGTCTCAACAAAACTTAGCTGATCACTTGACGAAGGGATTGGCTAGAGACTTGGTTATAAAGTCTGGTAAAGGGATGGGTTTAAAAGTCCACTCTAGTCACTGAATGCTAGGACACCCAACTCCCTCCTGAGGAAACTTGGGAGCTGAGTTCAATGTGGAAAGCTGAACATTTAGGGGACTGAAGCACATGTATATCATCCCAAGGATGTGCTTGTACCTGCTGAAAGGAGGATGAAGTTATAAACTTCTTAATGGTTAATTTCTTTGAAAAAGTGCTTAAGCAGGAGCATGAACTAAAGAGGAACCACCTATGTAAATGTTGAGGTTTCGCCGCCTCAAGGAGCATGGACTTTGGCTCTTACAACATTTATGAATTGGATATGGACACATGGCTTGTATGGTGTCAGGAGCGTTTTAAGTGTTTGAAAACTTGGGTGTATGTTATCTTCAGATGTTCAAAGTAGTTGAAGGGTTCAATTCTTAGAACACCCTGATTCTCGAATATTTGGAGTGATGTACTAAGATGGAAATTCAATCTTTAGGACATTTTCATTTATGCACTGGTTTTGTTAAAGTTGATTTTCATGCAAAAAGGAATTGTACTAAATTGGGGAGGATTGTTGGAAATTTAGTACAATTGTGGGAACGGGTAATACTTGTAAATGGGTTTGGAGGTATGGAGTGTACACCCATTAAGTCACTTACCTCCCTGGACTCAATATAGTGGTTGTGATATCAGTAGGAAGCTGCTCCTGGTCAGGAAGTTGCTTCTGGTCAGGAAGTTGCTCCTGGTCAGGAAGCTGCTCCTGGTCAGGAAGCTGCTCCTGGTCAGGAAGCTGCTCCTGGTTAGGACGTTGCTCCTGGTGATGCACAAAGTCTTTGTAACCTCTTTGACCAGTTAATGAGGGTTGAATATTGACTTGATGACCAGATTTCTGGTCATGTAACCACTATGCTTTATGAAGGTTATTATGAGATTAATAGGCCGATTAATGCTCTTAATACCTTTGACTAGGTGTTACATTCCTTAAAGGAATAGGATCACTATAAATAGTGATCATATTTTGCATGATGAAATACAGAAACAAGAAACACAGAAACGCATAGAGTTCTTGATTTGTGCCTAAAACAAGAACTAACTCTTGGTTTTATCCCAAGGAGGTATTCGTGTTAACCCAGGCATAGGGTCGAATAATCTTCTTTGGAAAGTGATTACACGACTCCAAGAGATATCCGGTAACCATTCATTGGTACGTAGTTAGGCTATTGATTATCTTCACCCTGTTGGAACGAAGTAAACCCCAACACTGAACCTGCTCATGTTCACCCCATGGTCACACGATCTCAAGTCGGCATCGTCAAACCAAACCCAAAATTCTCTCTCCATATCTCCGTCCCATCATCTATACCACCTTCCCACATACATGCCCTTAAAGACCCCAACTGGAAACATGCTATGGTAGACGAATATAATGCTCTTATTAACAATGGTACGTGGGTCCTTGTTCCCCGCCCGCAAAAAGTCAATGTGGTCTGATCTATGTGGTTGTTTAAACATAAGTTTCATGCAGATGGTACTCTTAGCAGGTATAAGGCACGTCTCGTTGCCAACGGCCGCAGTCAACAACTTGGAATAGATTGTGATGAGACGTTTAGCCCAGTTGTCAAACCAGCTACTATCCGTACTGTTTTGAGCCTTTCTGTCTCCCGTGCATGGCCTATTCATCAGCTTGATGTAAAGAATGCCTTTCCGTACGGACATCTATCTGAGACGGTCTACATGCATCAGCCACTCGGTTTCCTTGATCAAGCTCATCCTGACTATGTTTGCCTTTTACAGAAATCTTTATATGGACTTAAACAGGCTCCTCGGGCTTGGTTTCAGAGATTTTCTACATATGCTACGCGTGTTGGGTTCACTCACAGCAGGACTGATTCTTCGTTATTTGTATATCACCAGGGATCTGACATTGCTTATCTCCTGCTTTATGTTGATGACATTATTTTGACATCATCATCTTCTACGCTTCTCCAGCGCATCAATTCATCTCTCCACAGTGAGTTTGCCATGACCGATCTTGGACCGCTCAACTACTTTCTTGGTATCTCTGCTCAGCAAACATCTTCAGGAATGTTTCTATCTCAAGCCAAATATGCTATAGAAATTCTTGAGCGGGCACATATGCTCAATTGTCACCCCTCTAAGACGCCCGTGGCTACTGATTCGAAGCTTGGACCTGATGGTACTCCTTTCGAGGATCCAACATTATATCGCAGCCTTGCGGGGGCCCTTCAGTATTTGACTTTCACTCGGCCAGACCTCTCTTATGCCGTTCAACAGATATGTCTATATATGCATGATCCTAGGACACCTCTCTTTAGTGCCTTGAAGCGCATACTACGCTATGTTCGAGTTACTATTGATCACGGGCTTCAGTTATACACCTCGACCACTTCTCAGCTCACTGCGTACTCCGATGCTGATTGGGCAGGCTGTCCTACCACTCGATGTTCTACTTCTGGCTATTGCGTGTTTCTTGGCGACAACCTCATTTCTTGGTCATCTAAGCGACAACAGGTTATTTCCCGATCCAGTGCTGAAGCGGAATATCGTGGTGTGGCTAATGCTGTTGCGGAAACTGCTTGGGTGCGGAACCTTCTTCGAGAGCTTCTAGTTCCCTTGCGTAATGCTACATTGGTTTATTATGATAACGTAAGCGCTGTATATTTGTCGAGCAACCCGGTTCAACACCAACGCACCAAACATATTAAGATTGACATTCACTTTGTTCGGGACTTTGTTGCCACCGGACATGTATGAGTTCTGCATGTACCATCTCGCTACCAGTATGCCGACATCTTCACTAAGGGACTTCCCTCTCCTCTGTTTATGGAATTTCGCTCCAGTTTAAGCGTCCGACCTCCTCCCGCTCAAACTGTGGGGACGTATTAGTATGGTATATATATGTAGTCAGCCCATTTATGTATTGTGTAGGCCTTAGCCCATTCCCTGGAAACCCTAGCTTGTATCATGTATATATACATGTTGTATCTTGTAATAATAATCATCTCATTCAATCCCAATACACCGAGTATTAGATGGAACATCTTTAGTATAAAGCTCCCTACTAACATGTCATGTTTATACGTTTCATTAAATACGTTAAGTATTTTAATATTTTAATATCTTCATAAAGATATTAAACAGTCGTAATACGTAAAGTACGTAAATGGTTAATGTCTAGTACTATCATAAATATAAATGCATGGAATAATTAATTGCATTTAAATCATATAGTTATGCATGCTCTCTATGCTAAATGCTCTCTAAGTATGTCCCCGTCAAAAACCCATTTTTTGAATCTAAGTTTTTGAAAAATTTGTCCGGTTATAGTTCAGTTAATAAAATGAAAATTTTATTTTTGATCTGATTCTCTATAACCATTGCTCTGATACCATTCTATGACACCCCCAAATCAGGTTTGCAGCGGAATAGTAATTGGGTGTCACGTTGCGGATCACAGAACAAATGGCATACAAAGCATTGATCATAATTATATGATTTTGAAATACAATTGATACAAATATTGTTTTAGTACAATCAGTTGAAACATTGAATATCCGTTGTTGTTAAAAGTATCCCAGTGAAAACAGATCCTCCAGTTATTATGATGCTCCTAAATGATGCTCATTCCATGCTCAAATAATCCAGCTTAATTTCCTGAGAAAAACATGCTTAAAACAATCAACATAAAGTTGGTGAATTCATAGAGTTTTGTAAAATCATATGTCATTTGATATAAAAATCAAGTTTAGTATCTCAAAATATCCCGTATAGTATTTCTTAAGCTTTGATATAAATCAAGTTCAGAAATATCAAAATGTTCCATATTGTACTGCACAAGGTGTGATAAAAATCCAGTTCAGAGATCTCAGTATGTTCCATGTATTAATGTACCAATTAATATAAGGTCAAGTTTAGAACCGCAAACATCACAAAACTAGTATTGCACAAAGCCAAATACTATAAGATAATTACATTCCTATTGCCCGAAACTGACACTTGACATAGTTGAGCCCTCAACAAAAGAGGACACATCACCATTTCTAAACAGGCACCCATCAATAATAAGTGCTGACATGGTAAACACCTGTTGTCCCGGCCAAGGCACAGTGAGCATGACTCACCCAGGTGGGGATGGTCAGTCCCAAATAGATCTATTTATAACATTCAGGCAATTCAAAAATTCTAACAGTTTCAGATGCACGGGTCATGCGGGTTCATCTACAATAGGCAAATGTAATCAAGGGTGACGGTTCAGTTTGCGTCCTATAAAATATATTACCAGTTTTCTCCTACAATATTTAATCAACAGTTTATTAAATATAAGTATCGGTCCATGATCTCATGATATTAAAATCATATAGTCAAAACAAGTTATAGCATGTATCCCCCTCGCGGGTTAGTAAAAACATAAATAGTTGTGAAAGGCGAGGCTATGAACTCACCTTAACAGCAGTGTCTGAATAATAACACATATAGTCCAGATAGTATGCTCAAGATACAGTTAATTACCTAAGTAATGTAAATGATCTCAGTATATGCAGATAAAATGCATAGATGCTTTCGAAGTTAAAGTGCATGCTTATACTTGTTTTAAATATCTTGCCGTTTATTACCCGATCCGTATGTATTTATTTATACATTAATATATACATAGTGAATCCTCCAAGTTTCTATGATTTACTAAATAGTCCCTAGGTTATATGTTTGAGGTAATGACAGTTTTAGTCCTTATAGACTAGGGTTTAATTTAATATAAAATTAATAAGGATTTAGGGCTTATATAAGTTTCGGTAGTTGGCAAAAATAGTCCCTCACGTTTTAATTAGGGTTAGGGTTCGCACAACTTATAAGTAATGACACAAAAGGCCCTTCAAGTTTTTATTTAGGGTTTAAAACTTATATTAAGTTACGAATCAGCCCCTAGGGCTTGATTAAGTTTCGGCTAATTACACAAATAGTCCTCAAAAATCTAAAACCTTAAGTATATATATAGTGTAAATGCTAATTTTTGAACGTCGTTTACGGGTTCGTTATCTAACCATAAAACGAACAGAAAACATATTTGTATTCTCGGGTATCCCGTCTACACGTTTCGTTCTTTAAGTTTTGCTTGAAAACGACTCTAAAGTGGGTAAAAACGCGTTTGAAGACAGCGGGTCAGAATGTCTAATTTTCATCAGCTTTTAAAGTGTGTGAGGTAGATTTTTAAAGGGCCGTAAATTGTTCGTTATAGATCCGTTTTTAGTGTTCTTGGTGTCTATGGAAAGGTAGCCAGGAGATCTACAACATCCTAGTTGGTGTCGGGTTCCAGATCTGACCCTACCACGCTCGAAAACGAGGCTAAAGTCGGTTGGTTAGCCTACATGTACGTGCTGTTAGCTTTTTATCTAAGTGCTGACAGCTTTGAGTGTTCAAACACAGGTTTTCAAAGTCAGTTTCCCGATTCGTTATAGCTCCGTTTTGGGCGATTCAAGAGGCTGTGGAAAGCTGGCTAGGTGATCTACGAAATACCCCCATAAACAGATCCATAATCGAGGTCCTACTAGGTCTAAACAGGGTCTGAAGTAGGCTGGTCGGGCTACTTTTACACATAAAATATTAATGATGGTCGATTTGTTTAACATAGCAAACGTGTTCCATTTTCGTTCAAATTTGGCAGAGTTACTATTTAAGGGAAGACCTAAGACCTAGTACTCACGTTTTTGCCAAGTTCATGTTTTATGTACACGTTTCCCTATGGTGTCGCGCGTATATCAGGAGGTTTGTTTTATGTTTCTACATGAATGATGCAAGTATAAGAAATAGCAAAATAGATTAAGATTAAGACGAAGATCTTACGAGGTTATGCAAGAAGTGATAGAACAAGAAGTCCAATATTTCCGTGGCGTGATGTAGTGAACAAAATGAACCCGAGACCTTGTGATAAATCCTTTCCCCCTTAACCCAACTCGTATATTTAGAACTCGTTTCCTAAATGTACCCGTATTCATTTGGACTTTCTTGTTTGCTAACTGTGTGTTGTACACTGTGTGTATAACAAATGTGATACAAGAAATAGTTAGGAATATGATAGTGGTGGTGTGGTGTTTTCGGTTTGTAGGGAGAGAGTCGAGATATATGAGATGCAAGATGAGGGAGGTAGGTTCAATATGAAGAGTATATATGGAGAAGACCTAAGGTTTGGTTTGGTTGGAGATGTGGTGTGGGAGAAGCCACAAGGTATGAGTTTGGTAGCATGCTATCATGTGGTAAATGATATTGCACATCACCTATGGTTTGATAATCTAGAAAGGAGTGAGGTGTTTGATTTTTGGTGGAAGAGGGTTGCACTAAGGTTTGGTAAGTGTACATGGGATTTGTACATGAAAGGAATTTTATGAGCTGATTTGATTTTGATTTTGGTAGGAAAAATATATACGTATGAAATAAAGGAAGGAATCCAAAGAAAATCAACTCAAAGATTTAGCTAGATCTCAAGTGAGATTGGGTAGGATCTAGCTACTAGTATATATCATTTTGATTTATTTTGTACATGAAAATAAATGATCAACGTGTTCTAGAATATTTTATTAAGTCGAGTTAGTAGTGGTTAATTGTACTAAAAGTTTATGTTCAAAATTTAATGTATATAGGTTTAATGCGCAATATTTTGGATTGTCATTAATTATAATATAATTAATAATTTATTTATGCACATAAAATGTGTCTAAAAATAAATAAATAAAATAGCTCTATGGTTAAAACGTCAAGTGTTTAAGTAACATAAGTAAATATATAATATTTACTATATATGATCTGGTTTGTAAAAATGGTCGATAAAAATATTATAAGATAAGAGTAAAACCAGTGACGTGTTAAAAGCCCAAAATTTGGGGTTTTACAATGTGGTCTCGGTGGTGCGAAATAAAACCCAAGCCGAGATCCCCTTGGGGTTCGGTTTAGGCGTCGGCCACAAAACAAACACCCCTTAACCATTATTTTATTTACCCCATGTTTAATTACATGTTTTATATCTTGTTTTTAATTTGCTATTGAAAACATTCATGATTTTATGTGATTAGTAAATCAAAAACATAAAATAAAAGAGGTTTGAGTTTATACCGATCACGTGAATCAAAGGAGGATGAACACACAACGATCCTTGCAATTATCGAACACCAAAAATCTATCAAACACCCCCTTTGGTGTGTGTAAACCCGGCGACCAAAGAACAAAGAGAAGGAGAAAAGATTTTTTAGGGTTTCTTGCTTTTTCTAAATTTTTGTTATAATGAAAATAACTTTTCCCCTTAATCCTTGTTTAGTAAAAATTAATCGGCTTGGCCCTTTTCTCTTGTTGTAGCCGCGGCTAGGCGCCCACATGGGGGTAACCCGAACATTTCTCGTGACAAAATAATTAGTGTGTTCTCGTTTTCGTGTTTTTACGTGATTTAATTAGTTATCGATCGTGACTTAATATATTTATTCGTGATCGTAATAAATATACATACATACGTAATATTTGCTCGTGATTAATTTACGTTCATGATTTCATGTTCGTATGTTCGTGATTATAATTATTATTGAAATAATTATCGTGTGTTAATACGTAATAAATACTTATCGTGTTATAACACGTACGCAATACTTGTAATTCTTTGTAAACATGTTATAAAAGGAATGTTCTAGATATTTACGTAATATCATAAGGGTACTATTCATGGTAAAAGCATGCGGGTTTTACAACTCTTCCCCCCTAAAAAGAATAATTCGTCCCCGAATTATAGATAAAGTAAACTGGAAAAGAAGAACATACCCGAATTCAAAATATGAAATGAGGGTAAGAAGCCCGGATAGACTCCTCTGTTTCCCAAGTGGCTTCCCGCTCGGTATGATCCCTCCAAAGGATTTTGAAAAATAGAATCGTCTTCCTTATCATGACTCGTTCTTGTCTGTCAAGAACTCGTTCGGTTTCTTCTATGAAAGTGAGATCTTCACGAATCCGTTCCAGTGGATACTGAACCATGTGAAGGGGATGATACTGGTACCCTTTGAGTAAGGACACATGGAAAACATTGTGAACATGATAAAGCTGCGGAGGTAACGCTAAACGGTAAGATACTTCACCGACTCGTTCAATGATATCAAACGGTCCGATGAATCGAGGACTGAGCTTCCCTTTGATTCCAAAACGTCTAACACCACATGCCGACGAAACCTTAAGGAAAACGTGATCTCCTACGTTAAAATGTAAGTCCCTACGATGCTTGTCTGCGTAACTCTTCTGACGTGACCGAGCTTATTGCAGTTTCTGCTTAGCTACTGTGACCTTCTCATTAGTCAGCTCTATTATCTCTGGTCCTTTAAGGGTTCGCTCACTAACCTGATCCCAGCATATTGGGGCGCGACACTTCCTGCCATACAACATCTCGAAAGGAGGACACTTGATACTTGCGTGCCAACTGTTGTTGTATGCAAACTCTACCAGACAGATATAATCGTCCTAATCAACCGTCCATTCCAACGCACATGACCTCAACATGTCTTCTAATGTCTGAATCGTTCGCTCTGACTACCCGTCTATTTGAGGATGAAAAGTCGTGCTAAGCTTAAGTTGTGTACCCCAAGCTTTCTGCATACTTCTCCAGAATCACGATGTGAATCGGGGATCTCTGTCTAAGACGATGCTGGATGGAGCACCATGAAGTCTCATGATCTCCCTTCTATAAGTATCGGCAAGTTTACTGACCGAATCTTCCTTGCGGATCGGTAAGAAATGAGCTGATTTGGTAAGTCGATCAACGATAGCCCAAATTGCATCATGCTTCCTCTTTGTTGGCGGAAGACCAGTAATAAAATCCATGGTGATTTTGTCCCACTTCCGCTCTGGAATATCTAACGGTTGAAGAAGATCGCCAGATCGCTGATGCTCGATCTTGACCTGCTGGCAGGTAAGACATTTGGAGACGTAAGTAGCAACATCCTGTTTCATCCCACTCCACCAAAAGCACTGCTTGATGTCATGGTACATCTTGGTCAAACCAGGATGTATAGAGAATGGGGAGCTATGAGCTTCAGCTAACAAGGCTTCCTGGAGTTCTTGGTCATCAGCTACACAAAGTCTCGTGCCCTGCCATAAGATACCATCTGCATCTACTCTGAATTATGTCTGCTTCTCCAAATTCTGAATTATCGCCCAGATTTCGCCATCATCCTTCTGTGCTTCCTTGATCTTAGAGAGTAACTCGGGTTCCACTCTAAGATTAACCCAGTAACCGTGTTGTCCACGTACCATGATCTCTATGTCTAGTCACTCCAAGTCTCTTATGATTTCCTCCTCAATTTTAATGCCGTTTATCATTCCGGACTTTCTGCTGAGTGCATCTGCTACTACATTCGCCTTGCCGAGATGTTACTGCAGATTAATGTCATAATCCTTCAACAGCTCTAACCATCTCCTCTGTCTCATGTTCAATTCACGTTGAGTGAAGATATACTTTAAGCTCTTGTGGTCCGTGAAAATGTCACATGATTCTCCATACAAGTAGTGCCTCCATATCTTCAATGCAAACACGACTGCTGCAAGTTCCAAGTCATGCGTAGGGTAATTTTCCTCATAAGGCTTAAGCTGCCGTGAAGCGTACGCGATCACTTTCCCATGTTGCATGAGAACACAGCCAAGTCCCTTCCCCGATGCATCACTGTAGATTTGAAATCCACCCGTACCAGATGGGAGAGTAAGAATAGGTGCATATACTAACTTCTGCTTTAGGTCTTCAAAGCTCTTCTCTCGTTCTTCCGTCCAGACGAATTTCTCCTCTTTCCGCATCAATTTGGTCAATGGTAGTGCTAGGCGGGAAACGTTCTCCACGAACCTACGGTAATAACCAGCTAAGCCTAGGAAACTGTGGACTTCGGTCGCTGATGTCGGCCTCGGCCACTTAGTAATAGCCTCAACCTTCGCTGGATCCATCGTGATTCCTTCTGCTGATACAATGTGACCTAAGAATGACACCTTGTCTAACCAAAACTCACACTTGGAGAATTTAGCATACAACTGCTTCTGGAGAAGAATCTGTAGTACTGTACGGAGATGGTCTTCGTGTTCCTCCTTGGACTTAGAGAAAATCAGGATGTCATCGATGAAGACAATGACGAACTTGTCCAGAAATTCATGGAAGATTATGTTCATCAAATCCATGAACACTGCTGGAGCATTGCTAAGGCCAAATGACATGACTACAAATTCGTAGTGGTCATAGCGTGTACGGAAAGCAGTCTTGGCGATGTCCTGCTCCTTAACCCGTAGCTGATGATAGCCTGACCTTTGATCAATCTTGGAGAAATGTTTGGCCCCTTGGAGTTGGTCAAACAGATCGTCTATACGTGGTAGTGGATACCTATTCCTGATGGTAATCTTGTTGAGCTCGCGATAGTCTATGCAAAGGCGCATACTGTCGTCCTTCTTCTTAACGAATAAGACCGGTGCGCCCCATGGAGATGCGTTCGGTCGAATAAAACCTCGTTCCAGATGTTCTTACAATTGATCCTTCAACTCCTTCAACTCTATGGGAGCCATGCGATAAAGAGCCTTGGAAATCAGCTCAGCTCCTAGGATGAGCTCGATATTAAATTCTACTTCAGGTGCAGGCGGTATGCCCGGAAGTTCTTCTGGAAACACATCTGGGAATTCTGATACTATCGGCTGATTCTGAATTGATGGGGATTCAGCATCCATGTCATGAACAATATCTAGATAACCCTCGCGACCATGTGAAAGTAGTGCACGTGCTAGCAGGGTTGATATGATTTGTATAGACCTGCCGGGTACGAACCCGTTGTGAATGTACTCTGGCGCATTAACATCACCGAAGATGACTCGATATGAATGGTAGCCTATGGTAGCATGATGCTTGGATAGCCAATCCATGCCCAAAATCATGTCAAAATCAATCATGTCCAGCGGAAGTGCGTCAACAGGACGAACCTTGTCGTCAAACTCTAGGAGAAGGCTCTTGTACACATGGGTTATGCGTACAGAGTCTCTCAAAGGTGTGGAAATACTCAGTATATTCTCTAGTGGCATGGGGAGTATCCTAACATTCTTGGCATAAGTAGTAGAAATGACCGAGTGAGTAGCACCCGTATCAAACAGAACACATGCAGCTTGACCATACATATACAAGATTCCAGTGATGGTACCTGTAGACTTGTTGGCCTGATCGCGAGATGTCGTGTAAACGCATCCGCTATTAGGAGGCGGCTTGGTATCAGCATGTCCCGATGTACCCTCCATCTCGCCCTTGCGGCAATCCTTCATGCGATGGCCAGGAAGACCACACTTGAAGCATACGTCGCTGTCATGGCGACATGGCCCTGGGTGCCTACGGTGGCAAGTAGAGCATAGAGGATGAGTATATCCTCCAGCAGGTGTCCTGACTGGCTGAGAACCTGATAAAAACACTATACATGAGACATGAAAATAGGGTACAAAGGACAATGCGGTTAATCGTAAGATTTAATACCAGTGATAGCTGGACGGTTAGGCTGTGAACCTCTCTGGTTCTGGTCCCTACCGTTACCATGTTTCATGGTAGAAGATTTTCTAATGTGTCAGAATTAAGAATCATAACATGTAATCATAAGAAAAATGCGTAAGTATAAGGACCTACTGCTGTTGGAGTGTCCAGCGTTGTTACGATAATTGTCATTACCGCCATGCTTATCCGTAGCAGAACGGTTGTGAGTCTGACCGTTTCCCTTGGGCTGATTAGGCTGTTGCTGAGTAGCCGGCTGAGACCAGTCCCCAGTCTTCTGCTTGGAAGATACAATTTAAAGAGATGAAATATTGACATATACTGAAAGAATACGGATTGGTCACCGCTTGAATACGAATGTTTACCTCTTATCGGGTCTCTTTGCTTCCCCGAACTCATCTCTCTCCTGCAGCATCTCCAGCTTACGTGCTGCATCGGTCACTTGTGCTACCGTGTTGAACATAACACACACCAAGTTGTTTGTAACTGATGTACGAAGAGCCCACCTGAAGTGGTGTGCTTGCTCTTCAGGAGTACCTGCTGCTTCACCAAGGAAACCAGCTAAGCGAAGAAAGAGATGCATGAACTCGTTGCTATTCTTCCCAACTCTCTGTCAGATCCCATGGTACTCTCTCTTCAGCTTGTCTTGCTCAGCCTTGGGAAAGAACTGCTCCATCACCCTATCCCTGAACTGAGCCCATGTCAAACCAGCCACCCAATCATCACTTCCCTCAGACTGCTTTAGTGCTATCCACCATGCTAAAACATCACCTTCGAACCGGTAGCATGCCAACCTCGACTTGAAGAAGGGGTCACAGCCCATAGCATCGAAGATCTTCTTAATGTGAGCCAACCAGCTTTCAGCTTCACGGGGGCTATCTGTTCTCTCGAAAGCTCGAGGACGGAGCTTATTGAATCTCTCCAACCATGTGGCCAATGTTGCTGGAGGAGGAGGAGGAGGTACTGGGTGATGCTGCTGATTGTTGGCAGCCTGAACCTTCCTTAGCCCTGATTTCGTTCCTCGGCTGAGGAAGCATAGCTTGCATTGCAGCTTGGATTGCTGTATTGAGTTGTTCTTGCTCGCGTGTGAGAACCATATGACAATATAACATAAAATATATGAATAAACTGATCAAAACATAAACTATATACATGAAAAAAAAATTATACCAATAAATCATGAGAAAAATTTTATGCAGGAAAACAGTACATGAATGCATGATGCAGTTTTATGAAAACTTTTGTATGCGCGAGAGTGAACGCCTATGGTGAGTTCACCCAAAACAAAAGACATGGCGAGGGGACGCCTATGGGTCGGTCCCAAATTTAAAAGTTTCGATAAAACACATGCGACTAAATAGGGCCAGTCCTGTACCAACCATTACTTAGTCATAAACCTGCGATAATGACATATATATATATATATATATATATATATATATATATATATATATATATATATATATATATATATATATATATATATATATATATATATATATATATATATATATATATATATATATATATATATATATATATATATATATATATATATATATATATATATATATATATATATATATATATATATATATATATATATATATATATATATATATATATATATATATATATATATATATATATATATATATATATATATATATATATATATATATATATATATATATATATATGTATGTATATAAATATATATATATATATATATATATATATATATATATATATATATATATATATATATATATATATATATATATATATGCATGAAAATGATGAATGCATGAAAACCGACTGTCAGTTCTAGGAAGACCATAGTGACTACCCACTAATCACAGGTCGTGTTTTGAGAGCCTACATGTCGAAGCCTTGGCTCTGATACCATAATTGTAACACCCCATTTTGATAAATGGAATGTCACGCGTGATTATGGCGTGTCATCAAAGCATACAAGGTTAAATGTCTAAACATTACATGACCATAAAGGAAATACCGGAATCAAACATCGGTACCCCAAAAGTAGAACTCATCACACACAAACATAAGTACTGTAAATGAAAGGACTAAACAATGTCCATGGAAATGAGTATTAAAGTATAAAGAAATGCATAAAGTAAAGAAGGCTAGGAAGCTTCCAATCCATATGCTACGAGCGTCCCTGAGTACCTGCCGTTTTGGGAACATGAAAAGGAAAACGGCTGAGCAATACGCTCAGTGCACGGATATACAAGTATAGCACGAATAATATAAGCATATAAACATGAAGCAGCGGAAAAGACTAAGTCCTAGATAACCTGGTTATATCTTAGTAAAACTGGTTTTATAGTTTGAAAAGCCTTATGTTTATCTTGTAAAAATTGTTTAACATATTTACCATTAGCCAATATAGGTCATGAAATATCAACGTGCATGAATACTTAGAGGGGTGACCTCGTCATGCAAATTAGAGGGGCTGCCTCTAATTTAATATACTGGTTTTGGGTAGGAGGGATCAACTCCTTGTGAGGGATGCAAGGCACTCACCACATTCACACTGAATAATCTGCTAAAAACATGTAAACTAGGATGCACCCATACGTCCCACCTGATAATAAAATATGGCCAAAAGCCAAAAGGGACGCCACAAACTATCACTCTGCCGTGGTGAAGTCATAACACTGGTGCCTCCAATGTTATGGTTATGGTACCTCCATAACTAGGTGAAACTGGTCATGCATGTATATGGCTTTAGGTATTCTAATTAAACATAAGCAATTCAAAAACATATAAAACATATACTGGGGAAAACAGTTGGCTGCATACGGGAAATCCTAATACGGAAGAATGTCCATAGTGAAAGGACGGAGAATCCATACCTTGTGTCCAGTGAACGAAGAAGACGAACGGAAGAGAGTCCTAATTCGGTATCACTAATGCTACATAAATACATACGTGTATAAGTATCTGATTACTGAGTACGTAACTGGTTTTATATCATGTCTTAGCTTGTTTTATATGTTCATGTCATGTTTTACTGATCTAAGCTTTATATACTGTGTTTATCATATATTCTGTCTATTCTGATTAAGTATTACTTGTATTTCATGTATTATTATACTTGTTGTGTAATAATAAGTAACTTTCTAAAAATAGAAGATTTCCTAAAATAGAAAGTTTCCAAAAATAGAAAGTTACCAAAATTAGAAAGTTTCCAAAAAGAGAAAGTTTCCAAAAGTAGAAAGTTTCCAAAAATAGAAAGTTTCCAAAAATAGACTTACTGCTTAAAATAGATAAGTTTCTAAAATTAGAAAGTTTCCATTAATAGATATAAGCTGGATAATTAAGCTAATTATATAAGTTTAAGTGTTTACTGATTAATATTCTAAGTCACGTAATTAAATAGTATAATTTATTAATTATTTCATGTGAATTAAATAAACTATTGGTTAAAGTATTTAATTAAATATAACATGGTTTAATTAAAAAAGGTAAAATACTTAGGTTAAACATGTATTATTATCTATTAATAATATAACCTAAGTCATGTAAATTAATTAATTATAAGTCATGATTTTAATAATTAATTAATTATATAGTCTAATCAAATGATAAATACTTAGGTTAAAATTCATGCATTAATAAAAAAATTAATAACCTAAGTCATGTAAATTAAATTAATCATGTTCATGTTTTTAATTAATTTAATTTAAGTCTTGAAAAATATAACTTGTAAAAATATTTAGCCTTGTAAAAATAACTCATGAACCAGACCGTGTTTTATTCTAAACATGTGTGAACCGGACCCGTGTTTTAAACCGTGAACCGGACCCAATGCACCCTTGGTTAAGCTAGCCGCCGGCTAGCCGGTGTTCCCCTTGCTGTCGTGGTCTACCCGAGCACCACCATGCCCCGACCTCGGTCGTGTCTCCCTTTCTTGCTGCTGCCGAGACAACAAGTCACCAAACCGAGACCATGTGGTCTCGGTGGTGCGAAATAAAACCCAAGCCGAGACCCCCTTGGGGTTCGGTTTAGGCGTCAGCCACAAAACAAACACCCCTTAACCATTATTTTATTTACCCCATGTTTAATTACATGTTTTATATCTTGTTTTTAATTTGCTATTAAAAACATTCATGATTTTATGTGATTAGTAAATCAAAAACATAAAATAAAAGAGGTTTGAGTTTATATCGATCACGTGAATCAAAAGGAGGATGAATACACAACGATCCTTGCAATAATCGAACACCAAAAATCAATCAAACACCCTCTTTGGTGTGTGTAAACCTGGCGGCCAAAGAACAAAGAGAAGGAAAAAAGATTTTTAGGGTTTCTTGCTTTTTCTAATTTTTTGTTATTATGAAAATAATTTTTCCCCTTAATCCTTGTTTAGTGAAAATTAATGGGCTATGCCCTTTTCTCTTGTTGTAGCCGCGGGTAGGGGCCCAGATGGGGGTAACCCGAACATTTCTCGTGACAAAATAATTAGTGTGTTCTCGTGTTCGTGTTTTTACGTGATTTAATTAGTTATCGATCGTGACTTAATATATTTATTCGTACGCGTAATACATATACATACATACATACGTAATATTAGCTCGTGATTAATTTACGTTCATGATTTCATGTTCGTGATTATAATTATTATTGAAATCATTATCATGTGTTAATACGTAATAAATATTTATCGTGTTATAACACGTACGTAATACTTGTAATTCTTGTTCGTGAAACGTAGACATGTTATAAAAGGAAGGTTCTAATTATGTACGTACTATCATAAGGGTACTATTCATGATAAAAGCATGCGGGTTTAACAAAAATAGTTTTCATTAGTTTTAAATTTCATAAAAATAGTTTTTAGTCTAATTAAGTCATCTTAGAGGTTTACAAAATAAAAAATCTTTATTTGGGATTTTTATTAATTATCTTGATTTTAGGGCTTTAATTAGCATTTAAAAATTAATATTTAATTAATTAAAATGTTTAAAAAAATTTTGATCATTTGTAAACTCTTAGTCTATTTTTAGCTATTTTTGGTACTTTTTTGGGATTTTTTATAATTAATTTTTGTTTTGTCACGTTTTACGGTTTTTCGTTTTGTCGTCATAGTGTAATTTTATCGTAGCCGTCATTCTCTTCTCTCATCTTTTCTTTCTCAATATTAATCTTAAACATTTAACAAGTTTTTCACACACATATACCTCCTTGGGAAACGAACTTTCACCTTCGGGTCATTAACAAATGATTTTCCTAAATCATTTGTTTAATACTTACCGCTTTTACCTTGTTTTCCTAAACAAGTGTAAATTTACCACAATCATTTTGGCGCCGCTGCCGGGGAGGTGTGTCATGATTAATTTGTTCATTTTGTTTTTAATATCTAACCATAAATAGTATTTGTAGTAGAACTCTACTAATACGTATTATCGGTTTTTTTCATTTTTCTTGTGAAATATTATTACTATATTGCATAAGTATCACAACAAAATCAAAATATATCCAAAAGTGTGAAAGCACAAGCTTAATTGGGATTTAATCACCTAATTATTGTATTCGAATCTCAAACAAAAAGAAAAAGGCAAAAATAGGTAAATAGTTTCGTGAAGCTCGATTTTGAAAAATATGAACTATAAGGTGAATAGATAGGCAACGTGCTATAAAAGGCCGTTAAAGGGAAGCTAGGTACTTAAGTGCTTCGCGCCACCTCATTCCCCCCGTTCACTTGTGAGTATTTGAGATTTAAGGCTAATCGAGGGTGTTGCCGCCCAAAGTATTATTACGTATCATATATAATTGCTTGGTTTCTTTGTGATTAAGCCCTCTTGAAAAATTTGGTTTTCACCAAAGTTCTAAAGTCATTAAAAGGCGTTCACTCCACGTGATCGTTTTCATTCTTTTGAGGCTTCTTTAATCAAGAGCTTGATTCAAGGAGAGATTTGGTAGATTATTGTCTATGAATACACACAAAATCCAAAAAAATTAAAAACAATCAAAAGCACAAAAAAAAATTGAAAATTCATAAAACACCCAAAAGAATCTTCTTTACTCACCTCCACATTCTACGTCACGTTTATGCAAACTCGTAATCAAGCAAAACGAGCTCGCAAACGTCGTCAAAACCAAGGCAATTTGATTGAAGAAGAAACTTCAATTGTCGAACCCGTTTTAGAACCAATAGTCACTATGGCTAATCGTACTATTATGGAGTTGATTCAAGCACCCACCGAGGGTTTTGGATAAGCTATTGTGATTCCCGCCATCCTTGCAGAGAATTTCGAGATTAAGACAGGTTTAATGTCAATACTACAAGCAAACAAGTTTTGAGGTCATGAGAAAGACAACCCGCATTATCACATAAGGAATTTCAATAGTCTCACCGCAACAAGCAAGTTTAAGGATGTTCCGCATGACGCCATTAAGATGATGTTGTTTCCATACTCGTTGGATGGACGCGTAAAAATTTGGCTCGAGAAAGAACCGCCAAATTCTATTTTGACATGGGGTGATCTGGTTTCTAAGTTTGTGAACCAATTTTTTCCACCATCTAAAACAACACATTTGAAAAATGAGATTTCAAGGTTTACACAACGTCATAACGAGAGTTTTTCAATGGCATGGGAACGATTTAAGAATATGTAACATGAATGTCCTCACCATGATTTTTCGGAATTGCATCAAATTGATACTTTTTATAATGGGCTTAACGCCCATGAACGAGATTATTTGAATGCCGCCGCGGGTGGTAATTTTTTGTGCAAAACGACCGATGAGGCTTTAAAGATTATCGAGAATAGATCTAAGGTTTATAACCCTCGTAACACACCGAGTGTTGCCAATATGGGTTCATCGTCATCATCATCCTCTCGTAACATGAATGCCTTACATGATGAAGCAATTGAGGAAAATCGCTTTTTCAAGAGATTTTCGACGCTTATGGCACATTGGAAAGCAAAAGATGCTTTGAATTCCGCATCGGTTAAAGCGGTTGAAAAGATTTGTTTATCTTGAGGTGGAGCTCATGATCTTTCCAAGTGTATTACCGCCGGTGGTAACACTTCGAGTGCTTACGTAGCAACAGGAACTTACAACCAAAACGACCAAGGTTTCCGCCCAAATCAAGCTCCCAAAAATCAAAATGTTAACAACTATTGAAACAACAATCAAAGTGGTGGTTATCAAGGCAATCAACGTAACTACAAAAAGGGTAATTACCAAAGTGGGAATGGGCAAGTTCAAAATCAAAACCAAAACCGTGATATTCAAAACACTACATAAGGTTTTCAAAATGCTCACACTAAAAATCTTAATGGAGAATTTTTGGATTATGCAAAAATCAAACGATGCTAAGTTTGATAACATGCAACGTGAGATGATTAGCTTAAGATATGAGCTGAAAAACGAGCTTAAAAACGAACTTGCTAATGAATTGAAAACTCATGCTAATAAAATGGAAGGAAACATTCAACGTCTTCAACAAAATCAACAAAAGATGGAACAAGGTCAACATGAGATTAAGAAGAGTTGTTAAAAGCGGATTTAAGGCAATCAAAATTTGAAGATCGAATGGCTAAAATGTTTGAAGCAACCATGTGTAAACCCTCTTCCTCGGGTGGTCTTCCTAGTGATTTCATTGCAAACCCGAAGGGAGAAATGAAGGTTATTACTACTCGTAGTGGTAAAACTTTCAAGGAACCAATCTCTCGTCCTAGTACTTCTATGGAGAAGGAAATCGAGAATGAGCCCGAGGTGATGGTCGAAAAGGAGCATATCACAAGCCCACGAAGTACCGCTCATACCACACCTACGGTTGAACCAATACCAATTGTGGAACCCGAGATTCCAAGGCCGTTGCCTACGCCCCAACCTACACCACCCTTACCTTACCCATCGAGACGAAACAAAGAGAAAATGCAAGAACGTAATAAACAACAAATAGAGTTTTTTATAAAAATGTTTCAACAAGTTCATTTTGATGTAAGTTTAGCCGACGCGTTGTTATACATGCCTCGTTTCGCTTCCACTTTCAAAGGTATGATGAACGATAAGGAGAAGCTCTCGAAGCTATCTAATTGTTCTTTGGTTTATCTTAATCGAATACCGGAAAAAGTTGGTGACCCCGGGAACTTTCTCATTCCTTGTGATATAAAAGATATGAAAGAATGCATCGCCTTTGCCGATCTTGGTGTAAGCATTAATTTGATGCCATTTTCCATTTGGAAATCACTTTCGCTTCCGGCTCTTACTCCTTCGAACATGTCTATTGAGATGGCCGATCATTCTACGATTTTAGCATGTGGAGTAGCCGAGGATGTTTTCGTAAAAGTGGAGAAGTTCTACTATCCCATTGATTTTATAGTAGTTGACATCCCCGCGGATCCTCAAGTTCCTCTAATTTTAGGTCGTCCATTTTAGACACCTCGAGATCGCTTATCGACGTTCATGTAGTAACTATTACTTTGAGATTCAACGAAGAGGAACTTGTTATAAGTGCTACTCAAAACTCGACACCTTCTCATGTTTATGCAATCGCTACCATCAATCACATTGACTTAGTCGATGTGGTTTGCGATGAGTTTTCACAAGAAGTGTTTGGTTTTTCCGATAGTTTGTCAAGTGGCAATCCCACTATTTTGGATCCGATTCTTTCTAATTCTACACCAAATCTCACTCCATCCAAGGAGGCGATTTTACTTCAAATGAAATCGACAATGAAGATGAGGTGATTATTGGTAATGATACTCTCATTCCACCATTTCTTCCGCCGATGGAAGTTATGAGTGTTGAACAAAAATCTTCGATCGAGGAACCGCCAATCCTTGAATTGAAAGATCTTCCATCTCACCTTGAATACGCATTATTGAAAGGTGATGAAAAACCGCACTTTTGAAAGTTCTTAAATCTAATAAAGGGACAACTGCGTGGAAAATTTCCGACATTAAGGTTATTGACCCAAAATTTTGTACTCACGAGATTTTAATGGAGGAGGACTACAAACCCGCAATTCAAAGTCAAAGAAGGGTAAACCCCAAAAATCACGATGTCATCAAAAAGGAAGTCTTAAACTTCTTGACGCGAGAATGATTTATCCTATCTCCGATAGCCCATGGGTGAGCCCAATACATTGTGTCCCTAAGAAGGGAGGAAAGACCGTTGTGCCCAATGAAAACAACGAGTTAATTCCCACTCGTGTTGTGACCGGTTGGGAGGGTGTTTATTGACTATTGAAAGTTAAATGACTCCACTCGTAAAGACCACTTTTCCTTGCCCTTCATGGGTCAAATGTTGGAGCGACTTGCGGGAAATGAATTCTATTGCTTTTTAGATGGTTTTTCCGGTTACTTTCAAATCCCTATCGACCCTCGTGATCAAGAGAAGACTACGTTTACGTGTCCTTATGGAACGTTTGCTTATCGTAGAATGCCTTTCGGACTTTGCAATGCCCCGGGTACGTTTCAATGGTGTATGATGGCTATTTTTCATGATATGATCGAGAAGTCGATGGAGGTATTCATGGATGACTTTTCGGTGTTTGGTGATTCGTTCACTTCGTGTTTATCTAATCTCGAGAAAATGTTGAAACGTTGTGAAGAAACCAACCTTGTGCTTAATTGGGAAAAATGTCATTTTATGTGTAAATAAGGAATCGTCTTAGGGCACAAGGTCTCCAAAGCGGGGATTGAGGTCGATAAAGCTAAGATAGACGTCATCGCCAAGTTACCTCATTCCAAAACCGTTAAGGGAGTTAGGAGTTTCCTAGGCCACGCGGGCTTTTATCGTTGTTTCATCAAAGACTTTTCGAAAATCTCTCGACATATGACACACCTTCTCGAGAAGGATGCTCCTTTAAACTTCAATGAGGATTGTGTTAGAGCTTTCGAAACTCTTAAAAAGAAACTTACCGAAGCTCCCATTCTTGTTGCTCCTAATTGGGAATTACCCTTTGAAATCATGTGCGATGCAAGTGATTATGAAATAGGGGCCGTCTTAGGGCAACGTTATGAAAAGCACTTCCGTCCTATTCATTATGCTAGAAAGACGATGACCGAGGCTCAACTTAAATACACCACAACAGAAAAGGAATTCCTTGCCGTGGTCTATGCTTTTGAGAAATTCCGACCTTATCTCGTCTTGACTAAAAGCATCGTATATACGGACCATTCGGCTATCAAGTACCTCTTAGCTAAGCAAGATGCTAAGCCGGGATTGCTTCGTTGGATGCTCCTCCTCCAAGAATTTGATGTCACCGTGCTTGACAAAAAAGGAGCCGAGAATCTAGCGGCCGATCATCTCTCTCGTCTAGAAGATCCTCACAAAGATGTTTTCGAGAACAAGGAAATTACCGAAACATTTCCTCTCGAGACTCTCGTTGTAGTGAATTCTAAAGACAATACCCAATGGTTTGCCGACATTGCAAATTACCATGCGGGGAACATCATAATCAAGGGTATGACGACACAACAAAAGATAAAATTATTTTGTGACGTCAAGTTCTATTTTTGGGACGACCCTTATCTCTTTCGGGTTTGTGCGGATCAACTCGTTCGACGTTGTGTATTTGGTACCGAAGCTTCTAACATCCTTAGAGCTTGTCACGAGGGACCCATGTGTGGTCACCATGGTGCTAATCTCACGGCTAAGAAAGTATTCGATGCCACCTTCTTTTGGCCTACGATCTATCGTGACGCACACGCACTTGTGAAGTCGTGTGATTCTTGCCAACGCCAAGGAAAATCGACGCAAAAGGATGAAATGCCGCAAAACGTAATTCAAGTGTGTGAGATTTTCGACATTTGGGGCATTGACTTTATGGGGCCGTTCCCATCGTCTCATGGAAACACGTATATCCTTGTCTCCGTCTACTACCTTTCTAAGTGGGTGGAAGCTAAGGCTTTACCTACGAATGATGATCGTGTGGTGGTGAAATTTTTAAAGCAACTATTCTCTCGGTTTGGAACCCCTCGTGCTATTATAAGCGATCGTGGAACCCATTTTTGTAATGACCAATTCAAAAAAGTCTTAAAGAAATATGGAGTTACTCATCGTCTTTCTACGGCTTATCACCCGCAAACGAGTGGGCAAGTCGAGGTTTCAAACCGAGCTTTGAAGAGGATTTTGGAAGGGTCGATTGGAGAAAACCGTGCTTCATGGTCTGAAACTCGATGACGCTTTATGGGCCTTTCGGACCGCTTATAAGACACCTATCGATTGTACTCCTTATAAGTTGCCTATTGAATTGGAGCATAAGGCATATTGGGCCCTAAAGCATGTCAACTGTGATTTGAAGACCGCAGGAAATCACTAGAAAATACAACTTAATGAATTTGATGAATTAAGAGATAATGCTTATGAAAATTCATTGATTTTTAAAGAAAAGACTAAAAAGTTTCGTGATTCAAAGATTTAAAACCGGGTTTTTAACGTTGGTGATCAAGTGTTACTTTTTAACTCTCGTTTGAAGATATTTTCTGGGAAATTGAAATCTCGTTGGTCGGGTCCGTTCACCATAACACAAGTGTTTGCTTATGGGACCATCGAGATAGCTCAAAATGATGGTCCTAATTTCAAGGTGAATGGACATAGGCTTAAGCACTACTTCGGTGAGGAAGTCCCTTCGTTGGAAGACCTCGACCAAGTCACCTTCGCCAATGATAATTAGCATTGAGGGGATCGAGTCGAGCTCATGACTCGGTAATAAAAAACAAGGTGCCTCGTGGGGGAGATCCCATGCTTTTCCATTGTACATATTATCGCTTTCAAATGTAGTTAATGAGAGGGGATTTGTGCCCTTCCAACTCGTTGTCTCGTTGTTGTTTGTGAATGTGTTATCTAGATCATCATCATCTCCACGATTGAAGACTCTCGTGTTCGTTTACGTGAGCCTCGATCGTTTGCTTGAAGAGTTTTTCATGAATCCATGACATATCCTTTATTGTTCTAACAATTATCTTTTAGCATAAATCATAAACGGCTTTAGATATATTGTTGATCACCCTTTCCATGCTAGATCCTAAGCATTCGACTCTTCGTCTCTAGTATGGGGTGCTATACCTTTAGACTCGAAACATTGAGGACAATGTTTATATTTTGTAGGGGGGGTGAATAGATACTTGCCTTGCTACGCCCTCACGTTTTCCAACTTTCAATGTTTTGTTTTGTTTTGTTGCTAATAAGGCTAAAAATGGCCAAATTTAAAAAATTTTCTTAGTTTTCATAAGTGTTTTTAAGACACGAATGTATATTTTCTGATAGGTAGAATAAGAGTTAATTTTTGACTTGATGGGAATTTGGAGCCCTTTACATTCCTTAACTCGCTTGAATCAAGTTTTGCTAGACTTTTATATAGGGAACTTTAAAACGCGAAAGTCTTAGCTCATTCGGGTTAAGAACAAGAACTTTTCGCAAGTTCCTATAATTGATCCTAGAAAGTCACTTATCAAGGGAACTTTAAAATGCATTCTCTAAGCTTGAAAAAGTCCAAGAAAGTGCAAGATCCTATAGGTGGCTTGAAAACCCAAAACTTCGATTTGATATAGTCCTAATGAAAGCTAATCTAAATTTGGCTTAATTTTAATTTGCATGGCTATGTATTCACGAGTCTCTTTAGTTAGAGGTCTTTAAATAGTGAAGAACGAGAAGTGATAGAGTTAGACAAGTGATCATGCTGAACGTAGAACATGAAAATTTTCTTTCAAAAAATCATATGTTTTTAATTGTGGCTTTTTATCCCATAAGATCAATACATTAGGAATAAAATAATTGCAATAAGTAAGGTCGTACGATTTGAATGGTTACTTAGCTTCTAGCCCAAGATCATTTAAAAGTTGCTCAGGGTTGAATAGAGTTCATAGCCAAGGCATAACTTATTGAAGTAGGATGCGAATATTGGCGAAGATCCAAAAAGGCCCTAAGAAGGAATGAGGAGCTCTATTTTGTTGCTAAAGATCCAAGATGATGTGAAATATCATTATTCCAAAATCAATATGAAGGATCGAGACACACGACGAAAAGCAATTACTCCCCTAAAGATCATGGAGAAAGTCTATCCAAAAAGACTCTTACAAGTTATGAGGATAAATATATCCAAGTAATAAAAGGAGGCGGATCGTTATATATCAAAATCCAAAACAAAGATTGAAGAAAAATGATAAGTCGTGGTCCAAGTATGAAGAATCTCTCAAAAATGTCAAGTGAAAAAATTCCAAAATATGAAGAGAAAACCATAATATCAAGAAGTCTTTCGAAGATTTGAAGTATGAAGTACATGCCAAATATCGGTCCGAGAAAGGTCTCAAATCGTGAAACGAGTTATGCCAAGATATGAACTTATGGAGATACACGAGAAGTCGTTTTAAAAGATTTTGTCCTTTAGCTAACTATCGATTAAATCGTGATACTTTATTTTCGTACTAATAAATACTCAAATAAGTCAATATGAATCACTTGTGATCCATGACAATTAGTTAAAAATTCTAGAAACCTTTTCTTTTCTTAATAACTAGGATTGTAGGGAGAAAAAGTATTACACAATTTGGACGTATGAGTAGTGTTAGCATTGTGACTTGTACCAACGATGATCTCGTTTTTGCACTTAGCATGGAATGTATGACAATCAAGGATGACGAACTTTACTCTATGAGACATTCACTTGTTTATATTCATTGACCCTAAAAGTCACTTTCGTGATGAAAATCATACATTATGTCTTTTACACATCTTGATAGTATTGTAGCAAGTTTTACTTTTCAATAAAGGTTAATAAAATTGAATTTTGGTGATGCTTAGATACTTTATTCTAGCATTGCGTGAGGGCACGACAATGGTTTAGTATGGGAGAGTGATGAGATGGCATTTATACATGATCTCATCGTTCTTTTCGGGCTTTAAATGCATAAAATGTCATAAAAATACCACATATATGCTTGTGTTTGTTTAATTGTGTATTTTAGGTATGGATATCATGAAAAAGACAAAAGATCACATGAAACAAGGAAAAACGAACACGAGAAACGAAGTCGCACAATGAACCGGGCCCTAGTTTTGGATTTCTCAAAGAATAACCCTTGAAGACTTGAAGATGTACAATAATGATCCCTCATCAATGAAGAAATGACACTTAATACCCTTGTATATTCATAATTACAAGTTTGGTCCCTTAAATTTGTCAAAATGAAAAAAGGTCCTTCAACTTTGAAGAACTGACAAGTTTAGACCCTCAACAATTCTAAATTGTCAACAATGGTCCCTCATGAAGTCAAATATCCAATGAAGACCCTTGAAGTTCAAGAATATTACACATTTAGTCCTTTTTAAATGGATATGTAGAACAATGATAATCTTTATGAATCAAGAGGGTTGATGTTTTTCTAGAGAGAGAAACTTAGAGAGAGAAATGAAAGAAACTATGTGTTATGAAAAGTAAGAAATGAACAACCAACACCTCTTTCCATGGTGGAAAGAGGCTTATATACCCAAGTCCTTAATGGACTTGGGCCTCCGGCCCATGAACATGCTCATGGGTCGGGCTAATTAATAAAAGTAATTTAAACACTACTACGAGCCTATAACTATATAGTTGGAGTGACCGAGACTTTCTATATACGTAAAACGTATTTCCAACAATATCCCCCAAAGGGAGGTCACTCCAAATTTACAAAGTCCTAATCTAGCATGTTAGATCTTGTTCTTGAGCTCGTAGTCCACTTTCTCTTTTCTTTCTTTCTTTTTCTTCCTTTTGTGAATATGTGTTGAATAATATCAGCCTGTTGCTTGGAACACGTTCTTTTGGCTTTTCACGTGCAGTCTTTATCTTCTTGTGATGTTCGCCTCTTTGTGACTTCATGTCCCACACACTTATCCTTTGTTGAATTCTTGAAAGTTTCAGAGTCAATACAGCGGAAGACTTTTAGGTCATACTTTCTTGAATTTGCAGAAGTATTTGATGCAGAAGGAATAAGCATGTGAGGACGTCTTCAACAGGTACACCGCAACGCCACCATCTTCAACTGGTACACCGCAACCCCACCGTCTTCGAATGCAGCAACATAATAAGACACGAATAAAATGTCTTTGACATTTTATTCTAATTCGGTAGCATTTTACCTCCGGTCGGTGAAGACCGTTGGACAATATTAGATATCGTACCCGTGACGGATAGTTTCAATTAAGTAACTTCCTGACAGGATTTCGCGGGTAAACCCGTTCTCTTTATTTGACCGTCCAAAGCTGACTGCGAACATAAAGAGTGAATCATTTGGATTAAAAATCCTTATGATTGAAGCCGTCAATTCATGAAACCTGGAACAAGTGAATTTCAATTAAGATATTCACCATCGTTGCTTTCCAGTTGTCACAAACTTAATTCAGATTGAATCTTTCTTGTCACCTACCAAGTGCTGTTTGATGTTAACACTAGAAGGATTTCCACTCGTCACTGTGAACACTAAAGAGTGTCACTCTGAGTGTTCTGGCAAGATCATACGATAATGCGTAGAGGCCTGGAACGAGTTTAAATTCAAATTTAGAATTAAACTACTGTTTCTTTCTAGTTGTCACAATATTAGTTCTTAAAGAACCGCACGTGTCACCTACCATGAGCTTGTTTGATGTTGGCTCAAGCAGGATTTCCATTTTCATTGTAATACTTGCGTATCACTCGGATGTTCTGGCAATATTACAAGAATACTACGTAGGACTCATAAAGATCTCTTACTTTTCACATTGTGTGAAGAAGCAAGGAATAAATGGAAAGTGTCCTAATGAGACTTTTGATGATCTTGTGGCTCTAGACTCGATAGTGCGTTTTGATTTAGTGAGCGATGGCTGGAGAGGAGTGCCACCTATTCAATATCAGTCTATTCGGAGTGAATAAACCAATAGATAACGTGTTGATCTCTGTGTGATTAAAACAAATACATTTTGAGAGATATTTGAGTTAGCTGGGGAGGGTTGTGCATTGCATCACTGGGTCCATGATGTCTTTCTTTAATATCGAGAATCATTAACAAATGATCTCAATAGCATATGTTTTGACCCGGTTTCTGCCTAAAGTTTTAAGGAGGGCTTCTTTCTATACACCCTTTATCTTTACAATTCTTTTTCATTCTTCAACCCCTTCAGTGCTTACCAATACGTCATCACTAGCACCTTGTTGTGATTGTTCCAGTGCTAGCTTAAGTACTTGGTCTACATTCAGCTACGTTCACAATCATTCTCCATATTTCCTAGGACTTCTAATTCTATCTAGGGAATTGTCCTTGGGAAGATTCCATCGGTTCTGATGAATCATTGGACTAATACCTATACCTACCACCCTTTTGTCACCACATCCGTCGTGAATTAAATGTGTTTTGGGTAAGTATTGTCACCATAAAAATCCTTGAAAAATCACTTATAGCACTTGTGATATTTTAATCAAAATCTTCGTGCCTTAAGTGGTTTTGATCATCAAAAACGCTCCCCCTTAACTTGTGCATTACACATGTTAGGTTGGTTTATTTTTTAAGCCTTTTTATTGCTTAGCCAAATATCATTAAGTCTCCTTAATCCTATTTTCTCCCCTTTCCAAAATGTTAACCATCAATATTTTGGATATTAATAGATTAACCGGTCTTTGGGTAATAAAATGAAATTAGATGTTGGCCAAAGAACATATTAATGCTCCCCCTCAAACTAATAAGGGAAAGTTGTAGTGCTTGAGTATGATTTGTTTGAAATATTTAGAATCGCGAGAGAAATTCTTGAAAAATTTCATACGTTTACACTACAACAAGCCACAAAAGCTGATTATGCAAAAAATTAACATACTCACAATTATAGACATATGGAGTTGACCTGGTATAAGACGAACCATAATTAAATGGCTCGTTCCGTGAACCTATGGTGAGCTCCATATGGTCGTCCACCGACGAATCGTTCCACACTTCGTAGCAACCGGCGCTTCCTCAGGAGTTCCTCGATCTTCTTAATCGCGTACTTTGCTCCTCTTTTGCATTGGCTTGTCCAGGTGTACTGGACTGCTGGAAGCGGTAGGTTGGCATTGAGAACCGTCAGATCATCTCCAACATGCTTGAGCGTACCATCGCTGAATTTGTGCAGTTCGGAGAATCACATATATTGCATGACGCTAGTCTCATTTGGATAAAAGATCCCTGCTTCCGGCGTTGTGGTCCCCATGTAAACCTTCTTGTCCTTATGTAAATTACTGAGTGGAGTTGTATGGGGACGTTCTAAGTTTAACTGCTTCTGATAACTCTCCACTCCAAGTTGAAAGTCTTCCACCCGATTTTGAATGACGATTTTCCTAGCATATTGACAAAAGTTGGAGCTCAATGCAATGCCTATCTCAGGTGGTAAATGGTCAAGTTTCTCCTGAGCTAATAACAACAGAAGATCTTCGATGTCTTCAAGTTGAAGGTACTGGATATCACTTTCGTCAATTCGGTATTCTTTCTCATTAGTACGTTTGAACACGATTACATTCAAGTAATCATAGCCGAATACCGTCTGAGTGGTTTCTCCTTGAATGCTTTTAATCCTGTGAGCTGAGACAATAGAAGCACCTCTCTTAGGACGATGGAAGTGATTGTAAGCTAACCTTTTCTTTGGATTCCAGTGAGAGATGCCAAGTGATGCATAAGTGTCATAAAACTTTAGCAATTTCTTTCTCCATAGTGCATCAGGTACTTTATCCTTTATCCATGGAACATTCTCCAAATTAACAGCCTTGACCATAGTGAGTGACGTGGCATATTTCTTTGCGCCATTTTCAAGGTATTCAAGATCGTGAGAAACAAAGTGCTCTACTGAGATCGTTGCAGAACCGACGATGACCGTTGGTGTAAGAGGTCGCAACACGAGAGTCTGAATTCCTGTAGTTGTCGCTCTCATTGCCTTGGTAAGCTCATTCAAGTGATATTCTGCTTCATTATGGCTGATCTTCAAAGTATCAAAGAAGTCCACGTTTGCAGCTGCCATTTTGATCAGATCCGGAGTCATAGTCGGTTTCCCATGAGAATACTGTAGAAAGGCCGAGAAATCGATAGGGTTATTGAGGAATTGAGTCAGCTCCATTTCAGTTGCAGTGTCAAAAGGATGCTGTGGTGCTGCATTTGTTAGCCAAAGTTGCTCCTGTACCGTGTCATCGATGATTAACGATTCAACAAACGTTGGTTCTGGAACATTTAAGTCTTCAACTTCCATATCAATGTTGTGCTGATCTTCAGATGGTGTTGAAGGTTGATATTGCATCACCGGTATATCATCGCGAGGTTCGTCTTCTAGGATTGGTCCTATTGGTTCTTCTGTTTGCATATATTCTACAGATTCATTGTAAGAATCAGTAGTAACAGCTGGTGCAGTAGATATACCTATGTCAAGTTGCTGAGTTTCTGGTACAGTAGACTCCATTGTCTTTTCAGCGGTTTCAGCAATGTTTTCTGCAGCTTCCTCTAAACTTTTTTCAGTAGCCTTATCACTGTCATCCTTATTAGGCTCTTCGGCATTAGTACCCGTTTCGTCATTCTTATCACCCTTGTTGGTTCCATTACCGACGTTATTATCATCATCGTTATCCTCATCGTCATCTGTATCCTCGTCCTCATCTTCATCGTCATCCTTATTCTTTTCTTCCTCATCCTTTTCTTCCTCCTCATCTCCTTCCTTATCCTTTTCCTCATTTTGCTCATTGTCACCATCATCCTCCTCATCGTTACCCTCATCTTCTTCCTCCTCTAGTTCGTCTTCATCGTCAGACTCAAAGTCGGTAGTATCTGCAGGTGTATCTTCAATAATTTCTTTGTTGAGATATTGCAGAACTTTTCATTTGTGTTTCGATTTATGAGCTCCCATATCTAGCAGACGTGTCTGTAACATTGTCATTAGTTGAAGGGTAGATAAACGATTACCGAGAATATTTGGTAGCTATTGATCAACATAGGACTTGACTTCTCGTCGAATGATCGTGGTCATCTTCTCGTCAATTGACCCAAGAAAAACGGCATTCTCTTTGTCACGAGTTTTCTTCTCTTCAATAAATGATTTGTGTTGTGCTTTAAGTTTAGACACTCTGTCGTATATTTTCTGAAGTGTAGGCTCATCAGTTTGTGGTTCCTTGGGAGGAGTGGTGATCCTTTCAGTCAATGTAGCGATTTGTGTAGCTTGAGCCTCCAGCTGTTGTTGAAGAGACTGGATCAGTGGATCATTGACTGAGAGGAATGGATTGGATGTGGATGATACTTGTGGTTCTGCTGGTGGAGGTGTAACCATAACTGTTAAAGTGGTGGTGGATGATACTGGTTGTTCAAGGATAGGTATTGATGTAGATTCAGTGATTGGGGCGGTGGTTGATACAGGTTGTTCAACTGTGGATGACGGTGTAGATTTAGTGGTTATGATGGTGGTTGATACTGGTTGTCCAGCAGGTGCTGGGTGATAACTGGTGTAATGACCTCATTGATGACCAGGGTGGATAATGGTGGAGTGGTGGTTGATGTAACAGTAGTTATGGGAACATCCACCAATGCTTCATTTGTTGATGGATCAGTGTTTGTGACCTCAACACCCTCCCCTTCCAAATTAAGATATTTTAAAACATCATTAGAGCCGGAAGTAGACTTACTTTGAAGTTGAGTCTCTAGTATAAGTGTTGCATGAGCATCATCGTTTAACACCATGTGAGTTGGTTCTGGTAAGGATGTGGTAATATTGGCGTCTCGATACATTATACTTGTATCTATGTCTGGACTGCTACCACGTTCTTCACTATGCTCACGACTTTCATAGTGGAAGTTATCAGCATCTTCATAAGCATCTTCATCAATAGGATCTTCATAAAATGCCATATCAGCATCAGGATTGCCAAATTCTGCTAAGTCCTCAAACATTCTTGAGCCAGATCCTGTGGAAAAAGCTTCCTGTCTACTTTGTTGAAGAATAATTCGTAGTCGTTTGGCTTCAAAGATGTTTTGTTGAGCAGGTTCATCTGAAGCAACACTTGCTTCTTTACCTTTAGTCTGCTTTGCTTTCTTTGGCTTTCGAAGTGGTATTTCTTCCTGTTCTTCCTCAGTATGGGTCATCTCAGCATCTTCAGCATCTTCATCAACTAAATTCTCTTTCCCTGTGCCTTTGTCTTTTGATGAAACAGTCGATTGGCGCTTGGAAGTTCCTTTCTTTCGTTTTCCTTTTTGCGTCTCTGATTGTTTTTCGGAAGGATCTGCATTTTCTCGTTTGAACTGTGCTTCAATATCTTGGAGCATTTCTCTGTAGTGATCACTTTCCCTTATTCCTTCATTCATCATGATTGCTTGCACTGGAGTTGGTCTGAGTTTATACTTTGTGAATTGATTATCCGCAGTCATAGTGTCTAACACATCGTCATTATCTTGAGTATGATAGAAGAAATTCCCACGAGGATCAATATCTGGGTCACTCTTCATAAAGAAATTGATGATGAGTTTGGTGAACCTTGGAAATGGGAGATGCACCGCTTTTCTCTTGGAACTTGTGAATTGATGACAAAATTCCTCCCAAAGTTGTAAAGCATAATCCACTTTAGATCCGGTGTAGAGACCCCAAAAGATAACTGCCTGAGCGGGTCGCATAGCGTCTGATCCGCGAATCTTGGAAGTAAGGCATTTTACTAAAGTGGTGACAATTGCTTTCCAAGGTTGCCCAATATGTGACGTGTTAAACTAAGAAATAAAACTAATTTCACCCTCATTATTTAGTTCTCGGATTACTCTAAGTAGTTCTTCTGAATTTGGGTCAGGCACAAAGTGTTCCCCTTTTGCTAGCTTAGGGAGCTTAAATAGTTGCCTAAACTGACGCAGGTCAAATGTCAAGGCTTTGTTGTTCAGAGTAAAGGAGATTATTTTCTTTGACAATTGCTTTGCTAGTGTGATTGAGGCAGTTGCCCAAAATTCGTGCATGTATACTTCAGGGACTGATGCAGTGACACGTAATGCATCCTTTATTGGTGAACAATCTAGGATGTCTGTTGCGATTTTGAATGCCGCCAAAGAAGGATCGAAATCGTCTCTCAGACGAAAATTATTTGGTGCATGTTGCATTCTAGCATTAAGTGGAACAAGGATAAGATCTAGTCGTTTTTGTTCTTCTTCGGTTATCGACATTTTTCTGCTTTTAGATAAACACAAGCACACTTGATACATATATATCTCATAAACTATGTAAATCCTAAGCATTGGAAATAAATCACAACAAATGTCACCACATATGATTGAGTAGCAAAATACAAGCATAGTTCATATGGACAAAGGTCATACATTCAGAATCATATCTAGAATTAAGAGATATATAAGGCAAAGGCATGGAAAAACTAAGTCCACTATAGTGCTTAACATATCTTAAAAACTAGCAAATTTTGTCCAACGTAACAATGCATCATATTGTACCCATCGAAGTGTACCCATTGTATTGTATCCATCGTACTTGACCCATCGTACTATACCCATCGTACTGGTGCAATTGTGCTAACCCATCGTACCCTACCCATCGCACTGGTGCAATCGTACTGAACCATCGCATTGGTGCCATCGTAACGAACTATCGCATTGGTGCCATCGTAACGAACCATCGCATTGGTGCCATCGTAACGAACCATCGCATTGGTTCCATCGTAACGAACCATCGCATTGGTGCCATCGTAACGGACCATCGCATTGGTGCCATCGTAACGGACCATCGCATTGGTGCCATCGTAACGGACCATCGCATTGGTGCCATCGTAACGGACCATCGCATCGGTGCCATCGTAACGGACCATCGCATCGGTGCCATCGTGACGGACCATCGCATCGGTGCCATCGTAACGGACCATCGCATTGGTGCCATCGTAACGGACCCATCGCATCGGTCCATCGCAACAGACCATCGCAACGATCCATCGCAACGAGCCATCGCAATGGACCATCGCAACAGGCCCATCGTAATGAGGCATCGCAGCGAATGGATCATAGAAAGGCCATCGCAGTCAATGCGATGAGAATCGATCGTAGTCATGGATCGTATTCTTGGTGATAGAACCTAGGCAAATCTTAAGAGTGCGATTACGGGACAAAGAAGATGTTATAAGCCAACCTGTTTATAACCAATGTATATCTAGGCACGATGAACAAACCCCAGCTCTAAAATCTCATTTTTATCAAGAATCTATAAACCCTAGATTTGTTTAGATCGGATGGATATATGTTTTTAGTTTATGATATGAGCATCATAGATTCATCTAAAATATAAGCACTGATGAAAAAAATTATACCTAGATCAAATACAAACGAGAGGCACAAGAAGATGGAGTTTGAAGCTCTTAACAATGGCGGAAGGAATGAAAGTATGTGTGTGTTTCTGTGAAGACAGACAAACGAAGGGGGGGGGGGGGTTATTTGACTTTGGTCAAACCATGTTGCAAGAAATTGCAACTTGGTCCCCCTTTTTGCAAGTGTGCAATTTTTTACCCCCAAGGTTTAAGATGATTAAACAACACATGTAAAAACATGTGAACTAGCTAACACCTAAACCCGTAACGTCTTATCTTTGAAAACAAACACGAAAACAAACTCCTAAAGCTTAATTTCAAGCAGGTTATACCTCAAACCACATAAGATTACAAAGCATATAATGATGAGAATGGTCGGTTTATATTTTCTGAAAACCCTTTTTGAAGATGAATTTTTAATTCCAAAAGCAACATAATGTTTGCTCCCCCCTTAAACATAGACCCGTTTTCTATTTAAAGAGCTGTAGTCATTGTTTTTAAAAGAACAAATATCCATGAAGACTTTTTCCAGTTTAGTGTTTTTAAGAACGATTCTGGTTGCAATAAGATTTCTCTTATTTTGACAAAATAAGTGCACTGATACGTACACTAATTTGTGCTAGACCAAGTTATAAAGTAAACTTAGTCCCTTACAAGGTTTTAAAGTAAACCTTGCTCGAGAAAATTAATTCCCGTTGTGAGCCAACGTTTTCATAAGAAATACGTGACTTTAATGCGAAAAGCGGGTTGCAGTCTGAAATAACTACAAGCCATAATGGGCATGTATTAACATGTACAACTTTTATACGGACTCTATTTATGGCGCCGTGTCAATTTTAATCGACATTTCTAAGGCCGTAAATATTACCGTACTAAAAGACATGCCCGATTTAAAATGAAAAAATATTTTTGGATTTTCTTGATGTTATATTTTTTATGGATTTTGAATGTTTTATATTTTTTATGTTTTTTTTATGTTTTATATTTTTGTATTTTTCTTTTGGTGGTTTAAATATATACGATAATATACAAGATCACGATCAAAGGATACGCAAGAATAGTTTACCACCACTATTCTTCAGATTCTTCTGCCAACTCCTTAAGTGTCGCTGGTGAGAATGATTTCATGCCTAGCTTTTTGATCAAAAACTCGATACGTCCTCGATCTAATGCCTTCGTGAATAAATCCTCCAGCTGATACTCAGTGTTGACGAAGTACAGTTCGATCACTCCATTTTCCACTTGCTCTTTGATGAAGTGGTAGCGTATGTCAATGTGCTTTGCTCGGGAATGTTGAACATAGTTGCAGCACAGATAAATTGCACTTTTGTTATCACAGTATATTGGGATTTTGTTGAATCCAAGACCGTAGTCAGTTAATTGTGACTCATCCAAAGAACTTGAGCACAACAACCGGACATAGCGATGTATTCAGCCTCTGTACTTGAAATCGCAGCGCTTTTCTTCCTTTTTGATGCCCAACTAACAAGTCTATCTCCAAGAAGTTGCACACTGCCAGAAGTGCTACGTCTAGTATCTTGACACCCAGCATAATCCGCATCTGCATATGAAATTAGTGCAATAGAATAATCCTTCGGATACCACAGACCACGATTAAGTGTTGCCTTAAGATACTGAAAGATCCTTTTCACAACATGTAAGTGCTTTTCGGTAGGTCGAGCCTGATACCGGCCACACATGCATATAGAAAATTGCAAATCAGGCCTGCTAGCAGTCAGATAGAGAAGGGTGCCGATCATTCCACGGTAAAGTTTAGAATCGACAGCTATCCCTTCCTTATCTTCATCTAACTTGGATCTCTCCACCATTGGAGTATCCACGGGGTCACAGTTTTCAAAGTGATACTTCTTAAATGATTCAAGAGAAAATTTGGATTGATTAATGAAGATGCCTCTGGGATTCTAAGAAATTTGTAACCCTAAGAAAAATGAGATTTTTCCCATCATCGACATCTTAAAACGTGTGGACATAATTTTCTCAAAATGGTTAGACAATCGTTGATTAGTAGCAGCAAATATTATATCATCAACATAAATTTGTACCAGTATCATGTCGTTGTCCTCCTTGAGAATGAATAATGTTGGGTCCACTTTGCCTTTGGAGAAGCCTTTCGAGATGAGATACGACGATAAGAGATCGTACCACGCGCGTGGAGCTTGTTTCAACCCGTAAAGAGCCTTCTTGAGCTTGTACACGTGATTAGGATACTCTGAATTGACGAATCCATTCGGCTGGCTTACATAGACATCTTCCCTTAATTCACCATTGAGAAATGCCGTCTTAACATCCATTTGGTAGACGATCATGTTCATATGAGCAGCATAAGCAAGGAATAGTCTAATAGCCTCCAATCGTGCAACAGGAGCAAAGGATTATTCAAAGTCAATACCCAAAGCTTGTTTGTAACCTCTAGCAACCAATCTAGCTTTGTTCTTCAGCACTCCACCCAACTCATCGAGTTTAACATTATATACCCACAACAATGTAAGGATTTCAACGTTGCTGGGTAAAGGAACTAATTTCCACACTTCAAGACGTTGAAATTCATTAAGTTCTTCTTGCATGGCTTCAATCCAAGATGATTTAGTCATGGCTTGTTGCCAGTTTTTAGGTTCAGTGTTTGAAAGAAATGCATCAAAATAGCAGTATAATGCATGTTCTTGGAGTTGGTGGCGTGTTAAGACTGGTCGATCAATGTCACCAATAATATTGCGGATTGGGTGATCCTTTGTCCATTTTATGTTGTGAGTTTTAATCCGTGGTGGTCGGGATTGAACGATTGCAGGAGCTTCCTCTAAGGAAGACGGACCGGTAGGGTCTTCAAGTATATGTGAACCAAAGAAGGGAAGCTCTTGTAAGTGAGCATATTCCAAATCGTGATCATAGAGATCCTTTTCAACATCATTAGGAACGAGTGGGGGTGATGATTCGGGTGTAGTTTGTGAATTGTTGGGGGATGGGACATCAGGTTTAAGAGTCACAGTAGATGTCTCGGGCTGATTTCCATTATCTTGAGCAATAACTTCGGGTATCGGAGCTACTGCTGCAGGTGCTAGAGAATCATTACTCGGTGGATCAAGGAATTCATCAAACATAGGTTGAAATAACTCATCCCACTCGGACCTTGTAGGTGGTATAAATGATGGAGAAGTAGGATTGTTGGGAGTTAATCTGGAATTGATTGTACCGGTTCCCATCTCATGTAATGCGGGTTCAGAGCTGTGTTGCTCAGAAGCCATCGCTGTCAGCTCATCAAAATCGGCATCCAAAGTTTCAACTATCTTGCCAAGACGACGGTTATAAATCCGGTAAGCTTTCTTTGCAGGCGAGTAACCATTGAAAATTCCAATATCAGCCTTCGGTTTAAGTTTTCCCAGATTCTCACTATTTGTATTTGGATAACAAAGTGCACCAAATACATGTAGATATGAAATATCGGGTTTTTGTCCATGAAGTAGCTCATATGGAGTTTTACCATGGCGTTTACGGATGATGGAGCGGTTTTGGGTATAACATGCGGTTGCCACTACTTCAACCCATAAGAATAAAGGAGCATTCGCATAAATCAACATAGTTCGAGCAGCTTCCATAAGTGTACGGTTACGTCTTTCCACGACACCGATTTGTTGTGGAGTGCGGGCAACAGATGTTTCATGTGAAATACCTAACTTTTCATAATAGACTCGTAGAGTTTGATTAACGAACTCAGTTCCATTATCAGTGCGAATGCGGCGAACAGTAGCATTAAGACGTACTTGGATCATCTTTAAGAAAGTAATGATATACTCTAGTGCTTGATTCTTCGATGCTAAAAATTTTACCCATGTAAACCTTGAGAAATCATCCACTATTACGAGGATGTATTTTCTACCACTCACACTAGCCGTACGCATTGGCCCGCAAAGATCCATGTGCAAAAGATAGAATGGTTCTTGGTTGGTGTCTTCAGCTTTAGGTTTGTATGATTTCTTGGTGCTTTTCCCCAAAGAACATGCGAAACATAAATGATCCTTGTCGAACTTAAGTTTTGGAAGACCACGAACAAGTTCGTTTTTAGCCAAATGGTTAATAGCATCAAAGTTAGGATGAGATAACCGGCGATGCCACAACCATGACTTGGTCTTAGATGCTTTGGAGAGTTGGCAAACAGGAGAGGCGACCATCATGTTTTGAATAGACAGTGTGTAGAGATTATCCCCTCGAGAACCTTTTAACAAATCATTTCCTGCAAGATCGCGAATAAAGCAAGTATGTTGTCGAAAAGCCACTTCAAGGTTAGAATCACAAAATTGTCCCACTGAAAATAGATTGTGACCAAGTCCCTCCACATAATAAACCCGTGAAATCGTAACATTCCCAATTTGGTATTCAACATAACCCATGATCTTCGCAATTTGGTCGTTGCCGAATTTAACCATTCCTAGAAACTTGCTGACGAAATTTCTGAGCATCGAGCGGTATCCAGTCATATGTTTGGAGCACCTCGAGTCCAAATACCAAAGAATAATTTGGACGACCTGAAAATATTACCAAACAAAGACGATGTATCAGATTCTAATTGTTCTTCGGAGTTAGCAGGTACAGATTTAATTATCTTAGATTTGCTATCAGAAGAGTTTTTAGGTTTCCAAATTTGCTTCTTAGTTGTTGGCTTAGATTCTAGTTGTCTAGTATTCTGAGGTACTTTTTGACTGGGGACAGTAACACTGGTAGGCACAATAGTGGGGGCAGACCTAGTTAAAGGGCGCTTTTTCCATTTCTTAGTGCTAGTGTTCCTATATAAAGGACGCTGAGACCTAACTTCAGTGGATGTGATCCTAGTTAAAGGGCACTTAGTTCCATTAGCAGTGAAGGTCCTACCAGTGGGTTTCCATTGCCAACCAACTTGGGTGAATTTCTTCCCCGTTGGAATCCACTCAAGATTGTTCTTAATTGCATACATTTCATTCACGTGATCCACAAGGCATAAATCATGACGCTGAGAAAACATGCATTCATTACAATTCCAACATTTCGAATTAGAATTCACATTTTTCTTAGGTTTCCACTCAGAGAGAGAACCTTTTGTCTTAGCTACATGATTCTTTTTATTTAAAACTGAAATAACATTCCTAGGGTGCACTTCTACTTTCTTCTTCTCAGTCCTACTAGTGGAAGGCTTGATCCTATCTTTCTTGTCTTGATATCCTTTATCCTTAGTAGACATAATTACTCCTGTAGAAGCCAAGGGAACATTAGTTACAGATTTTGACTTAGCCTTGATGGGTGTATTTAAAACAGGCTTAGCTCTTGGGGTCTTATTGAATGGAGTAATGGCAATGGTGGTTTGTTGTTTAGGTGGTACAGATATCGGTTGCCCAATGTACTCTAAGTTTGCTAAACAATCCTGAACGCGATCCACATATAATAAAAGCTCATATACACTATGACTTGTGGGATCACGTTCACGCATTTCATCAACAATCTCTCTAGCTAGATCAGCATGTTCTAAGGTATTTTTCATATATGTGGCAAAATTAGTGGGACTCTTCTTAAATTTTGGATCCCGATATAGCACACGTGGGTTGGTTTTGGGAGCACTAGAGGTCGAGGCAGACACAGTAGCTGGATTATCAACACGTTCTCGTCCTTTGAGTTGAAGTGTCTCCTTTAATTATGCTATAACCATGTTTTTGTCTATGAGCTGAATTTTTAGGTCAGAGGTTTCCTCACATTTCTTGTTCAGTTTGTCAATTAAAGACTTTTGCTCTGTCGCATTAAATGCGAGGCGTTCTTCTATTGAACCAGAATTTTGTGAGTCTCCCTGCCTTACTTGTTCACGCTCTCCAAATATAGAATTAATTCTATTTTATAGGACATGATTCTTAGTCTCTACAGCCTCTAGTTCCGTTTTTGTTTCAAGTAATTCTCTCTTAATTTTCATCATCTCTTCCTCTAAATCCTGAACCATCTGAATCATCTTGTCACTTATCTCAACGGAGTTTCCACAATCATTTACTTTTGAAAGAGTTTCATTTTTGGATTGATTTTCAATTTCAAGAGATATAGAATGTTGTTGAAGCTCATTAAAACTTTTTGAGAGTGTGTTATACGAATCTTGAAGCTTTAAAAATTCAGCATTGGATTCATGACAAGAATGATTATCTACAGAATTCACATGTTCAACAATATTCACAGATTCATGCACATCATCACAAATATTCACAGTAGATGATTCATCTACATGAGTATATTTAAAAGTAACAACTTGCATCACTTCGAGAGACACCATATGTTCTAAAAATCGGTCATATTCGGATAAAATCTTTTCTTTTTCAATTAAATGTTGTTCATAAGCATCATCCATTTCATAGAAAACTTTTTAAACTTCACCAATATCAAAACTTAGATTGCACGCTAGATCATATACTCCTTGTTTAATATGGTCCACAAACGGAACGATCTCTTTCTCAAACACCGTTTTCATGTGTTCGAACGCCCATTCTCCAGCGGTTAGAGCCGTTGAAGTCGTACATTCCAGGATGACCTTGTCAAACTCGGTAAGGTATCGCTCAATCTCTTCCAAGCTGAGCTTTACCGTACTAACCGGTGGAAGATTCTTAGGAATTTCCTTCGGTTGGTCCGAGTTAACGAGTGTAGGAATTATACTAAGGCATTCTCTAGTAGGCATGAAAGTGGATGTTTGGATAGTTCTCTTTTGCATATTAAATCAAGTTCTAAGATCTATTGTAGCATTTTTTGCATTCATTTGAGCATAATCATATTCAGGATATGTAGGAAGTAATTTTAACCGCTTCTCTTCATATGGTGTCATACTCTACGAATCATTCAAGAACACAATCGGATCTAATACCAATCCTAACTTGGTTGCATCATAAGGTCGTGGGTTGTGGTGAAGCGCTTGCTTTGCATACCCCGGGTTAGGTGGTAGGTCTATTAGACCCGATAGATTGAACTCTTTAAATGATGCATGAAACAAGTGTACTAGATGTGAAGCAGCGTATTGTTTCAAAAGCTTAATTTCCGTTTCTTTTATTCTTTTAGACGTCTTAATTTCCATTTCAATCCGTTTAGACTCAAGAAATTCGAAATCTGTTTGAAGCTGTTGAAAATTGTTAACGACTGACTCTTTTTCTTTAAGTTCATTCGAAAGATTTGCTCTTTAACTCTCAATTTCTAGCAGATTGTCCATTTGAACTTTCCTAAACCTATCAAATTTAGGATTGGTTAAGGTAGTGGACACAAGAGTCAATTCCAAGGTTTTAACCTTGTTCTTATGCAAAGCAAGCTCGGCATATAAAGTCTGATTAGCATTGAGGGTTTCAAGGACCGCATTATTAATTTGGCTAAGCAACGATGCCGGGACCATAAGCAAATCAGGTTGAGCAGACGAATTGGTAGTCGTAATAGCTCCCGGTTGTGGTTCACTCAAATTCTAAGGACTTTCATTGATATTACTATCAATGTTTGTCTCCTCGATTGAGTTACTAACCACCGGAGGCTGTTCCGGATACTCAGACATTTGCTTAACTTGATAAGGTACAATACTAGTATCTGTAGCAGTATGTGGTACCTCAGAAATTGTATCAGCTCCATAAAGTGAAAGATTTTCCATGAGAGCTGCTTTGGCGGTATTAAGATCATCACAATCAGATTCGTATGCATCCAAATCATCACATTGATAGGCAGCATTGTTTGTGATGACTGTTGTGAGACTGTCAGTTTCCGCTACTCCCGGATCTGCAAGAAATGCCAACTCCTCCTCATCGAGCTCACGTCCTTGGGCTTGAGCATTCACCAAGTAGATCTTCTCCTGAAACCATGTGCCGACCCTTTTCCTCTTAGGCTGCTTGCACTCTCGGGCCATGTGTCCTTCCCCTTTGCAGTTGTAGCATATGATTACCTTCATTTTACCAGTGTTATTTCCTCTTGTAGAAGTAGTATTGGATGAACGTGCACCAGCAGTAGATGAATTAGATCTCCCCTGAAGTGGTTGCACCATGACTCTGCCGTCCTGAATTGTAGCCTGTTGCCGAGAGTTAGAAGAGTTCCTTAACTGATTGTTAGTTGTTGCTGGACCTCTGTAACCTCGTTTGTTCAATGTTTGACTTAGATAAGCAGACATTTGAGCAAGGATATCGGTAGGACTATCTCCTTGTCTAAACGCAGGGACAGGGATGTCATCTTCATAGTAGAATGCTGGTGCTGATTGAGCTACAATCTGATTTGATGGAGCACTGACTTGTTGTGAGTAATGAGGTTGAGGAGCCTCAAGTTATGGATAGGTACAAGCAAGGTTTGTTGGAGGTTGATACGGTGAAGACTGGTGTGAAGCATAATGTAATGGATGTGAATCTCCTTGTGATGATGATGTTGCTGGTTGGTGATAAAATGTAGGCGGCCATGGCAGAATCGAGTACTGTGGGAAGCTTGGTGTTTGATACACAGGTTGATATGAAGATTTGTGTCCTAAAGCAAGCTGAGAGTTGTGGTATGACAGTGTAGGATGGTTTGCTAATAATGCCATTGGTTCATGATAAGATCCCTGAGAGAGTCGTTTTTGGATCACATGCTTCTCGTGTTGTTGTAAGAAAGCATAAAGTTGATCTAAATTGGACTTGTGTAAATCGTGAATCATCTTGACATCAGTGACATATTGACTCCATTCAGGGGGTAACGTGTTCAAAAACTTGGTGTTTAATTGAAACTGTTCATTCCTTAGATTATAGACTTTCATGTCATTCATCAAAGTGGTAAAACGGCAGTAGAAATCATGAAGAGTCTCCCCTGGAAGGTATGTAAACCTATCAAACAATCATACAGTTGACACTCTCGTTCTTGCTTAGTGAGAGATGTCCCTTGTAACAAAACCGCAAGTCGATCCCAAAGATCATTTGCCACTTTATGTTCACTTACTATCTAAAGATATCGGGTGGAAGGGCTTGAAGAATTGTCTGAACAGCCCTTTCATCGGCATCTGCAATGATTTTGTTGGCATCGGTTAACTCATGATACTCCCTTGCCCTTGTCACATTGTTGACGGTAACCTCTCCCAAATCTAATGGTCCTTTATCAATTGATTGAAGCATAAGTCGACCATTGGGTTTGCCCATGATGTACGTTCTCATGCGACCTTGCCATGCTTCAAACAAAACTTTGATGAGCAAAGGTGGGCGAGTATCGGTACCCGAAATGATCGAGATATCGGTAAGTGAAGTCATAGTTGGCATATATGAATGTGAATTCATTTTGTTATCCCTTGAAAAAAGATTATCAAAAATGATCGAGCAATGAAATAAGATTACGTGTTTTAATGTTGTTTAAATAAAGATATTATGATCTTTTGATTGTATGTTTTTGTTAATGTCTCCAAATAAAAGCAAAGATGAAAAATCCTCTAAGTGTTGCAAACTATAGTTGATCGTACTCTGATCGGACTCCCAGATAGTATTGCGATCGTACTCCCCTATCCTAGTTAAGTGATCGTATCCTGATTGTAAACTTAATCGTACTCTGCAATCGTACTGACAGATCGTACTCTGCAAGTGATCGTACTCTGATCGAAGTGAACTATCGTACTGAAGAATCGTACCTTGATCGTAGTGTGGATCATACTAAGCAATCGGATTGATGGATTGTACTCTGCAAGTGATCGTACTCTGATCGAAGTGAGCTATCGTACTGAACAATCTTACCTTGATCGTAGTATGGATCGTACTAAGCAATCGGATTGATGGATCGTACTCTGCAAGTGATCGTACTTTGATCGAAGTGAGCTATCGTACTGAACAATCTTTCCTTGATCGTAGTATGGATCGTACTAAGCAATCGGATTGATGGATCGTACTCTGCAATCGTACTGATGGATCGTAGCGTGGATCTTAGTTATGATCACATCTAGATTGTAACAATGGATCTGACTATGGATCGCAAGTAGAAACCCCCAGGGTTTATGCAAACACAAAGTCAGATCGTACCCCTGAAAAATAGTCCGAGACTTAAGAGCAACAAGAAAGAATGGATTTTTACCTTGAAATTCGTGATTCTAACCAAACGAATATCACCAAATCGTTACTAGAACTATTTAGAAGAGATATAGATCACTTGGAATCAAAGAACACGAAAATTTTTTGTAACTTTTGGAAAAATCAATCAAAAACACATGAACACACTTAGAAAAGTATGAACAACACAAAACCAAACTTTATTTCATCCCATAGCTCTTGATACCAATTGTAAAACAATGATAATCTTTATGAATCAAGAGGGTTGATGTTTTTCTAGAGAGAGAAACTTAGAGAGAGAAATGAAAGAAACTATGTGTTATGAAAAGTAAGAAATGAACAACCAACACCTCTTTCCATGGTGGAAAGAGGCTTATATACCCAAGTCCTTATTGGACTTGGGCCTCCGGCCCATGAACATGCTCATGGGTCGGGCTAATTAATAAAAGTAATTTAAACACTACTACGAGCCTATAACTATATAGTTGGAGTGACCGAGACTTTCTATATACGTAAAACGTATTTCCAACAGGATAAAATATCAAAAGGACAAATGTTGTAATTATGCCAAAGTTATAAAAGCCCTAATTCCCTTTTTGAAAAGTAATTGTGGCCAATGTATGAAAATTGAAAGTTTAAATACAAAGGAACAAGTTTACTTGGGTTGGATTTCTTTCTATACACATTTGGCCAAAGACTAAGGGCTAATATTGTCACAACCAAACTTTCAAACCTGTTATTGCGCCAAACAACTTACCTTCCCCTAACTTCGGATCAAAAGTTACCACTATTCATGTTCTTCACCCCCAGTAACAACACCACTTAAAACAAAGGGTAAAATGAAATTACCTATTCCCAGCCTTAATTCACACACATACACACATACCTTTCCCACGCTTGAATTCTCACACCCACTCACTCATGGACCCCACACGAGCCTCCCCTGCACCAATCATGTGACAACTTACTCTCCAAGTCATCCTACATGTCCAAATCAAAGGCTCACATCCAATGCTTACTGCCTACGTCCAAGATAAAGGGTTAAGATAAAGTTTGACAGCTCACACACCTCAACACGCCTTCAAGCACTCAAGGGCATTTTAGAGATTTGTTAGCTAGGGTTTTCCATTCTAGAATCATCTATATACGGAGCCTCAACTTGTGAGTATCCCTTTGTTCCAGATTTGCTCTTAGCTCTTTGTAATCCCTTTTTAAGTTTAATAAAATTTTGTTTAGTTTTTGAAAATTCTATCTCCTTATTTTTATTTAAAAGTTTGGTATTAGGCTAAGAGTAATCTGAGTTCCATATTTGAATGTTTTGATCTTGTGTTGTGAAGTTTGCAAAGGTTTCATAAAGTATTTTTGAGAAAAAGTATAAAAATCCCTTTTATATTATTTGTGGTTAACTTTCTTTATCTTAGCAGAAAGGAAGCTAGTGGTTGTTCTGCTACCACTTAAGCTCACACATCCCAAAGCATGGATGTATGTTTTGGAGGCGCACATCTCTAAACCTTTTCTCTTTTATGCTTATTTTTCATGAAAAACGATGAATCTGAGATTTGGTCTGTGATTGTGTGTTTTTGTTGTTGACTATGTTTGTTTGGAGGTCACTTGTTGTTTCTGAGTTGATTTGATCTTGGTTTGTGGTTTGAATCTAACATATCCTTTGAAAAATTGATAAATCAGTGATTTAAGGGGTGTTTGGGTTAACTTCATAATCTAGGTTTGGATTGACTTGAGTATGTGTTGTTTTGTGTATTGTGTTTGTTCTTGTTTTTATTGTTCTATTGGCTGTTTATCTACAAGTTTTGAGGTCTATATCACCATAATCTATAAATTAGCCATAAAATCTGAATTACTTATTGTTTTGGACTAAGGTTTTGGGGACACCTAGATCTAAGGGTAGACTAGGGTTAACAAGTGCTAAATCTAAGTTTATGCAACCTGTGTAGTAGATTTGTGGTGTTGAAAATGGATCTGTGGTCATCTACTTCAGCAAAAGGGTTTTGGGTATCATTTGTTCATCAGTAAACTGTTTGTGCTTAAAACCAGATCTAATTATTGAACCAGTGTTTGAATTGAGTTGTTTTGTGTTTGTTTAAGTTTTATTGAGATCGTGTATGCTTTTGGTGCAATCTGGTTTGCTTATTCTAGCTTAAACTGCTTATTTCTTCATAACTGTTCATTCTTCATATCTGTGTCATGTCTAATGCTTCTTTGAATTAACTTTATCATTTGGCTGAGTGATTTTGTCATTTTTTGCTTGTTTGTGACTCCTTATAACCCACTGGTTATAAGGGTTCCATTGTTGTTCACTGAATCCAAGTATATCTTTCAATAATCAAAGGTCAAATAGTCAAAGTAGTGGGAACTCCTTTCCCCTGCTGCTAGCCACTGCTAGTGTTATTTTTGGTTTAGCTTATCAATAAGTTGTTCTGGCTTATTAAAATGTGCAACAACTTTAATTTGGTAATAGGTCCTCATTATTTGACACATTTGTTCATTCTGGAGCTTTTGGGTGGTTGACTTTAAGGTTTGACTAAAAAACCAACTTGTTTGACTTTTACATAAGTACTTATTGGCTTATTCCGCTTATTTAACTTTGCTTATTTTATTTTTCTTGATTAATTTGGCTTAGTGAAGTCATTTAGAGTCTTTTGCAAGTTGAATCAAGTTCTTAGGTGGTCTAAAACTCTAAGTCGACTACTTTGTCGTTTAGTGGATTTGTACTTGGTTTATTTCTGGCTTATTGGTTGTGCTTTTCCAAAATTTCTTTTCACAGATCTCTTTAGCGTCCCAAAAGAAGGTTGTGTGTCAAATTAGAACTTATGGCATGGGCTTATGGCTTAATGGGCCAAAAAGCCCATTAAGAATAAGTTGTTATACATTTAAGCTGTGATAAGCTCATATTCAGCTTTTGGGCCTTCAGAGTTTTGTGTTTAGAATTGAATTTTAAGCTAGACTGGTGATTTTCAGCTTATTTGGTTGATTTTGATCTTATTGGGCCAAAAAGCCCATTTAAGTGCACTATTTTTGTTTTTAGCCCATTTGGGGGCCCAATAGGGGTATTTTGGTAACTTCACTTTCATTTTCTGTTTATTTAGGTCAAAATAAACTAGTTTGCATGTTTTTGGAAATTTTTAAAATTTTTGATTTTTAATATTATTTTAATATTATTTTATTATTAAATTTAGTTTTTAATATTTTTGCAACTTTTACATTTTTCCTAGGTCAAATACATTAAGTTAGGATTTTTAAAACTCTTAGATTATTTTTCTCATCATTTAATTAATTTTAGAATTATTTTAATATTTTAATAGTTTTTAATCATTTAAAAATAGTTTTCATTAGTTTTAAATTTCATATAAATAGTTTTTAGTCTAATTAAGTCATATTAGAGGTTTACAAAGTAAAAAATCTTTATTTGGGCTTTTTATTAATTATTTGGATTTTAGGGCTTTAATTAGCATTTAAAAATTAATATTTAATTAATTAAAAGGTTTCAAAAAGTTTTGATCCTTTGTAAACTCTTAGTTTATTTTTAGCTATTTTTGGTAATTTTTTGGGATTTTTTAGAATTAATTTTTGTTTTGTCACTTTTTACGGTTTTTCGTTTTGTCGTCATAGTGTAATTTTACCGTATCTGTCATTCTCTTCTCTCATCTTTTCTTTCTGAATATTAATCTCAAATTTAACAAGTTTTTCACACACATATACCTCCTTGGGAAACGAACTTTCACCTTCGGGTCATTAACAAATGATTTTCCTAAATCATTTGTTTAATACTTACCGCTTTTACCTTGTTTTCCTAAACAAATGTAAATTTACCACAATCAGTTGGCCTTTGAGATACTTGAAAATCCTTTTCACAACATGTAAGTGCGAAACCTTTGGATTGACTTGAAACCTTGAGCAAGCACATACTGCAACATTATATCAGGCCTAGAAGCTGTAAGATACATGAGTGAACCTATCATGGATCTATATAAGTGTAGATCCACATCAACACCATGCTCAGCTTTGGATAATGATTTCTTGGCCTCAAAAGGTGTACTAGTACTCTTAGATTCCATACTTGTAAATTTATTCAAGATTTCTGTAACATATTTATCATGGCTAATAAAAGTACCATCTTTCCTCTGCTTGACTTGTAGTCCTAAGAAGAAAGTAAGTTCTCCCATAGAACTCATCTAAAATTTGCCTTTCATCAAAGCTTCAAATTCTTCACACCATATTTTCTTGGTATAACCAAAGATAATATCATCCAATATACCTGAACTAGGATAATGTCCTTTTTATCCTTCTTGATAAAATGATTCTTATCAATGATACCTCTTTTATATCCATGCTTCAATAGAAAATTTGACACGTCAGCATACCATGCTCTAGGAGCTTGATGTAGACCATATAAATCTTTGATCACTTTGTAGACTCTATTCGAGAATTTAGGATCTACAAAACCAGGAGGTTGTGAAACATACACCTCCTTATCAATAGTGACATAAAGAAATGCACTTTTTACATCCATCTGATAAACAATGAACCCCATATATGAGACAAAGGCCAAAAATAACCTAATGGCTTCTGTTCTTGCGACAAGAGCAAAAATCTCATTAAAGTCTATCTCTTCTTCCTATCGATAGCTAGGGATGGCAAAAGCACCCGCAACAGATGGAGAAAACCGAAACCCGAACCGATTGGGTCGGGTTCGGAGTCGGGTTGGTGGGTTTGGATACGGGTTCGGGTTGAGATATTTAATTTTCCGCGGGTATGGGTTCGGGTTCGGGTTTAGTAATATGCGCCCCGTTTACCCGTATATGTACCCGTTTACCAAAATACATATCGTTTATTTCTATTTTATACTATAATTTTTAAATTTGTACGACATAGTAGATGAAGATTGTTAAACAAATGAAATGCTTATATTAGTTAAATTTTGTATGCATTAAGCTGTTTGTGGTCAAGCATATTTGGATTTTGTAACTTTAAATAATATAATAATTTATTCAATACTTAAATCGCATGATATGATATTGAATTAGTATTTTTTATCTTCTAAAAACTTTAAAAAAATATATTAGTGTATTTTGATTGTTTTTCATTGGTTTTTCTTAACTTTATACGCATATTTATGTCCAAGGAAATTTAATTTTGGATACCCAATACCCACGGGTAAAAATTGAAAACCTGTTGGGTAAAAGTAATCGGGTACCCGTCAGGTATTAGGGCGGATGCGGGTTTAGATATTATAAACGGGTGCGGGTACGGGTTCACTAAAACCCGACCTAAACCCGACCTGTTGCCATCCCTATCGATAGCCTTAGGCAACAAGCCTTGCTTTGTTCCTGACTACAACACCTCTTTCATCCTTTTTATTCCTAAAAACCCAACTTGTTCCAATAACTCTTTTGCTAGATGGTAGGTCTACAAGAACTCAAACATTCTACAATTCAAATTGCAAAAGTTCTTCTTGCATAGCATCCACCCAACTTTCATCCCCAAGAGCTTGAGAAATATTCTTAGGCTCTATCTGTGATAAAAACAAGCAAATAGACAATGTTAAGGATCTATGTGATTTGTCCTTTGTTGTTGCATGACATAACTGGCACGTGAATGGGCTTTATTGTTTGATTTGGCCTGTCTCCTAGTCTGAACTACTGACTTAGGATCTCCAATAATCTGAGTTGTAGGATGATTGATGTGAACTCTATGGGTGGGCATAGGTGACTAGAGCAGTGGACTCCATGTTATTAAAGTGAGCCACTTTACCCTCCTCATCATAGGAAGAATTAGAGAAAATCCCCTCCTTTGGACTAGCATATAGGTCTTCATCATCCAGAGACTGACGAACATCTTCTAGAGGATCATTATCATTACTTGGAGGAATGTTATGATCTTTCAAAAAGTTAAGGCGATAAAAGACATCCTTCACCGATACTAGACTCTTCATAGCGGTACTAGAACTTGATGTACCGATAGTATTAGAATGTACCGCTAACCCTGTTGACTCCAAAGGTTCTTCTCTAGTTCGATCAGCTGTTACTTTAGCTGTCTTTTCTTATCCTGCAGCCTCTGTAACTCATTTTTTGAGGCTTGATCAACTACTGTATTTATTGGCTCCTTTTAATTTAGGCTTGACAATTTAGGTGAGATAGGAGGCAACACTGGTACAAAGATTCTATCATTAGCATCTTCTTCTGAATCAGAGGTAGAAACTTCCTTCTTCTATGTACTTGTACTTGTAGTAGCTTCCTCTAAACCTGCACTGTTAGTTTAAAAATCTGCTTGCATAGGATAATAGTTCATGGAGTTGGTTAGCTAGTTAAGATCAAACATCCAAGCATAGCCTATTCCTAGGACATTAGGTTTATTCTCCAAAAAGTTAACATGGGCATTTTCTTCTACCTTACCAGATGCCAAGTTATAAACCCTATATGCATTGCTTTGAACTGAGTATCCAACTATAAACCTGAGTCAGATTTACCATCAAACTTACCCAATGGATCAAGAGTATTTAAAATTGAAACATGACGCCCAAAAGGTCTTATATAGCTTATGGTTAGCTTAATACCAGTCAAAAGCTCATAAGGGGTCTTACTATGAGGCTTAGTTACTAACACCTTATTAAGCACATAACATGTAGTGTTGATTGCTTCTGCCCAAAAGGTATTAGACAAAAGAGAATAAGCTAACATGGTAGCCTCCATAAGTGTCCTATTTTTCCTCTCGGATACTCCATTTTGTTGTGGAGTCCTAGGATTACTAAATTGTCTCTTAATCTACTTGGACTTACAACATTCATTTGTAGAAACTAGATGGGGGGTTGAATAGTTTCTCTTCGGTTTAAGTCCTAATTAAAATTCCTTTCAATAGGTTTGTCTTAAAACTATCTTTTACTTAAAAGCAAGTTGTATAATGATTAGGTTTAATTCTAATACATTAACAATGACAAATAGTAGATGTGAATGATGTGATAATAAGAGTAAGTAAAGAGTAAAGAAAGAAACGACCTAATAGGAAGACACCAAGATTTATAGTGGTTTGTCAACAAAGCTCTATCTTCGTTCCTACTCCACTCCTCGAGTACACCTTACTCGAGATTTCCACTATATCCACAAGCTCCATTCTTGGCGGAGAAAACCTTACAACGTCGCTTACATTATTTTCCGACACTAAGCTAAATGTCGAGACATAATCTTAGCTAGGACTAATCTACACAACGTTTCCCACTTCACCATTTTACGACACAAGGCTAGATGTCGAGTTCTAATCGAAAGATAGAACCAGTCTTCACAACGTTGCCTACTTTACCATTTTACAACACAAGGATAGATGTCGAGTTCTAATCGAAAGATAGAACCAATCTTCACAACGTTTCATACTTCACCATTTGACGACACAAGGCTAGATTTCGAGTTCTAATCGAAAGGTAGAACCAATCTTTACGACTCTTCAGTTTGAAGCTAAGTGAGAACTTCACAATACACAACTACACATCACTTTATAGTTTAGTGAGAACTCACAAGACACAACCATATCACTTTATAGTTTAGTGAGAACTCACAACTCACAACTATTACAACTCAATAAAACACATATCCAAGTATACACGTGTAACTTGGATCTACACAATACAAATCCAAGTATACACATATACAATGGATTTACACAAGACTATATCTAAGTATTCACAAATACATTGGATCTACACAAGACTCAAATAAAACAAACGATGAACATGACTAGATCTTTAGGAGAGGATGATCTTCATCAAGGCTTCATCTTTAATCACATCACAAGTGTGTGAGTGATCTTCTCTTTGGACAAGGTAAAGAAGCAGATCAAGGGAATGATTATAAGTAAACATACTTAATACATTAAGCGATCATTTACAAATGATTAGGAATTAGAAAGGAGAAGGATAGCAGCGAGTGTCCAAAAAGGGTTGTGGAAAATGCATATTTGATCCACTATTTATAGGAGACATAAACCAATGACTCTCTAAGCGCGGTTCCTTAATTGTCCTGCGGTTCCTTATCACTAAGGAACCACATAGGCATTTAAGGGTCCGTGTTCATAGACTCCGCTCCCTTTTGTCGTTTAGTGGGGGAGTAATATATGGGGTAAGTTTTTACCTTCAAAGGATATTCCTATGGCATTTAGAATATGCCATATTCAAATTTATATTTTCCATTTTAATAAAATATTTTCTTAAAAAGAAAGTTTATTAAAAAATCTTTTGTCACATTTGACAAAATGTAAGTTTATTATTAATCACTTTTATGATCACTAATCATGATTAAGATATGTTAGTGTAATACTTAAATGATTACTACCTTGATGATAGTGTTTGTTAGATAATTCGTCTTACGATTATATTTGACGATAAATGTCTTTTTAATTTTTCGTGATCAAAACTAAGAAAGATTAGTTAATACTAATAATGTTTTAGGCATTACTTTGCATTAACAATCTCCTCCTTTTTTATTACGACAAACTATAAACTCATTTATGTAAAATCTAAAATTGTTCGAATTAATAACGAGTTTATCAATATCATTTATCCCCCTTTGTCGAAGCAAAAAGGTTAGAAGAAGTCATTGAGGAAGAGAAGACTTGACTTTCCTAGAAGCTCCCCTTGGTGTTTACTCCCCCTTGCTTAAGTTACTCCCTCTCAAGTTAAGGAAAATAAACAACATAAGCATAAACTACTCTAGTAGTGATAATCCTCCAGGATTTCTTATGTTGACTCAAATAACTAAAACACAAAGTGTGCTTTAATTGGAAAAATAAGACGACGAGGCATCATTCGAAGATTTGTTCATGGGAACAAATACTTTGAGAGGAGATCGAGTGAGAAGAAATTTAAGAAATTTTTGCTTGTCATACACATGTGCAAGTTCAATTTTTTGAAATCGACAACAAGCACACGAGCTTCTATGATGCCAAACAAAGTTGTTAGATAGGGGAGGACCATCAATATTAGAAGGTGGTGGTGGAGAGGGAGATAATGGATAAGAAATGCTTTGACAATGCCTAGTGAAATTTGGGAAAGAAGATAGGTCATTGAGAGGAGGTATGTTGCAAGGTTTAGGAGGTGTTGGAAGAACTTCTCTTTCTTCGATAATTGGATCGATTAAGAAAATCTCATTCCAATATGCAATGGGAGAGAAAGAAGTCTTGCAAGGTTTGGAAGAAGAGGAATCATGATGATCCTTGTTCTTCTTGACCCAAATAGGTCGAACCGATATTTTCGGTTTCTTGGATAGCTTAGAAGAAGAAGCTTTAGGTTTAGAAGATTGTGACAAAGAGATGTCAAGGTTAAGATTAGGAGAGTTAGACATTATGAGGGATGAGAAGAAGAACTCCCAAAAGAGGAGAATTTAAAGAAATTAGACATGGAAAATATTTGAAATGAAAACAAAAGTTTTCAAGTAATGTTTAGCCAAAATTGGTAAACAAGGAATCTTGAACAAGACTATGGTCAAAGAAGAAAGACCAAAAACGAGCCAAAAATTGGCTTTCTGTCCGTGGTTCTTTAAAGAACCTGCGGTTCTTTATATATAAGGAACCCTACGAACTTTAAGGATCCACATACAGTGGACAAGAAAATGCAATTTTACAAGGTTTTGAGAAAAAATAAGACTTTTTCAAAAAATTGCAAATCTTGGATTTTTACCTCTTTTAGCATTAGATTGTGCTTTGGTTCCACAAAAGGCAACACACTCACAAAGAGTGTCTTGACAAAGGGTGACAAAATATTTAGATAACATTTTGATCCAATTTTAGTCAAGTTTTAAGAGGTTGTGATAGATTAAGGTTCAATTTTAAATAAAATTGAAGTTGATTAGTGTGAGCACATAAAATAAAACACACAAATATTAAATCCATAACACATCTTTATGAAAAATCATGAAGGAAAGAAAATACAAGAAATGTAACAACAAGTAACTATTACAAAGTTAGCTAAACTAGTTCTTAATAGATAGTCTTCCTTGGCTTGATTTTGATTTAAAAACATTTATTTTTTGAAAATCATCATTCATCTCCTAAGAGGTAGAGGTATGTAGAACAAGGTAAGCAAGAAGTCTTGCAACCTCCTATGAAGTCCAAACATCTCCATTCTTAGGTTTTGAATGATGTAGTTGTTATAGAGGCAACATGGACAATTAGCACCATGAGCTTCTAGAAAACCGAAGAAGTATGGATCACCCCTAAAGTAGGAAATGGGAACATCCAAAAGTGGAGTGTTTAAGGGAGGAGAAGGAGGATGCATGGTGTCTAAGGGTGAGATAGGTGAATTTGGTAGGGTGAAAGGTGAGGTAACCAATGGCTCAACAATGTCATTCATAATAGGAATGCTTTGGATAGGTTGAGGGTTTACATCCAAGAGAGGACAAGGAGTGAATGGTGAGGAAAACTCATTCATCCAAGATTAGAATAAAGAGGAGGTAGAACCATGAGTTGAGCTTGTCTTGCATGGTTCAAGTGGTGGTGAGGGTGATGAAGATATAAGAATTGGACAAATCACACTCTTGGGTGTATGAAAAGATGAAGAACCAAGTTTAGGAAACTTGATTTTGATCTTAAGGTTTCTTTTAGATGAGGATTGTTTGGAGGAATTTGATGATCTTGTGGACACCATAGTTGTGTGTCTAGGTTTAGACGAAGGTTTGAAGGATGGAGAAGAAGATTAACCAAGGGAGGTTTAATAAGGGAAGGAGGTGATCCAAACTAGTAATGGGTTATAATAATTTTGGTGAACAATGAAATTAGGTAGGCTGATTTGGGAAAAAGCTGGTCTTTTAGCAACAATTTCATCAATGTTTACAAATATATAGGAAAAATAGTGTAAAGCAGAGATTTTGTCAAAACCAGAGCCTGCGGTTCCTTAAATAGGATTGCGGTTCTTTATCACTAAGGAACCGCCAGTCTTTAAGGAACCGTGGACAGTGGCCTCAGAAAAAGGATTTTCCAACAATTTTCAAAAGCCCATATTTTTTTACAATGATTTATCAAGCCAAAGTAGACTATTAACCAAAATCTAGAAAGCTAACTAACACATTAATTCACAAAGTCATGCACATGAAAGATCGATAGCATGAACGAATTAGGATTAAATATATCTAGAAATACAAACATAAAGTATTAGAAAGAAAACACTGAATCCTAAGAACAAGAAACATAGATAAGTCCAAGAAACACACGTAGTAACAACCATGAACAATGCTTCAACACAGTTTCATTCAAGAGCATTTCTCTATTGTCTTGATCCATTCCTAAGATCATCTAGAAGGCGATTCTTAAGACAGAATTCATAGTTAGAATCAATTTCTAGAGATGACAAATGAGAGATGGTAGATGACAAAGTTTCATTAGAGTTGTGTGAATTCTCTTGAAGGACATTTCCATCTTCATTTGAATAATGCTTGTGTTCAAGTGAGAGGTTCCCTTCAACGGGAAGCACAACACGATCCACAAAGTGAAATGATGAAGCATTTAAAGGTGGAAAGTCAATGAGAGTTTTTCTAAGAAGGTGTGAGAGAATCATAGCAAAAGGGAGAATAGAATGAGACCCAACGAGAACAAATTTAATTCTTCTAGCTATAAAAATGCAAGGTTATATGGGGTGGAGGTTGCAGCACAATAGAACATATGTGCAAGACAAGCAGGCACATGGTTACGATTACCACCTAGAGACATTGCATTTTCCCTAATGATTTTGGCCCACGGGATCATGAAATAAGATCGCTAGTGAGTAATTCCCAAGGAGTGAGAGCATAAATTTCTCCTTCAAGATTACCAAAAATAAGATGTTTAGGAGGTTTAATGGCACAAGAAATGGCCAAAGGCGAGGGTAGCTCGGTCTCGTAATGCAAATCAATAGGGGCCGATTCTAAAGAGTTGATACTCCTAGCATCGGTGAACCTACATTGACCTTTGTATGAAACATTGAGAATTTCACCAAATTCTTCAAGAGTATATACAAAGGTTTTCCCCTTGATGGAAAATCTTATCGATAAACCATTATTGATGCACATTAATGTGTATGTGTGACACCCCGGGTAGGGTCAAAATATGCTAAATTATCAACGGAGATGTCACAAGGGTGGATCGATAGCACATAGTCCATAGACCATAAGATAAAGGATTATTCAAATCAGATTACATGATTATTAAACAAATTAATAAAAGTTGTCTTTAACATGACATAAGTAAATTGTTCATTTTCCTAAATGGAACCCTTGACGATTCCTACCATGCAGATTACATAGATGCTTGAGTCCATGCACACACCACGTACTAACTTCATTTCTCTGAGATAAACATGCTTAGAGGGTCAACATAAAGTTGGTGAATTTATAGGTTTAACAATAATTAGTTTGGACATACATTAATCATAGAAGTAACAATGCACCAAGCATTCTTACTAAAAAGTAGATTACATTTGCTGTTACTCGAAACTGAAGCTTAACCTTCCATAGTCCTCAACAGATGAGGACGTAGTGTCTTACAAAAAGACACCCAAACCTAGTTCCAACATGGTATACTAATAAGTGTGAAAACACTTATCCTTTTACCACTTATTTCCAATAATAACCAGACCAAAACGTGTAGTTTATGTCGTAAAAGTCGGAGTTATGCGTGATTTGTGTTTTTATTGTGTTTTAGGACCAAAAGATGAAAAAGGGAGAAAACACGGGCTTTTATCGAAGAAAACGAGAAAAGACAAAGTCAAACGATCAAGAGTGCTTAAAGAACGGATGTCCAAGACCTATTCTAAAGATTTATCGAAGAAAAAGTCTAAAGACGGAAGTTTAATGAAGTCGAAGAACTCAAGTCTAAATTAAAGAAGAAAATTATTAAGACAAGTTCAAATCCCGAGACGACGCCGAGAAAGACACAGATTTAAATCGAGTCGAGAAGAAAAGAAGGAAGGAAGCACACCACACATGCATGCACTTCCCATTTCCCTATAAACACCCTCCTAATCACATTAGGAGGGTGGTTAGCTAGTTTAATTTTTTTAATTTTCCTTTCTAGTTTTAGAGAGAGAAAGTTCCCAACTTTCTCTCACTAAGTTTTTCATCTTTTCTTTTAATCTTTCAAGTTTAAGCTTTTTGTATTTGTATTTCATTTAATTACAAGTTCAAGTTAATCCTTTTGTTCATTAATCTTCTTCTTCATTTCTTGGTTTCATTTTGCTTTTGATCCGAAAATTTATAATCCACAAGGATTGATTTCGGTTGATGTTTAAGTGGTTAAAAGGTTAATCTTTTTACTACTTATTAAGCTTTTGTTTGGTTTAGGCTATAAGCTCTTTATGCTTATTGGCCTATTTCATGTTTTAGATTATTGGTTTTCGGATTTCTTAAAGGTTTTAGTTATTTTAAAGCTCCTTTCATAAAGTTTATGATCTTTTATGTTATAAAAGTTGTCGAATTTAAGATTATTGAGTTATTTCAGATTTGGTTAAGTTAGCTTATTGAAGTGCTTATTGAAACTTTGGTTTACTCTTCATTTTCGGATTGTTGTGTTCATCGCAACATTGGGTATTCAACATTCCGACGACTGCTAGTTTGTATCGCAATAACCATTGTGGTTTACTTTGCGATAACTTGTACTTCCCCCTTTTTCCGATCTGGATTGCGATCGCTCATTGCGATCGCATATTTCGACGGGTGATAAGGTCACTGTGAATCGAAACTCTGCCAAATTTTTGTAGCTTGTATTCCGATAGATGTCATCATTCCGATAGGTGAACACTGCGACAAAAGTGTTACTTGTATTCTGATCAGACATTGCGACAGAACCATATTCCGACAGAATTGACTTTAATATTCCGACATCTTTACATTTGATTATTCCGTTAGCTTTAATTTTGATACATTCCGATAGAACATGTTTTTAAGTTTAAAGTTTACAAAGTGTTTTTTCTAAATAACTTTTAGTCTAATTTTTAAAAGCTTCAATTTTACTCAACGACAATTTTCATATTTGCTTTTAGTTTAAAATAGATAATCAAACCAAACCATTTAATTTTCCACCACGAACAATTGAGTCGCACTTTTAACCGAAAATCAATTCGAAAAGATCGGACGATAAGATTTTAGACTAAGCAAAAAGCTTAGTAATAAAATGGCGTCGCTGCCGACTCTTTTCGTTAAGATTAACGGTTTCTAGTGAGAGACGCGTTGGATTTTGGGATCCGTTCATCTTTGAACGTTATTTTCCTTGCTTTAAAATTTTCAAAAATCCATAAAAATATATAAAACTTTCAAAAATACAAAAAAATAGAAAAACCATAAAAACCAAAAATATTTTTGTCTATTTTTCTAACCCTTTTGTAGGTGTGCATGTGTACTCGTGCTCGTAAGAAGAAAGTCGCTCAATCCGAAGTCATTACTCAACCAATTGTCACCATGGACAATCAACCAATGATCGAGCTTTTGCAATCGCATGTAGAAGGCAACACCGATGCAATTGTCATACCTGAGATTGGAGCCAACAACTTTGAACTCATATCTGGCTTTATACAAATAGTCTATGCTCAACCCTTTTTGGGGCGTTCACTTGATGATCCTCATGACCACATTAAAAGGTTTCTTCAGCTTACCAATACGGTTAAGTACAATGGGGTATCACAAGAAGTGATTTGCTTGCAACTTTTTCCTTTCTCTTTAGAGGGACAAGCTCGGAATTGGCTTGATAAGGAACCGCCACAAAGTATTCTTACGTGGACAGATTTAGAGACCAAGTTTATCAACTACTTTTTCCCACCCTCACGTACTACCGCTTTGCGGAATGAAATAATTACCTTTGAACAAAAGTACGGTGAGTCTTTTAGTGAATCTTGCGACCGTTTTAAGGAACTTTTAAGAAAGTGTACACAACATCGTTTAACAAAAGTACATCAAATCAATACTTTTTACAATGGTTTAAGCATGAATGACCAAGATTCACTAAACAGTGCCTCGGGGGGTAATATTTTGGTTAAGTTTTCTAATGCTGCTTGGGATATTAATGAGAACAAATCTATAGTGCAAACCAAGAGTGTTAAAACTAATGTAGCAAGTGCTAGTACTAGTGATGCCGACAAAAGAATTGATAAGCTTACTTCGCTTGTGGAATCGCTTGCTTTACAAACTGCCAACAACACCAAACAATTCACTACACAAGCTAATGTTTTGAGCCAATCATGTGATATATGCGGGGGATCTCACTCATACACCGATTGTCCTTAAACTCAAGACAATCTGGAAAATGTGTATGCCGCCAATGGTACCTATTCTATAGGAAGCTATCAAGCACGTCCTCAAGGTGACCGCAACTTGCTCAGCTATCGCTGAAACAACTTTCTTTCACCACCCGGTTTTCCCCCACAAAACCCAACCAACCTCAATCGCAACAATCAAAACTAATCACGTGCTCCAACTCCATATCAAAACCAAAGAAACCCATATCCACCTCAAAGAAACAACCAAGTTTACCAACAATCTGCTTATCAACCACCTGCTTACCAAGCTCCTCCCAACCAACCCACTCCATTACACCAAGAGGTTGAAACCTACATGAGGACTAATGATGCGATATTGCAGAATCTTCAGAGGGAAATGCTCAACTTGAAAGCAGATATGGTGAAACAAGGAAACGATCTTCGAGCTGATATGCGAAACACTTTGGCAAGTCAAACGAATGACTTGAGGAACATGATGGCTAGTTTCTTCCCAAGTAATCAAGCCTCTAGATCGGGTTCTATTCTGAGTAACATCGTTGCTAATCCAAGAAGGGAGATGAAAGCAATCACCACTCGTAGTGGAAAAGGTTTAAAGGAACCCGAGCTTCCTACACCTACACCGGTGATTGTGACAAAGGAAAACGAGTCTCCTTCTCCAATTCCTCCAACTTCTACTCCTCCACCATCTACTTCTCCAATTCCTCCACCTTCTACTACCACCCCTCCACCACCCAAGGATGTGAGTGAGAACTCCATTCCTACGCCTTCATCTCAACCCAACATACCTTATCCTTCAAGGTTGAGGAAAGACAAGTTGAAAAACAAGGACGATATTCAGGTTTCTAACTTTCTCAAAATGTTCAAACAACTAAATTTCAATATCTCCTTTGCTGAGGCTCTCGCTCACATGCCCAAATACGCTAAAATGTTTAAGGATCTTCTTAGTGATAAGGAGAAACTTCTCGATATTGCTCAGACCCAACTTAATGAGAATTGCTCTGCAGTGCTCTTAAGGAAATTACCAACTAAACTTGGTGATCCGGGTCGTTTCTTGATTCCTTGCAACTTTCTTGGGGTAGAGAATTGTATGGCCCTAGCCGATCTAGGTGCTAGTATAAACTTAATGCCATTAAGTGTGTGGAAACAATTGTCTCTACCCGAGCTAGTCCCCACCCGAATGACTTTGGAATTAGCTAACCGTACGGTTGCTTATCCAATAGAGATAGCCGAAGATGTCTTCGTCGGCGTCGACAAATTCACCTTTCCGGCGGATTTTGTTTTCGTTGACTACGAGATGGACCCTCGTGTTCCATTAATCGTTGGACGTCCATTCCTGAGGACCGGTCGCACTCTCATTGATGTAGCCGCTGGCTAATTAATCATGAGAGTTGGTGATGATAAAATCGTCTTCAACATGGGTAAACTTTCTAAGCAGCCTTCTGAAAATGAGAGTGTTAATTTCATTGACGTTCTTGATGAGGCTTGTGAATAACACTTCAAAGACGCTTGTAAAAGTGGTTCTTCTTCTCTACCCACTGTTGAGACCGTTTCCTCCATTGCTCCTTCACTAACTCCATTTGGAGAAAGTGATATTCTCTTGAAAGAATTTGAAGCTACTTTGGGAGTTGTGGACTTAAAGTATGACGATTCTCCCACCAATTGGGATGAAGACATTCGTACCATTGAGAAACTTCTCAATGAGGACCATATTTCTCCACCATCTCCTAAGGATATCTCTACGATGATCCGAATGTGACTAGGCCTTCCATCGAAAATCCTCTGGATTTAGAGCTTAAGGATCTGCCGTCTCATCTCGAGTACGTGTTCCTTGACGACAACAAGACATCACCGGTCATCATAGCAAAGGACTTGAAAGAGGAAGAAAAATCTCGACTTATCGCCATGCTGAAGAATCACAAAAAAGCTATTGCTTGGAAGATCGCCGATATTCGTGGAATTGATCCTCACTTTTGCACACATAAAATTCTCATGGAGGACGACTTTAAACCCACTATTCAAAGCCAAAGAAGGGTGAATCCCAAGATCCATGACGTAATCAAAAAAGAGGTTATCAAACTTCTTGATGCGGGCATGATCTATCCTATCTCGGATTCACCATGGGTTAGTCCAGTCCATTGTGTGCCTAAGAAAGGCGGAATCACTGTTGTTCCCAACGAAAACAACGAGTAGATTCCTACTCGTCTCGTTACAGGGTGGAGAGTTTGTATAGACTATCGCAAACTCAATGATGCTACGAGAAAGGATCATTTTCCCCTTCCTTTCATGGACCAAATGCTTGAACGTCTAGCGGGTAAGGACTATTACTGCTTCTTAGACGGTTTCTTGGGTTATTTTCAAATACCCATCGATCCCAAAGACCAAGAGAAAACCACATTCACTTGTCTTTATGGAACATTTGCCTATAAAAGAATGCCTTTCGGCTTATGCAATGCTCCTGGGACATTCCAAAGGTGTATGATGGCTATCTTCCATGACATGGTTGAAGAAACCCTGGAAGTCTTCATGGATGATTTCTCGGTCTATGGTGATTCTTTCTCTCATTGCCTTGCCAATTTAGAACGCATGCTTAAGCGGTGTGAAGACACTCGCCTTGTTCTGAATTGGGAAAAATGTCATTTTATGGTAAAAGAAGGCATTGTTCTTGGACACAAAATCTCTAAAGCCGGTCTTGAAGTCGACCGTGCTAAATTCGATGTTATTGCTAAATTGCCTCCACCTTCAACCGTGAAGGGTGTGAGAAGTTTCCTTGGTCATGCGGGCTTCTATCGTCGTTTCATTCAGGATTTTTCTAAAATCGCTCGCCCGATGACCTACCTCTTGGAAAAAGATACTCCTTTCATCTTTTCCAAAGAGTGTCTTGAATCCTTCAATCTTCTTAAGGATAAGTTTACTAAGGCACCGGTCTTGGTTACCCCTAATTGGGAGCTACCTTTTGAATTGATGTGTGATGCTAGTGACTTTGCTATTGGAGCGGTTTTGGGCCAAAGAGTGAACAAACACTTCCAACCAATCCATTATGCTATCAAGACAATGATGGGGGCTCAATTGCATTATACCACTACCGAAAAAGAGCTTTTAGCTGTAGTGTATGCTTTTGAAAAATTTCGCCCCTATCTTGTCATTTTCACCACCATCGTGTATACCTACCACTCCGCGTTGAAGTACTTGTTGACTAAGCAAGATTCTAAGCCAAGACTTCTTCGTTGGGTTTGCTCCTTCAAGAATTTAAAATTGAAATTCGTGACAAGAAGGGTGCCGAAAACCTAGCCGCGGATCATCTAAGTAGACTTGAGGATCCTTATCAAGGGGATCATCCGAATCAAGAGATCAATGACTCTTTTCCCCTTGAGGCCTTAATGTCTATAAATTCTAATCTTGATGACACCCCGTGGTTTGTGGACATTGCAAACTACTTAGCGGGTGGAATTCTCATGGAAGGGTTAACGTCCAAACAAAAGAAAAAGTTCTTTAAAGACATTAAACACTATTTCTGGGACGACCCTTACCTCTTCAAACAATGTGCGGATCTTGTCATTCGTCGATGTGTTGATGGGTCGGCAGCGGTACAAATCCTTGACGCTTGCCATAAAGGACCCACCGGTGGTCACTTTGGTCCCAATTTCACCGCGAAGAAAGTATTCGACTCTGGATTTTATTGGCCCACCATTTATCGTGACGCTCACGACATGGTTAAACATTGTGATGCTTGCCAAAAACAAGGCAAGATCACACATAAAGATGAGATGCCTCAAAATTTCATACAAGAATGTGAAATCTTTGATGTATGGGGCATCGACTTTATGGGGCCATTTCCATCATCTAAAGGGAACAAGTACATCCTCGTAGCCGTTGACTACGTTTCTAAATGGGTTGAAGCTAAAGCTCTCCCTACGAACGATGCGAGGGTGGTTGTGAACTTTTTGAAGCAGCTGTTTGCTCGATTCGGTGTTCCTCTTGCTATCATCAGTGACCGCGGGACTCATTTTTGCAATGATCAATTTGCATGAGTCATGGATAAGTATGGTGTTAATCATCGTCTTTCCACCGCTTATCATCCCGAAACCAATGGTCAAGCCAAGATTTATAACCGTGGATTGAAGCGAACTCTGGAGCGTACTGTGGGAGAGCATCGTGCCGCGTGGGACGATAAGTTAGATGATGCTTTGTGGGCTTTCCGTACCGCCTATAAGACGCCGATCGGTTGTACACCTTATCGTCTTGTGTACGGGAAAGCATGCCACCTCCCTATTGAGCTGGAACATAAGGCATATTGGGCCTTGAAGTGGGCTAACTTCGACATCAACAAAGCCGGTGATCTTTGGAAGATTCAACTCAACGAGTTTAATGAACTGAGGAATGAAGCTTACGAGAACTCACTGATCTACAAGGAGAAGACCAAGATCATCCATGATGCAAGGATTAAGAACCGAGAGTTCCACCTTGGTGATCAAGTTCTACTCTTTAACTCTCGGTTGAAGATCTTCTCAGGCAAGTTGAAGAGCCGCTGGTCTGGTCCATTCACCGTCGCCAAAGTCTTTCCCTATGGGACCATTGAGCTTTCTCAGCCAAATGGACCCAATTTCAAGGTGAATGGCCAGCGTTTGAAGCTTTACTTTGGTGAGGACATCTCTCATGAGATGATTTTATCCCTCACCACGTTTCCCATGAACTAAATTTGGGTCGAGTCAGGCTCGTGACTCGGTTATAAAAAACAAGCGCTTCTCGGGAGGTAACCCATGATCTATCCTTTACTGCTTCCATAATAAGTGTAGGGGGAGCCCCGTATGTGTTGGTTGTCTTGTTTCTTATTCTGTGCAGGGATTCAAGATTCAAAGAGCACCTCGATGACTTTTGACGACCCGTGACTCCGTGTACCCATCTTCCTGGTTCTATCCTAAACTGTCGTGATTCAATATTTCATATCTTATATGTTCACATTGAAATCACTATAGTTGTCCTTTCCTTAGCAAGATTTAAATAAAGTGCACAATGTCCTAAGTGTAGGGGAGTTTACTCCCACATGCTTAAACATTGAGGACAATGTTTATATCAAGTGTAGGGGGGACCTCTATCGAAGTAAGTGGTCTTTTCCATGAATTTGCCCTCATTATTAACTGGAAAATTTTATTTTTTGACATTTTTCAAAATTTTTAATCTATTTTGGCCTTGTAGTTTTCCTTTGCTATCGTTATTTACTTTCCTTGCTAAAAATAAAGTTTAATAAAGTGGTTTTAAATTTTTCAAAGTCGTGAATATTTTGACTCAACTCGAGTTTACTTATCCAAGTTTACTCTAGCTAGTATCCTTAACGTGTTTAAGTCAAGTTTTGCTAGGCTTTTATATAGAGAACTTTAAAACGCGAAAGTCTTAACTCTCACGGGTTAAGAACAAGAACTTTTCGCAAGTTCCTATAATTGATACTAGAGAGTTGTTTATCAAGGGAACTTTAAAATGCGATTTCTAAACTTGAAAGAGTCGAAGAATTTGCAAGATCCTATAGATAACTCGAAAACCCAAAACTTTGATTTAATTGGCTAAGCATCCACGAGTCTCATTCCTTGAGATTTTAAACTGTGGAGGACCAGAGATGATAGAGTCAATTATAAGTTTGGTATTCTTTCATGAATTTATGTGAGTTAATTATGAGCCTATTCTCCCAACGCTTGTTAATAAATTTATCTGCAATAAATAAGGTTGTACGATTTGAAAAGTTAGTTAGCTTCTAGCCCAAGATCGTTTAAAAGTTGCTCGGTATTACTTAGAGTTCATAGTCAAGGCATAACTTATTGAAGCGGGATGCGAAGATTGGCGAGTCCGAAAAGGCCCTAACAAGGCATGAGGGCTACATTTTGTTGCTAAAGATCCAAAAGTGATGTGAAGAATCATTTATCAAAAATCAATATGAAGGATCGAGACACACGACGAAAAGCAAATACTCCCCTAAAGATCATGGAGAAGTCTATCCAAAAAGGCCCTAACAAGGTACGAGGATAAATAGATCCAAGTCCTAAAAGGAGGCGGATCGTTGTATATCAAAGTCCAAAATAAAGATTGGAGAAAAATGAAGAAGTCGTGGTCCAAATATGAAGAATCTCTCAAAAAGTTCAAGAGAAGAAATTCCTATTATGAAGAGAAGACCATAATTTCAAGAACGTCTCTCGAAGATTTGAAGTATGAAGTCGCTGCCAAATATCGGTCCGAGAAAGGTCTCAAATCGTGAAGCGAGTTATGCCAAGATATGAACTTTAAGAGGTCCCGAGAAGCAGTTTTAAAAGATTTTGTCCTTTAGCTAACTATGGATTAAATCGTCCACTTTATTTTTGGCCTAAATGACTATCAAAATAAGTCAAACAATGCATCCTCGTGATCATTCAAGACAAAAATAAAATATAAGAGATACACCTAGGAATAAGGGAGTCTAAGTAAATAATTGGCCCACATGAATTCGTGTTAGTTTGCTAACTTATAATAACAATGATCTCGGTTTTAAGCTAGGTATGGGGAACGTGAAACTTGAGGATGATAAACGTTCATAGCAGCCAAAAACCAATGTAAGTATTTGATTTCTTTACTTGTTTCTATCCTTTTATTTTTCTTATATGTTCAGAATTTAATAAAGGCCAAGGTGGGTTATTTATGATGGAAAATGTAAACCGTGCTTTAGAAGTAATGCATTGCATGAGGGCATTGCAATGGTCAAGTGTAGGGGATTCAATAAGTGTGAAAACACTTATCCTTTTACCACTTATTTCCAAGAATAACCAGACCAAAAAGTGTAGTTTATGTCGTAAAAGTCGGAATTATGCGTGGTTTGTGTTTTTATTGTGTTTTAGGACCAAAATATGAAAAAGGGAGAAAATACGGGCTTTCACGGGCTTTTATCGAAGAAAACGAGAAAAGACGAAGTCAAACGATCAAGAGTGCTTAAAGAACGGATGTCCAAGACCTATTCTGAAGATTTATCGAATAAAAAGTCTAAAGACGGAAGTTTAATGAAGTCGAAGAACTCAAGTCTAAATTAAAGAAGAAAATTATTAAGACAAGTTCAAATCCCGAGACGACGTCGAGAAAGACATAGATTTAAATCGAGTCGAGAAGAAAAGAAAGAAGGAAGCACACCACACATGCATGCACTTCCCATTTCCCTATAAATACCCTCTTAATCACATTAGGAGGGTGGTTAGCTAGTTTAATTTTTTTAAATTTTCCTTTCTAGTTTTTGAGAGAGAAAGTTCCCAATTTTCTCTCAGTAACTTTTTCATCTTTTCTTTTAATTTTTAAAGTTTACGCTTTTTGTATTTGGATTTCATTTAATTACAAGTTCAAGTTAATCCTTTTGTTCATTAATCTTCTTCTTCATTTTTTGGTTTCATTTTGCGTTTGATCCGAAAATTTATAATCCATACGGATTGATTTCGTTTGATGTTTAAGTGGTTAAAAGGTTAATCTTTTTACTACTTATTAAGCTTTTATTTGGTTTAGGCTATAAGCTCTTTATGCTTATTGGCCTATTTCATGTTTTAGCTTATTGGTTTTCGGGTTTCTTAAAGGTTTTAGTTATTTTAAAGCTCCTTTCATAAAGTTTATGATCTTTTATGTTATAAAAGTTATCGAATTTAAGCTTATTGAGTTATTTCAGATTTGGTTAAGTTAGCTTATTGAACTGCTTATTGAAACTTTGGTTTACTTTTCATTTTCGGATTGTTGTGTTCATCGCAACATTGGGTATTCAACATTACGACGACTGCTAGTTTGTATCGCAATAACCATTGTGGTTTTACTTTGCGATAACGTGTACTTCCCCCTTATTCCGATCTGGATTGCAATCGCTTATTGCGATCGCATATTCCGACGGGTGATA